>NC_069426.1:3745074-3783285 GCF_026875155.1 Cherax quadricarinatus
AAGCCAGTTAATGAGATGATGGAATATGTAGCAACAAAATGCAAGGAGGCTGAGGAAGAGGTTTGTACCCAATGGGTAACAGGATTAATGAAAAAGCCAGGATGAGCCCATGGTTTACCCAAAGGTGCAGGAGGCAAAAACCAAGTGTGCTAGGGAAATTGAAGAAATATAGAAGGCAAAGGACCCAGGAGAATAAGGAGAACAGTCGTAGAGCCAGAAACGAATATGCATCAGATAAGAAGGGAGGCCCAAAGACAATATGAAAATGACATAGCAGCGAAAGCCAAATCTGACCCGAAACTGTTGTACAGCCACATCAGGAGAAAACAACAGTCAAGGACCAGGTAATCAGGCTAAGGAAGGAAGGAGGAGAGACAACAAGAAATGACCGTGAAGTATGTGAAGAACTCAACAAGAGATTCAAAGAAGTGTTCACAGAGGAGACAGAAGGGACTCCAGAAAGACGGAGAGGGTGGGGCACACCACCAAGTGCTGGACACAGTGCACACAACCGAGGAAGAAGTGAAGAGGCTTCTGAGTGAGCTAGATACCTCAAAGGCAATGGGGCCAGATAACATCTCCCCATGGGTATTGAGAGAGGGAGCAGAGGCGCTATGTGTACCCCTAACAACAATATTCAATACATCTATCGAAACAGGGAGATTGCCTGAGGCATGGAAGACAGCAAATGTAGTCCCAATCTTTAAAAAAGGAGACAGACATGAAGCATTAAACTACAGACCAGTGTCACTGACATGTATAGTATGCAAAATCATGGAGAAGATTATCAGGAGAAGAGTGGTGGAACACCTAGAAAGGAATGATCTCATCAACAGCAGCCAACATGGTTTCAGGGACGGGAAATCCTGTTCAGAAACCTACTGGAGTTCTATGACATGGTGACAGCAATAAGACAAGAGAGAGAGGGTGGTGTGGATTGCATTTTCTTGGACTGCAAGAAGGCGTTTGACACAGTTCCACACAAGAGATTGGTGCAAAAACTGGAGGACCAAGCAGGGATAACAGGGAAGGCACTACAATGGATCAGGAATACTTGTCAGGAAGACAGCAGCGAGTCATGGTACGTGGCGAGGTGTCAGAGTGGGCACCTGTGACCAGCGGGGTCCCCGCAGGGGTCAGTCCTAGGACCAGTGCTGTTTCTGGTATTTGTGAACGACATGACGGAAGGAATAGACTCTGAGGTGTCCCTGTTTGCAGATGACGTGAAGTTGATGAGAAGAATACACTCGATCGAAGACCAGGCAGAACTACAAAGGGATCTGGACAGGCTGCAGACCTGGTCCAGCAATTGGCTCCTGGAGTTCAATCCCACCAAGTGCAAAGTCATGAAGATTGGGGAAGGGCAAAGAAGGCCGAAGACGGAGTACAGTCTAGGGGGTCAGAGACTACAAACCTCACTCAAGGAAAAAGATCTTGGGGTGAGTATAACACCAGGCACATCTCCTGAAGCGCACATCAACCAAATAACTGCTGCAGCATATGGGCGCCTTGCAAACCTCAGAACAGCATTCCGACATCTTAATAAGGAATCATTCAGGCCCCTGTACACCGTGTATGTTAGGCCCATATTGGAGTATGCGGCACCAGTTTGGAACCCACACCTAGCCAAGCACGTGAAGAAACTAGAGAAAGTGAAAAGGTTTGCAACAAGACTAGTCCCAGAGCTAAGAGGTATGTCCTACGAGGAGAGGTTAAGGGAAATCAACCTGACGACACTGGAGGACAGGAGAGATGGGGGGACATGATAACGACATACAAAATACTGAGAGGAATTGACAAGGTGGACAAAGACAGGATGTTCCAGAGATTGGACACAGTAACAAGGGACACAGTTGGAAGCTGAAGACACAGATGAACCACAGGGATGTTAGGAAGTATTTCTTCAGCCACAGAGTAGTCAGTAAGTGGAATAGTTTGGGAAGCGATGTAGTGGAGGCAGGATCCATACATAGCTTTAAGCAGAGGTATGATAAAGCTCACGGCTCAGGGAGAGTGACCTAGTAGCGATCAGTGAAGAGGCGGGGCCAGGAGCTCGGACTCGACCCCCGCAACCTCAACTAGGTGAGTACAACTAGGTGAGTACACACACACACACACACACATAGGGGATCAGAGGAATCAGAGGATCAGAGGAATCAGAGGATCAGAGGAATCAGAGGATCAGAGGAAGTATAGATGGAGGAGCAATAAAAAAGGATGGAACAAGAGTGGGAAAGCAAACTGGGTGACCTCTCTGTGAAAATGGAGAAGAGGATTGTGGCAGAGAAGTAGAAATGAGAGTCATGAGCTGAAGCTGCAGAAGCCAAGATACAGGCCCTAGAAGATAAGGTAAATATGCTGAAGTGTGTTACAGGACTAGTGTCCATAGCACACATAGCATCTGGAGCAGGCACACCCCTATTAAATGAGGGACCCAATGAAAAGATAGGAGACAAGACTTACACAAATGCCTTATCAGTCCACCAAGTAAGGCCAAGAAATGAAGGGGGCGAGCTGTTGGGTGCAGTGAAAGCAGTAAGTGAGGGGGGTACAGATAGAGAAGATGAGAGGTCCCATGCAAAGGCACGACCAAGCCACCAAGAGTTACAGGAAAAAATAAGGGAGACAATGGCTATGTACAAATGAGACCCAGGAACACAGAGGGAAAGGCAATGGGAGGAGGAGGAGGAGATTGTGCAGATTACCTTCATATTCACACATTAGTGGCTCCCACAAACTAAGCAATCTAGATTCTAGACTAGAGGTAATATTTTCAATATTCCTAATCGGAAGAGATAACATTGCAAACCTAGTTCTTGTGTACAACGCACAACATTTGTGCCCAAACAAGGAAATGCTGTTGTTGCATAAGTAGTAGTAGTAGTAGTAGTAGTAGAAACCTAGTGGTAGTCAACTGTGGTAGCAATAGTCTAGTAGAAGTAATAGTATGAGTAGTAGCACTGATAATAATAATAATAATAATAATTAATCATAGAGGAAGGGCCTACAAACTGGTCTGGCTTCCCCAATAAACTCGTCCCCGCTCAAGCTTACTGCAGCAGCAGTTCCAAAGCACCAAATCTTTTACAGATTTTATTTGTAATTCACTATAAGTAAACTGTAGTATTCTGACTTTTAACTTTTCTTTGAAGTAGTCTCTAGACGAAGAAGCATTTTGACGTATTGCCCCTTGAGGTGCCACAAGTGGCACTCCAGCTGGTCTACTTAATATATTCCTTCCCTGAACTTTAAGGGCAAGTGTAAAGTGTCCTTGATTTCTCTCCTGATGTGTCCCTAATTCCTGGCTTTCCATCATGTACCCCTAGCTCATCACTTCCCTTGTCATATGACTCCTCTCATTCCCTGTCATGTGTCCCTGACTCCTCTCATCCCCTGTCATGTGTCCCTGACGCCTCTCTGCCCCTGTCATGTATCCCTGACTCCTCTCTCCTCGTCATGTGTCCCTGACTCCTCTCTTCTACCTGTCATGTGTCCTTGAATCCTCTCTTCTACCTGCCATGTGTCCCTGACTCCTCTCTCCTTCTGTCATTTGTCCCTGACTCCTCTCTCCCCCTGTCATGTGTCTCTGACTCCTCTCTACTTCTGTCATGTGTCCCTAACTCCTCTCTTCTACCTGTCATGTGTCCCTGAATCCTCTCTTCCTTCTGTCATGTGTCCCTGACTCTTCTCTTTCTCATATCATGTGTCCCTGACTCCTCCCACCTGTCATGTGTCCATAACTCCTCTCTCCGACTGGCATGTTTCATTCACTCATCCATTACCCTGTCATGTGTTCTTGACTCCCTTCTCCTGTTACTCGTTCTTATCTTCTCCCTTCTCCTGTTACTTGTCCTTATCTTCTTCCTTTTCCTGTCATGTGTGTTTGTCTCCTGTCATGTGTCCTTGTCTCCTCTCATGTTTCCTTGTCTTCAGTCATGTTTCTTTGTCTTTTGTCTTGTGTCCTTGTCTCCTGTCATGTGACCTTGTCTCCTGTCATGTGACTTTGTCTCCTGTCATATGTCATTGTCTCCTGTCATGCTTCCTTGACTCCTGTTATGTTTCCATGGCTCCGTCACGTGTCCTAAGTTCATCACCTGAGGGACATGGCCCTGTCATTTATCATTAGTTCATTTTCTGAGGGACATGACTGTCATGTGCCTTTAGTTCATTTGCTAAGGAACATGACCCTGTCAAGTGTTACTGATCCTTCTATCACATAAGTGCAGGTGCGCCTGAAACTTGTTTCAAAATCCAATTAAAAAAAGGTAAGAAAGTTGGAAGTCAGAGATGGAGGCAGCCACAAGAGTCTTGTAACTTCCCAGACATCCCAGAGACTCTCAAGAACGAAATAAAAAGTAAAAAATTCTTGTTAGTAAAATAAAGAGCATTGAGGTAAATACCACAAATATCGTGAACATAATACAATGCTCCTGAAGAAGTAACAAAAATGCTGGAACAATATACCAATATCCCGCACCTAGGAGAGTTAAACGTCGGACCAAACGTCATTATAAACTACTTTCTCCTAGGTGTGGGTTAGTTGTGTAATGCTCAGTACAGACTGAGAGTACCAAAAGCCATTAACAAAACTGCTACTCTATGCAAACCCAAGATGAAACTCGTGTCTGTATCGGTCTCTGGCTTCAGGAAGATTTTGCTCCGGCAACATAGGGAGTAATATAGGGAGTAACATAGGGAGTAACATAGGGAGTAACATAGGGAAGTAATATATGGAAGAAACAGTGTGACTCGTGATCAGTGAGCCACAAAACACAACAAAATGTGTAAGTTAATCTAAATCCGTCATGAATCTGGCCTCCAAATTTTGTCATTTTTTTAAATAAGACTCTTTTTTTCCCCTTCTTAACTTTGAAATCGTTGATAGCTTGCCCATTCACTCTGCCCCAGACTCAGAAATGGTAATGCAAATTAAAAAAATAATAAAAATATATACATTATCATACTCCCATAATTTCCTATGTAAATAATTCGGATATCATAGCCATCACAGAAACTACTGATACAACTGTAATAAAGCACGCCAGAAATTCTCTAAAATTATATTATTGACATAAGACACGGCAGTTGGGCTCCAGCTATTCTGTGATTTGTTTGCGATCACGTTATTACGTGAGTCATAACGCTTGGAAATATTTAAAGAATTGCTACACAAAGGTAATAACCAGGTTAAAGAACCCAGGGCAGGAGGTTAATGCATCCTGAAACTACTTCACAACTAAAATATAATTTAGACTTATTCGGATGCAAATAAAACATTTGCATGTTATACACACTAGAGACAGCCTTCTGTAAGTATGATTTCCTAATTACGTGCAAAAATGTGTGTAAATTAACATAAACGGACTTAAATATGTTAAACTTCCTAACATGAACCGGTGAGAAATAGAGTAAAATGGAACAGTTCCTCATTATAAGGGTCTCTCCCTCATGGACAAATACGAACTCTAATTATCTCTTTAATTATTGACATAGACAAATAAAATTACGGTATCTTCTTTTGATAGCGTGTTGATAAATTAGACACATGTGCAACACTTGGGTATCTTTAATGAGGAAACGTTTCGCTACACAGTGGCTTCATCAGTCCTTACAAAGGAAAGTCATGAAGAATAAGAGGAATTTGAGGTAATCAGTCCCTCAGCCTTGAGTCGATGTAATCAGTCTATCAATCTTGAAAAGAATACAGCATATGTGCGAAGAAGTGGCTTATATACTGTAGGCAGGAGAGGTGCAGCAGTCGTAGGTGGTGTCACATTTGACCAATGTGGAAGTAGGTCGTGCCCAAGGGTTAGGCAAGTGAAGAATTCCCTGTATTAGGATCCCTAGAAGTTGCTGTGTCAGACAGAAATGTAGATGAATGGTTCAGAGAACCGACAAGTTGACAAATTAGACACATGTGCAACACTGGGTATCCTCCTGTTCTTCACGATTCTCCTTTGTATGGACTGATGAAGCCACTGTGTGGCGAAACGTTTCCTGATTAAAGATACACAAGTGCTGCACATGTGTCTAATTTATCAGCTTGTCGGTTCTCTGAACCATTCATCTACAAACCAAGTGTTGTAGTTGCCACTGAAATAAAACTTTCGTTAAATGTTTAAAACAAAGTGTAAATATCAGTCAGATTCTGCTACAGTTTGTTAGAGAAATGTGAGGGGACCCACAACCTCTTATTTTCAAAGAACTCAGTAGCGTTACTAACACACCGACACCAGATGTAGAAAACTTTTTAGATTTTTGGAGATCTGCAGAGGAAATTGTGTACAAGGAACTCAAGTATACATAGAACTTTCACTTTGTGACATCTCTTCAAAATACCATTTTTTGGGGAGAAAATACTGGTTACCAAAAAATTACTTGAAGACGATTTTAGGAGTCGTCGCCCCAGACCAGTCCTCGTGGTTGTTGGCCTGCTCAACCAGAATGTTGGTGCTAGTCGTATACAGCCCATTTGATCAGGAAATGAATTTAGGACATTATTTGGTTCCCGTTTGAAGTCAATTAGGGATCTGTTGAGGATTTCCCATACTGAGTTCTCTTTTAGTGTACTCACTGCGCAGCGCTTCTCAGTGGGAGAATTTTGCACCGTACCTCGAGCATCGTCCTTTCAAAGGGCTTGATTTAAATGTGTAGATTAGGAATCAGTTCCAAATCTGGAAGAACTTTTTACAAATCAGTTTACTGAAATAAACTCATATAGAAGAAGGAAGCAAATTATCTTGAGCAAAATATTCTCAGTAAAATATAAAAAAAAGAAGTACAGACGAGCCTGGCTCAAGACCGGGCTCCAGGAGTAGAAAAACTCTCGAAATTCATCAAGGGTATAATAATGCAATAAAGGATAACTTCAGGTTAGATAAATACATGAGTGGGTGTGGGTGGGTGTGAGTTGGACCTGACTAGCTTGTGCTACTAGGTCTGATGCTGTGTTCCTTCCTTAAGTGGAAGTGACCTGATTAGGTGGGCCATTGGGCTAATCGGGGGGGGGACATGAACCTGCTTCGCATGGGTCAGTAGGCCTGTTGCAGTGTTCCTTCTTTCTTATGTTCTTATGTTCTTAAAAGGTTAAAAATTTTGAAATCCTTTCAAATTACAAGTAGAGATGCCCAGCAGACCTCTAACTACCACAAAAGAAAAGGTCAAAATTTTTGCAGCCGGCTTTTGGCGCCTCGAGCGCCAATAACCTGCCTGGTTATCTGGTCAGAAAATAATGTATAGCGTCGATGATCACCACAACATTTAGAAGACAGGAGGCACTGGTGACTGTGCTAGACTGCACCCAGTTGAAAGGATTAATTCAATAAATGTATTACTGCATAACTCAATAAACTTTACAAGTCCAAAGCTTTATTTACAACACCGTAAAAATCAGAGGAATTACCAGTAGATCACTGATATCGGATGATATCTTGAAAGTGCCTCCAAATACTTTCAGATCAGCTTAGTTCTGGTATCTACGTCAATCCGCCTGCACCGAGCAGCAACAGTCTGATACACCGGGGCATAAATCAGAAACCATTACAAGGAAGACATTACCACCATAGCGATCTTTATCTCAGTAGGAAGCTTTTGTTTTGCATTATCCTAGTCAACATAGGTTTACTTCGAGTTGACCTGGAGACGGTCTCGGTTGTCAGTGCTCCCCAGTGCCAGGTCCCATACCAGCACTTCTAGAGGATGATCTGATCAACGTAGTTACTGGTGCTAGTTGCATGCAGTTAAACGTTTTCACCTCATTTCGTCTGATCAGGAACCAACATGAGAAACTTATTAAATTCTCACTTAAAGACAGCATGGTATCTGTTGGTAATACCATTTATGTACGATGGAAGGGTGTTCAAAAATCTTGGTTCCTTTACGATTATTGAGTTCTTCGTGTTCTCCTTATTTTTCATTAGGGAGTTATTTATTGTTTTGCCTCTTGCTTTCATAGGGAGGGATTTCTGTGTGCACATTTCTAGAATTTTCCCGGTGAAAATTATGTGCTACTAACCAAAGAGTACAGTTCAAGAGAGTTCAAGTATTCCCAATTAATTTAGAAACTAAAGTAACGCATGTAGTGAAGATTCTCTGCATATTCCCATCATCTGCAATTTTCTGTATTCCAGTCTAAAGCGAACACATGAAGTGCAGCATCACTGGCTTGGCAAAACTTATTTTGAAAGCTCACGTTATCCCCCTATAATTTTTTTAGTGGTTGTAATAATGACACTTGTGATCCTTGAAAGCAAGATCTTCTGACATTTTCACTTTTATGTCTCTCACATTAGTCTTTTGCTGTATCGTGTGATACGAGTTTGTTTATAATTTGTCCTAGTTTTTATTTCCTCAATATCTCCACATCAGAGTAACTGAGATTTTCCCTCGCTGATCATATAGTCGGTGAAGATCTTCAAGATTTGGCTTAAGTCAGTGGATGCAGCTCTAATACATATTTTACAACCAACTGTGATTTAAGTGTGCATGTGGGATATGCAAAGAGAAAGAAAAGGGGCCAGTACTGTTACCTGGGGGACATAATTTGTCACAGTGAAAGCCTTTGATTTCCCTCTGTTTACTATTATTTGTTTGGGTTCTGCTTGTTAGGCGAATATCTGCCCAGTTTTCCAGTAATTCCTTTTACATGCGTTTTATGCACCATTACACTGTTTTTGCATTTGTCAAAGACTTTTGCAACATCTGGAATAATGCGTCTGCATTTTCTTGACTTCCACTGCATCTGAGACCATGTTGTATTGGTCGAGCACTTGCGAGCAGCAGGAAAGACCTGCTCGGACTCCAGGTTGCCGGGATGCGCACTTGTGACTCGTGTGATTAATAATCTTAAAACTTTTTCAGAGATTTTCATAATGTGAGGTGTTGGTACTATCAATATACCGGCCCATACTGGGCAAGTCCCCACCTCAGATACTGTTTCTCCAAGGTTGATGGACTGATTACATATTCCTAACTTCGCTGCTTCTCCTGCTGCCTCTGTATCTGACTGAAGAAGTCTACTGTGTAGGCGAAATGTTTCAACAATAAAGATACCCAACTGTTGCACATGTGTCTTACTTTTCAACTTGTCGGTATTTTATTCCATTTTCAACATACAAATCTTTATTTCAATAATAATTAAGGACCCATTAATCGTATTTGAAGCAATTATGAAAATGTAATAAGATAAAAGAATGTGACTAATGCTAACAATGGATAAATCGAAGAAAGTGGTCGGGAACAGCAGTAATGTAGACCCGCACGAACCTTCTGTATTATTGTTATTATATTGAAAACCAAGCACTAAATCCACCAGGGTCATACAGCGCTGTGAAGCTTCTGTAGAGACGTGCTAGGTCGTGAAAACTGAAAACTTCCCGTCAAGCAGTTGTCGTAAGCCAGTAAGCCATTACTGTGCGCACTCAATAAAGACTGTCTTGAGAGTTACTGACAGTTATGGCGGCCAGGTAGAGTTGGCACCATAGTTCGACACTGGATGTTCGGTCTCGATGACAAAATGACAGTTATAGCAACTCTACCATCAGGTAATTAGTAGATCCAGAATCTGTGAGCCTCTTTCCACTGACGGTTCCACTTGGTCCACAAGACTAGTACGATCCATCATCAGTTCTATGGACTGAGAAAAGTAAAATGTTACCAGAGGACACAGATTATGACACAGGTGGTGGTCAAGTTCAAACCTATCTTCAGTGCCAGTAACCCTGAAAGACAAAATCCAACCAAATAATACCAGTGAATTACTTACCCTTGAGAGTCAGGAGTAGAATGACTCTTACTGTCATACGTCTCTCAGCAGGTCAACAAAAAAAGTTCCTGCTCGTGCAGTTAGGCGGCGCTGATGTGTAAACACCTGTTCAAGTAGTGAGGTGGCTAGCCAGTACTTGTCTCCTTAAATTAACACTCACCAAAGCTACAATTGAAATGTATACCACACTTGAACTTATTCCTTACAAATCATTCATAACTGGTCTCCTTCATCTAGCAAAATCCTGGAAAAACAAAAATCAAACTAACAGATAACAGGTAATGAGAATGGCACCAATGTTCAGGTGCAGTGCACCACAGGGAGAACATAAACAGTCCAGCAGACTGGTGCAACACATGAGATACTTTGAGGAGACGTACATTAATATAGTGAAGCTCAAGAAACGTTTTCAGAGTAAGATAGACAGGGTGACCATTGAAAAAAATGCACTTGCCAAAGTTGAAAATGCCTCAGTAAAATGCTAAAAGAAAGGGAATATGCCGGGACAATGAAATTTTAAGTTCCATCTAAGGTAGAAGTTGTAAAAATTAGTATGCTGAGATAATGCTGGTGTTGCTTTGATAAGTGTACTTACTTTTATACAGTGATGTGGCATTCATTTTTGGCCAGGAAGTGATACGACCTGAACTATCATATAATATAATAATAATATATAAAAACTGTTGTGCCCCTGAAAGGGACACAATGTGTATACTGTATATTTAATATATATTGTCTCATGTCATTTTATATTGCTGATATTTTCATTAACAGCTAAAATGCAAATATCTTGCATTATATTAATGTTTGACTTATAATAACTATGTCAGTAGGTAGGATGTAACATTTACACTTCACTGTGCTTACTGTTTAAGAGTTGTGGTTGATTGTCCACACTGGCAAACTACTTAGCTAACTATCAGCTCACTTGTTTACCTGCTTGGTTACCTGCTTGTTTACCTGACTACAATGGGCGAGTCACGTAATATCACCTAATGTTAGGCATGTAGTCGGGAAATTGCTGTCTCTCTCTCCATCTGCTCCTAGTCCTGGCATCATACCTCTCGTCTCTGTTTGTTTGTTTGTTATTTATATTCTGTTTTTGGTAGAGTATGATTTCGTTGGTGAGTCAAAACATACATCTTGTAACACTGTGTAACTCTGTTCACAGAGCATTGGTCAGACTTAATGATTTTTGACGTTTTACTGAGGTTGTGTCCTACAGAGTATACTACAGACTCTGGCCATACAATAGAGCGGAAAAATAATGCAAGGGACCTGGGAGTAGTAATGTCTGAGGATCTCACTTTCAAGGATCACAACAGTGCCACGATCGCAAGTGCAAAGAAAATGATAGTATGGGTAATGAGAACGTTCAAAACGAGAGATCCCAAGCCAATGATGATCCTTTTCAAATCACTTGTTCTCTCTAGGCTGGAATAATTCTGTACATTAACATCTCCATTCAAAGCAGGTGAAATCGCAGATCTAGAGAGTGTACAGAGATCCTTTACTGCATGTATAAGTTCTGTCAAGCATCTTAACTACTGGAAACGCTTGGAAGCACTTGACTTGTACTCGTTGGAACGCAGGAGGGAGATATATATCATAATCTACACTTGGAAAATCCTGGAAGGAATGGTCCCAAATCTACACACAGAAATCACTCCCTACGAAAGTAAAAGACTGGGCAGGCGATGCAAAATGCCCCCAATTAAAAGTAGGGGCGCCATTGGTACACTAAGGGAAAACACCATAAGTGTCCAGGGCCCAAGACTGTTCAACAGCCTCCCATCAAGCATTCGGGGAATTGTCAATAAGCCCCTGGCTGCCTTCAAGAGAGAGCTGGGCAGATACCTAAAGTCAGTGCCGGATCAGCCGGGCTGTGGCTCATACGTTGGACTGCGTGCGGCCAGCAGTAACAGCCTAGTTGATCAGGCCCTGATCCATCGGGAGGCCTGGTCATGGACCGGGCCGCGGGGGCGTTGATCCCCGGAATAACCTCCAGGTAACCTCCAGGTACTGACACTCTAAGTCAACCCAGGTCCCAAGCTAAAGCTTCTGACCTATTTTTGTGTGGCATCTACGCACCGTCGTAGTCAGGGATTTGGTCGTGCTGAGCTTAGATTCAGTATTAAGGGAGTTTTATGACCCTCATGGAGGATTTGCTGATGGTCCCCAGTTAGGGTCCTTATTTTATCTCCTTGTTCCTAACTCTGTGCTGCTGCTTGTTACATTATTGTTGTTGGCAAATGGTTAGTCATATTGTTCAAGCAAGCTGTTTTAATTTCCTTGATGGTCGAGAAGATAGATTATTTGTACTAGTGTCAGTCGCCTTTTAAGTCAAAGTCCAGTAGAATCTTACTGAGACATAACGAGCAAGTCTGAGCACATACATTACCACACACACGCTTGTATATGCTATTACAATGACAACGTACCAGATGGTACTTGCGCGTCGTATTGTTACGAAATGTGCCGTCAGCATTGTACTATTATATGTACAATTTACCATTGCACTACAAGAGAAGCGTATGAGCTTATATCCTGAATTATATCAAACTTCTTTACTTTGATTTTTGTCCACCTAGACAACTTTGTTAATAAACATCTCAAGTTCTTATTTCGTTAGTTAGAATCCTGTCTGTTGCAATCCTAAAGCACTATTAAAATTGATTATAAATTTTAAAGGATAACTGGACCAGAATACTCTCTGACAAACTGTTACAAAACCACAAACAGGATAGATGCTAGAGGGAGATCAATAAGTTGACCTCCTAGTATTCTCTGGAGATGTCTATACTTATTAAATATCGCATTTTGTAACACAATATAACATAATATAATATAATATATCTTTATTTGCTACAAGTACATGTACAATGTATACAGGTCTAGCTGCCATCAATGACATACTATTATATAGAAAACCGCTTGTTATGCAGAGCATTTCGGGCAAATTGGGTCACTTTTGTCCCAGGATGCGACCCACACCAGTCACCTAACGCCCAGACACCAATTAATATTGATGAGTGAACATGAGTGAACTACTCCGTTATGGAAAACTGGAGGAGATAATAACTAGAACAGAGTATACTACTGACTCCGGCCATACAATAGAGCGGAAAAATAATGTAAGGGACCTGGGAGTAGTAATGTCTGAGGATCTCACTTTCAAGGATCACAACAGTGCCACGATCGCAAGTGCAAAGAAAATGATAGGATGGATAATGAGAACGTTCAAAACGAGGGATGCCAAGCCAATGATGATCCTTTTCAAATCGCTTGTTCTCTCTAGGCTGGAATACTGCTGTACATTAACATCTCCATTCAAAGCAGGTGAAATCGCAGATCTAGAGAGTGTACAGAGATCCTTTACTGCATGTATAAGTTCCGTCAAGCACCTTAACTACTGGGAACGCTTGGAAGCACTTGACTTGTACTCGTTGGAACGCAGGAGGGAGAGATATATCATAATCTACACTTGGAAAATCCTGGAAGGAATGGTCCCAAATTTGCCCACAGAAATCACTCCCTACGAAAGTAAAAGACTGGGCAGGCGATGCAAAATACCCCCAATTAAAAGTAGGGGCGCCATTGGTACACTAAGGGAAAACACCATAAGTGTCCGGGGCCCAAGACTGTTCAACAGCCTCCCATCAAGCATTCGTGGAATTGCCAATAAGCCCCTGGCTGCCTTCAAGAGAGAGCTGGACAGATACCTAAAGTCAGTGCCGGATCAGCCGGGCTGTGGCTCGTACGTTGGACTGCGTGCGGCCAGCAGTAACAGCCTAGTTGATCAGGCCCTGATCCATCGGGAGGCCTGGTCATGGACCGGGTCGCGGGGGCGTTGATCCCCTGAATAAACTCCAGATAACCTCCAGGTAACCAGGTAACATAGACAACCGGTGTAAGGAAACATGCCCAATTTTTCCAACCTTTGCCGGGAATCGAACCCGGACCCTCACTGTGTGAAGCGAGAGTTTTTGCCACCAGACCACGGGCACTGTGGGTACTTCCTAGGAATGTTACCCCTGCCCCCGACCAGACCTTCCACGGTTGCTGTCCTAATCGACTAGGTGATTAGTGCTGGCCATATGTAGTCCAACATAACCACTGCTAGAGACCGGACATACCGACAGTATGTAGATAAAGACACACACACAGAGTTCAGATATTACTAAGGAAACATTTCATCAAAAGTGACTTCTTCAGTCCTAGTAAAGGGACAACTGACAGACGAGTATAAACAGTGGTGGGAGTCAGATGGCAAGCAAGAGGCGGTGGTAGTACAGCTGAAGAGTGATGGGACGGATTTAAGAGGGATATATCAACAGTTGTGTAACATGTTATGCTCCCTGGTACAGACGTGACGTTGATGGTCGGTATCGTCTAATGGTAATGTCCAGGTTGGGAAGTAAGCATTTTACTTAGACTGGAAATGCTATAGAAACCGGATTTTTGTGGGGTGTTGCTGGTTACTGCTATTAAGGCGGCCTGTAAACACCCTCGACGGCGTAGGTCATTTTCACGTATAGTGCTTGGTCATGGACAGGGCCGGGGGGGCGTTGGCCCCCGGAACACCCTCAAGGTATACTCCAAGTGGCCTACTTGCTTCTGTGGTGGACAAGAGGATTTTCTGGTCCTCGCGGCTCCACGCATTTTTATGTTGACGTATTGTTACTTTCATCCAAACACTTCTTATCACAAACTATGACAAATTCCTACACTGGTGGGTGTAATTATTTTGTCTGTTCCAACATTGTGTAGTTTTAAAAATAGGTTTGACAAATACATGAGTGGGTGTGAGTGGGTATGAAATAGACTTGATTGGCTCGGGTCAGTGAGTCTGATGCAGTGCCCCTTCCTTCTTAAGCGGATGTGACCAGGGCCTAACTGGGTTAGGTCAGCAGGTGACCTGAACCTGCTTAGCATGGGCCAGTATACCTGCTGCAGTGCTCCTTTCTTAAGTTCTTGCTAAATCTCTAATAGTGATTGAAGAGTTTGTAGATATTTTAGTCTGACTGCCTCTCATTGTCACGGATACGTTTGAAATTAGGGCATTAAAAGACAAAACGTATCAAATATATCGTTCTGCCTGTTAGAAACTTAGCTAAGACCCTGACTCGCGCCACTATATATACTCGTTTCTTAGTTGTCTCTACTAAGACTGAAAAAGCCACTTGTGGCAGCAGATTTCTTGGGTAAATGTATTAAACTGTGCATCTTTGCGTCTTTGTCTACACATATGCATCACACCTGACTGATCAGGAAATAATCTGAGGAACTTACCAATTCTAGTTGGAGATAGCCAGAGATCTGTTGGTAATTCTCCGCATGCACGAAGGAAGGGCGTTGAAAAACCGAGAACCACTGTCACTTATTAAATTCTCTTTTAGCGCATTCATCAGTCCCTTGCTTTAAATTAGACGTATTTTGCACCATCAGGCAAATTTCTTGCTTTCGTGTGAAATGATTTCAGTGTGTAGGATTTTTCAGAGTTTTCCAAGTGTAGATTATGATGAACCAGTTTCTCGGGAGGATAAACTCTTGGTACCTGGAGTATGCTCCAGGTACATACCTATGTGGTACAGAAGATTCAAACTCATTGAGAGAGAGAGAGGTGCTTCCTCTATGGGCAGAGAAGGCGGGCAGCAAGCAGACTCTGAGGCACGAAGAAAAACTCATTATAGAGATGGAGGACATCGAGAACAAACTGATTACATCATAAAGAGTCCAGGAGACAGAGGGAGCAAAAAGCCATAAATGATATTAGAAGAAATCTCAGATACAGTGCTTCTCTGTAAAAGTCAGAGTGAAAACCTCATTCAGTATATGGCCTCTTCTTACAGGAGATGGAACTTAAGCTGATGACAATAAGGAAATGAGTGAAAAAGCGAAGTCACGGTATGACTCTGTATACCGTTCACCAGCTTACAGACTGAAGACCCAGACGAGTTTTTTTTCGTGAATAAGACTGAAAATATTGCCAACATCTAAACAGTTTTCTACCAAGTCCGGTTGACGATGGGCATGATGCTCGTGGGCATGATGCTGATGGCATCCTGCCCACACTCGTGTAATTCCATATTCATCAAAAATGGTAAGAAACAACCATCTTTAGTGCTTTATTTTAATGGTCGTCCCACAGTCAACGAGAACCGCTGGTGTTGCCCCACTTCACAAATGAGACAGTAAAACAATTGTTAAAAAGTTATAGATCAGTAGTGCTAATTTCACAAATTATCAGAATCCTTGAACGGGTCATAAGAAGAAAGATCAGCAATCGTATGGGATCACAACAGTTGCACAATTCGACGCAGGATGGGTTTGTGGAGGTTGCTTCTGCTTTACGAAACTGCTAGATCATTATGATGCAGTCTTGGATACTCTGGAAGACATGTTGAATGCTGTTGTAGTGTACACTGATTTTGAAAAAGCGTTTGACATGTGTGACTATGGTGTTAGTATACACAAAGAAATAACTGGGAAGGTGAGGAGATGGATATTTAATATCTTAACAAATACAGCAGCACAATATTCGCCACACTTCTGTTTCTCAATCTTCGATGAGAAACTGACAAAGCCAAAGATCATAGCACCATAATTTCCTTTGCAGATGACACCATAATACCTATGATATTGGCATCCATCGGAGATACAGCGAGCCTGCAGGCAGATATGGATAAAGTCTTCCAATAAGCCTTAGACATCAGTATTATGTTAAATGAGGGCAAGTTTCAAAGGACTAATAGAGTACCATTATTGCCACAAGGAAAATGATAGGATGGAAAACTAGATCTTTCAAGACGGGAAATGCTGAGCCAGTGATGATCCTCTTTAAATCGCTAGTCGTCTCCAGGTTAGAATACTGCTGTATACTAACGGCCTCCTTCAAGGAAGGCGAGATTGCCGTGCTGGAAAACATACACAGAACTTTCACTGATCATATACGTTCACTCAAGCATCCCAGCTCCTGGAAATACTTTAAATCCCTTCAGCTGTGTTCTGTGGAACGTAGACGAGAAAGGCACATAATTTACACCTGGAAAATCCTGGAGAGAATAGTCCCAAACCTGAACACTGAAATCACTCCACATGACCAAAAGAGACTTGACAAATGGTGCAAGTATTCCATTAAAAAGCAGGGGCGTGACGAGCACGCTCTGAAGGAACTCCATGACTGTCAGAGGTTTTCGACTCTTGACTGCCCTCTCTCCATGCATAAGAGGAATTACCAACAAACCTCTGGCATGGTCTTCAAGAAGGAACTTGACAGGTTCCGCAAATCAGTGTCTGACCAGCCGGGCTGTGGTTCGTATGTTGGACTGCCACACGTAGTCCAGCGTATGGAATTCCATGAGTCTGGACCTGGAGCAGAATGCACGGACATGCTGTCGATGGCTTCTAGGTCAACTGGGGGAATGGCCACATCGCAAATTGTGGAAATGTTTATGAACACCATTTGGTCTCCCATGCGTTGCAGGGGTTCATAGGTAGTTTTGTGGGGTAGACCTGGTGGTCAGGTGTTGGTGGTTGATTGTGAGGGTGAGTGTGGTGGCTTGTAAACAATGAAGATTGGAGGTACTCTGGTGTCATCAGCAGTTCGTCAACAACAGCTTGCTATTTTTCAATTTATCCACTGTTCGTGTTATTACAGTTTTTGTTAGTGATTAACATTCTCCTCCGGTTTTTGGTTTAGCGTATTTAATGAAGAAAATTCTCGAATATTTTTCATGAATTCCCGTGCCTGGCAGACGCCTGGCAGCGGTGCTAGGGACTGTGTAGTGCTGGCAATGTGTGAGGTGAGGTGAGCGCTATAGTAAATATACCAGATTTACATTATTCATCGGCATCAAGAAGTATCCCTTCGATCCCCGTTGGGGAGAGAAACCTTTAGTTTGCATCACTCCACGATGCATTTCTCGAACAGGGTGAAGATTAAACCAGCAAGTGGGACAGTCAGTGATTCGTCCAAGCTAACACTTGCAGCTATCGTCAGTGGCAGTCTGCAGTTCAGTGGCAGTTTGCGATTATGTCTCTCAAAGAGGCATTTGTCGTCTGTACTGACGACACCGAGGCCGAGAAATTCATCTCCACCATCGTTACAACCACTCTTCAAAACTGCGAATTTACTGTCATGACTTCCCCAGCTTTGAGGGCCAGGAGAACTGTGTTCGTCAAGCGACTGGATAGGCTCATCACTACCCAGGTTACTGAGGAAACCAAGTCATCCATTGAAGCCCAGAACCATTGGGCCAATGTGGAATTTATTACAAAAATACCCAATGCTTCCTCCATGCTGAAGGTCACCTTTAGTGACGTCAGCATGGCAGCCAGAGCTCTCGCCGAGGGACTGACTATTCACTATTTTCACATCAATCCATCATACATCAAAGCAGAGAAGTTCCAGAATATTCCACAGTGTTACAACTGTTACACATACCTTCACACCACTAAAGACTGACCCACCAAGAACAAGAAGTTCTGCTCTGCCTGTGGCCAAGAAGGTCATGGCTTCAAGACCTGCACTACCAACACTCCACCTAAATGCTTGAACTGCCAAGTGCCCCACCAGACGAGATGTACTTAAGAAACACCTTAAACAACACAAGAAAACCACTGCACAAACTACTACATGTGCTGCTATTACTAAGTTTCAGGCAGATACCACCAAGATCCTCAAAGCCACGCAAGCTGCTTCCACCACCATCACTACATCACCGCTGATTCCTGCTGGCGATTCTACCAAAATTCTTTACTTCATCAAGTATGCTCATGTACATAATGTAGTTGAACCTGGGTCCTTCAACACCACCATCAATCAACTCTTCAGACTTAACAATATGCCTTGTTTTACTTTCCCTGATGCTTCGTCGTCGTCTGAAATGATATAGTCCACTGCAAATATTGTCAACATCGCCACTGCTCCACCACCACCCAGCTTCCTCCCAACATGGAGATGGACCAATCAGAGACCACCGAGACTTCGACCAATCGCACCAATGAGAGGCCACCACCACCTTCTACCACCGACGCAACGGACCAATCAGAGACTTCGCCTCGACCATCTCAGCCACCAGCCAAGAAAGTTAAAACACACGATCCTTGGGATGCATTTCTCCGTGCCACAGTCACTCCACAGCAAGAAGCCTTAGCCATGACTGGTGTCTACTTTTACACAACCAACCAACATAAGGACAGAATGCTCGCTCAAGAAATTATTCAGCAACTCCAGGATGGGACTGTTAAGTTCACCTGCGACTCAAACCATCCATTCACCACCGACACCTTGTTCAACTTCTCTCCACGAATACACTCCTCCTTGAACTCAGAACAGTCCAGAGCGGTTCTCTCGAAGACGGTTCCCTCATCAAGAAAGCTTATCATCGACCAATCACTATGAAGACAAGCTTCCCCAGCATTTTGCTATTTGCTAAAGCTGGGGTGTGGCTCTAATTGGACCCTGTAATGTCTGCCTTCTTCGCCTTTCCTGACTGGTCTGCTGTTGAAGCCCGTTTAAGCCGTCCTCACATCATCAGCTGCTCACCGCTGACGTGCCCCTCGAGACACTCTCATCCCTGGGAGCCAACGCCGCCACTCAAGATAGCGCCACTCCTCACGACATTCCCATGACTGGGAGCCAAGACCAGGTTGCCATCTGGAGAAGACCCGGGCCGGCAGTACCGGCGAATCTGTACAATACAAGTAGATATACCTTTAACTTTGATGAGTTCCGAGAGTTATCCTACTCCCAGAACCCGGCCATAGGCCAAGCTCGTCTGCTGCTAGCCTGACCAACTAGGCTGTTGCTGTTGGCTGCCCGATCACCCACATATCCATAAAAGCCTGGTTGATCTGGTACCTGGTAAAGATTCTTGTCCAGTTTCCTCTGAAGACTTCTACACTTGTCTCAGCAGTGTTTCTGATATTTTCTGGTAAGATGTTGAATAGTCTGGGGCCACGGATGTTGATATAGTGTTCCCTTATTGTGCCCATTGCATCCCTGCTTTTCACTGTATTTAGTTTGAACTTCCTTCCATAACTCTCACTTTTATATTTTTGGTACAAGGCCCTCAAGTACTTTCCTGGGATATATTAATGTGTATCTCTCTCTCCCTACTGCGCTTTAGTGAGTACATATTTAAGGTTTTCAAGCATTCCCAGTAATTTCAATGCTTTATTGCTGTAAATGATCACTGTATCTGATCCAGCTTTGATATTTCTCCTGTCCTGAACTGGGCCGTCAACACTTTGCAATATTCCAAATAAGAGAGTACGAGTGATTTGAAAAGTGTCACTAGTGGCCTTCCTTTATTTTGAAAGTTCTCATATATGACTCTGTCATCCTCCTGGCTATCGTGAACTTCGTCTTATGGTTTTTGAAAGAAAGGTTAGCTGACATAATTATGTCCATGTATATAGTGTTCCTTTTGAGTTCTTCATTCTGCATATCTAAGCATTGAAACTTTTCATGAAATCATGTTGTGCTCCACTACATGAAACCCTGCTTATATTCTGCATGTTAGTGTTCCTTTTAGAGAATTTCATGTTATTTAGTGTATCTCAATGATACATAACTGTGTTTATGTCCGTGAGTTAGAAACAGAGATGTCCAGGAAAGTACCTGAGAAACGCTTTTACTCGTGATGTGATTTGCTGTGTTCTATACTATTATGTATGAACCCGTAATCACTAGATTACAATCCCATGTCACATTTGTCAACGTCTTTGCAAATTTTATGTCTCTTTTTTTTTTTATCGGCTCAAATTTGACATGATTAGTTCGTAGCTGTGACAGCATAATTTTAGCTAAACATTCTGGTTTGTGTTATGCAGTTGTTTGGTTCCATGAAGTCATGAGAGTTGACTTTTAATTCCTTTCGAAATTTTTATTGTATGATGAAGTTGGGTCATTTGCTTGTAACTTTTACGTGTAATGCCTCAACTTCACTATTTACATCAAACTATGTCTACATTGTTTTCAACTCAAGATCTAGGAATTTTTTTGTCCGAAGATCACTGAGGACTCTTGCTATATTTGACATTTATTTTATAAATAGGGGAAGTCCATGAATCTTGTCAAGGTCTGATAACCATGAGTTGGTTTCAATTTTCTTTTTATGAATTCTATGGAATTAGCTTTAATCTCTGCGCCTTCCGAGTGAATGATATAAAGTTTTTCTTCTGTACAGGGAAAACTATTATTTTTTTAATACTAAAGGTGCAATTTTATTCTCCTCAGAGACTATTTGAAGTAACTGAAGAATGAGCATCCATGAAACAGTAAAACAGTCACAAACAAGATATTTCTACGGTCAGTGGTTCGCCTCAGTCATCTATTCTTTTTAATGTAACTTACTAGTATTTACAAACACTTAGTTATTTTGCTTGGTTTATTTTTCTAGTGATTGATTTTAGTCATCTGGATACTAGATGGCAGGCACCCCTGCATCTATCTTCCTGACAGCCCTGCATCTATCTTCCTGACAGCCCTGCATCTATCTTCCTGACAGCCCTGCATCTATCTTCCTGACAGCCCTGCATCTATCTTCCTGACAGCCCTGCATCTATCTTCCTGACAGCCCTGCATCTATCTTCCTGACAGCCCTGCATCTATCTTCCTGACAGCCCTGCATCTATCTTCCTGACAGCCCTGCATCTATCTTCCTGACAGCCCTGCATCTATCTTCCTGGCAGCCCTGCATCTATCTTCCTGACAGCCCTGCATCTATCTTCCTGACAGCCCTGCATCTATCTTCCTGACAGCCCTGCATCTATCTTCCTGACAGCCCTGCATCTATCTTCCTGACAGCCCTGCATCTATCTTCCTGACAGCCCTGCATCTATCTTCCTGACAGCCCTGCATCTATCTTCCTGACAGCCCTGCATCTATCTTCCTGACAGCCCTGCATCTATCTTCCTGACAGCCCTGCATCTATCTTCCCGACAGCCCTGCATTCTATCTTCCTGGACAGCCCTGCATCTATCTTCCTGACAGCCCTGCATCTATCTTCCTGACAGCCCTGCATCTATCTTCTTGACAGTCCTGCATCTATCTTCCTGACAGCCCTGCATCTATCTTCCTGACAGCCCTGCATCTATCTTCCTGACAGCCCTGCATCTATCTTCCTGACAGCCCTGCATCTATCTTCCTGACAGCCCTGCATCTATCTTCCTGCAGCCCTGCATCTGTCTTCCTGACAGCCCTGCATCTATCTTCCTGACAGCCCTGCATCTTCTTCCTGACAGCCTGCATCTATCTTCCTGACAGCCCTGCATCTATCTTCCTGACAGCCCTGTATCTATCTTCCTGACAGCCCTGCATCTATCTTCCTGACAGCCCTGCATCTATCTTCCTGACAGCCCTGCATCTATCTTCTGACAGCCCTGCATCTATCTTCCTGACAGCCCTGCATCTATCTTCCTGACAGCCCTGCATCTATCTTCCTGACAGCCCTGCATCTATCTTCCTGACAGTCCTGCATCTATCTTCCTGACAGCCCTGCATCTATCTTCTTGACAGCCCTGCATCTATCTTCCTGACAGCCCTGCATCTATCTTCCTGACAGTCCTGCATCTATCTTCCTGACAGCCCTGCATCTATCTTCCTGACAGTCCTGCATCTATCTTCCTGACAGCCCTGCATCTATCTTCTTGACAGCCTTGCATCTTTCTTCTTGGCAGCCCTGTATCTATCTTCCTGACAGCCCTGCATCTATTTTCCTGACATCTGCGCATCTATTTTCCTCATAGCCTTGTATCTATCTGTCACATACCACTGCATTTATCTTTTTCATCCCTCTTATTCTCACTTCTTCATTCCAACAGCTCATTCCAAGACCTGCAATCCTACAGCCTTCAATCATCCCACATTCAATTCTCAGCCTCATCTCATTTCCTGACACTCACATCACACCTGCATACTCCTCACGCCCTGCTCATCTCCACAGTCTTGCATCTTCTTCTGCGTTCTGCAACTCTCCTACGCCACTACATACTTAACATCAGATTATTCTAAGCCGGTCACACTCTGGAAAAGACACGGTGGGACTATGTGATGTAGCTTCATCTGTTCTTTGTGGCAGGTCTCTGTAGGAACCTATATTTTACACCAATTATATGTCCTAACCTTGCTTTGGCAAATGGTATGCATACCACTCCTTTTCGGCTTAAGTCATTAAGAAGTCTTTTGTTCATACTGCCATCAATCTCGCTCTCTATGTGTAACCACTGGCTCCTAACCCCTGATCAGTTGACTCCTGGGACTCGCCCTACGCACTCAACATCATAAGCCATGGACACAGCTGAAAAGACCCGGGTGGCTTTATGAGTCATGTCTGTGAGGTGAGCTCGGAGCCTACATGTATATGGTCACCATGCTATGGGAAATCTTGGGTCAGCTGAGTCTTTGTAGACTTAAGTAGTGGTACTGGCCTTAGCGAGGGTGTCTTGATAAACCATGGACCTGACAGGTTTTGACAGTCCTGGGAGCAAGTCTCAAGCGCATGTTGTAGTTAGGACCAAGCATTGGGAATATGTGGTTCTAGCCTGTCAGTGAATTAAGAGTTACTAGTCCGTGTTACTGTATACATCTACCCTATTCTCTACCTGGTACAAGAGAGTCTCTACCTAGGCAATTGTTATATTATGTCAATTTCACATCAGAATATTGTCTACAATACACCCTTTATATTTATTAAGTAAACTATACGCCATAGTACACCCATTTCTTATTTTCCCTATATGACTGTTAACTCCACTGACGATTACACAGGAGACGTGCTCACTTGCTGGGATACCTCAGGCAGAGTGGGTAAAGATCTCACAACAAGACCGGCGAATCTTCTACAATACAACACCTGTTAATCATTTCCAAACCTCTACAACTCACTTGTACTGGCCTACAACTACTGCTACACGACTCACTCCCGTTCCCCTTATAACTGACTTCAACTCACTCCCATTGACCTTCTGTACATGTCACTTGACCACTCCTTACTTCAGACAAGGAATAACTAACTCTCTCTTCGTCACATTAACTAAAAAATGTTTACTGTTGTTGGATGTTTACCCATCGTGCTGTGGTGTGAATATATAATATTACAAGTTAATGAGATATCCACGTTAAAGAAAACAGAATATCATGGAACAAAATGTGGTTACATGATGCATTTCATTTGAGACTGCACAGAGCAAAAGAGTACCGGGTACGGCGCATCTGAATGACGTCCCTAAAATTTTTATCTTATACACAGATAACCCGCATAAGGGATATAGAAGCT
Source organism: Cherax quadricarinatus (assembly GCF_026875155.1). NCBI lineage: Eukaryota > Metazoa > Arthropoda > Malacostraca > Decapoda > Parastacidae > Cherax > Cherax quadricarinatus. Next base: position 3,769,123 of record NC_069426.1, read on the forward strand.
TATGACGACGTTTCGGTCCGACTTGGACCATTTGCAAGTCACACTGTGACTTGCAAATGGTCCAAGTTTAACTGATACTTCGACATAAGTTCCTCTCTTCTGTGTACGGGTTATTGGTGTATTGTTCCAGTCACGGTATTGTGCCTTTCTGTTCTTTAATTTTATCTAATATTTGTAAATTATGAGCAACACTCCATTGTAATTCCATTCGCCTTACTAACTAGCAATGCACTGAAATTTTAACGCTGATATTGAGGAGGTATTCTCATATTACCAAATGTAAACAAAACGAGCCAAAAGAAAATGCTCAGTGAACTGCTAATTTCCTTTCAGGGGTCTGCAGTGTGTTATTAATCTTGTGTCCCGTAGCTCGATCGCTAGCGCACTCAGCTCACACACTGAGGTCCGGAGTTCGAATCTCCGGTACGGCTGGAAAACATTAGGACGTGTTTCCATAAGACACCTGCTGTCCATGTTCACTCAGCAGTATAAAATGGGTACCTGGGTGTTAGTCGACTGGTGTGGGTCGCATCCTGGGGCAAAACTGACCTAATTTGCGAGAAATGCTCTGCATAACAAGGGGCTTTCTATATAGTAGTATGTCATTGATGTCAGCTAGACCTGTATACCTTGTACATGTACTTGTAGAAATAGGTATTATTATTATTATTATTATTATTATTATTATTATTATTATTATTATTGTGTGTGTGTGTGTTCAGGTGCGGATCAACTTGGGAGCTGGCGAGTCTGAGTTGTCCTCTCCTCCGAGGCTGCGTCTTGATGATCTCTTCTGGCACGAGGTCAAGATCTCCCGCAATACAGCAGAGATGATCCTCACCATTGACAACATCCACACTACCAGGTAGGTCACGACCTGCACTGTTACCATCACCAGCACCAGGTAGGTCACGATCTGCACTGTAACCATCACCAGCACCAGGTAGGTCACGATCTGCACTGTTACCATCACCAGCACCAGGTAGGTCACGATCTGCACTGTTACCATCACCAGCACCAGGTAGGTTACGACCTGTACTGCTACCAGCACCAGGTAGGTCACGATCTGCATTGTTACCATCACCAGCACCAGGTAAGTCACAACCTGCACTGTAACCATCACCAGCACCAGGTAGGTCACGACCTGTACTACTAACCTCACCACCATCAGGTAGATCACGACCTGCAGCACTGCTACTCTCACCACCACCAGGTAGGTCACGACCTGTATTACTACCCTCACCACCACTAGGTAGGTCACGACCTGTTCTAATAATATTATCACCATCAGGTAGGTCACGACTTGTGCTGTTATCCTTACGAACACTAGGTAGGTCGTGACCTGTTTTACTACCCTCACCACCACCAGGTAGATCACAACCTACATTGTTACCCCTCACCACCACTAGGTAGGTCACAACCTGCACTAGTGCCATTATTACCACCAGATAGGCCACGACTTGGACTGCTACCCTCACCACCACTAGCAAGGTCTTCACCACCACCAACAGTGTCCTCACATTCACCAACTGGTCTCTCACACACAAAACTTCCTTTACTCCTTCCAATCATTCCTAGGAGAACCCATACCCCGCCTTCCACTACAGATTTATCCACCCTCCAGGTAACCATATTTTGTTACACCCTCTCTAAATGTCCAGACCTCCTCAACAACCCTTCTTCAGTCCACTGGATAATGCTTTTAGTAACCCCACACCTTCTGATCTCCAAGCTTCGAATTCTCTGCATAATATTCACACCACACTTAGCCCTCAGACACAACATCTCCACTGCCTCCAGCCTCCTCGCTGCAACATTCACAACCCATGCTTCATACTCATATAACAGTATTGGTACCACTATACTCTCATACATTTCCTTTTTTGCTGCCATGGATAACATGTTTTGTCTCTACAGATTCCTCAATGAATGTTAAAAAATGCGACGTCTATTAAGTGAAGACATCTCCATAGAATACTAGAAAGTCAACATATTGATCTCCCTCTAGCATCTAGCCTGTTTCTGATTTTGTAATAGTTTGTCAGAGTGATTCCAGTCCAGTTATCCCGTAAATTATGTGGCTTCTCAATAGCGGTTTTGGATTTCAATTAAACGAATACAGACCAACTAAATAACAGTTGAGAACTTTAATAACAAAGGTATCTAGGAGGTAATAAGTACGGTTAATATAACTTGAATAATAAGGAGATAAGCTCCTACACAAGTCTTGAAGTATAACTATGATATATAATTATACCAAGTTATACTCCAAAAGTTCTGTAGGAGCTTCTTTTCTAAAGTATTCAAATTATATTAACTGTAATGATTACTCCTCCTAGACACCTTCGTTATTAAAATTCCCAGCTTTTATTTTGCTGGGTTGTTGAGGAGGTCTGGACATTTAGAGAGAATGTAACAAAATATGATGACCTGGAGGGTGGATAAATCTGTAGTGGAATGCGGGGTAGGGGTTCTCCTAGGAATGACCGGAAGGAGGGAGTAAATGAAGTTTTGTGTTGGAGAGACCATTGGTGAATGTGGGACATTTTTTGGGGGTGGTGAAGACTTTGCTTGTGGTTTTTTGAACATAATTTTATATGGTACTAAGGGCACATTTAAATTAAGATATAGAAATCCCCTTTAAAAATATGTAACTTCGGGTTTCTTTCCCCATGAGAGATGTTTTCCCATAAGTTCAAGGATAGTGTAGGTGTCCCAAGCGTATGGTTTGTGAGTGCCGGGAATGTTTTCAAAATGAACCCGAAATAGACTTAGAATGCCCCAAAGATAAACTAACTTCGGGAAACCATCGAGGAAAATAAACATCTTTTTTTAACAATATACCAACCCATTTGCCAAACAGCAGCAATGCTCAAAGCAGAGTGAACAGACAGCATCAAGCAAAGGAAAGTAATAAAGGAGCCCAAAATGACATAATTTGGGGACCTTCAGCGGATCCTACAAAAAGGTATAAAAGTCCCATATTACTGAAACGGGGTTCAGAAATTTCCCAAATTTACACTTTTAAACGACAGTTTTGAAGATCCCAAAAAACAAATGTAGGCTGAGAGTTGATCTCGGGCCCTTTGTTTAAATATATAATATATAAAATAAAATATATATATATATATATATATAATATAAATAAAATTATATATATATATATAAAAAATTTATATAACATAAATATATAAAAATTATAATATATATATATTATTTAAATAATATATATATATATATATATATATTATATATAAAAATATATATATATATAAATATATATATATATATATATATATAAATATATATATTATAAAATATATATATTTTAATATTTTTTTTAAATTATACCCCTGGCCGATTCCCCCCAAGGCAGGGGGGCCCCCGAAAAAGAAAAAAATTTTTCACCATCTTAAACTCCACACTGCTTGCCAAAAGGGTGTTTTACACTACATTTTTTAAAAACTGCAACTTTAATACCCCCCCTTCAGATTTGCAGGCCCCTGTTACTTCCCATCTCCAGACTAAAGCCCGGCCTCCCGGGTTTCCCCTGAACCCCTTCAAAAATTTATTTTTGCTACACCCCCAACAGCACGTAAAGGGTATAAAAACCATTTGTCTCCTTTTCACTCCTATAAAACACGCTCAGCATGCCTCTGGAAGCCCAAACCCCCCTATCACAAAAAACCTCCTTCCCCCCCCCCCCAAACCCCTTTCCCTAGGCCGCCCCTACCCCCCCCTTCCCTTCCACTACAGATGATACCCCTTTGAAGTCTTTTCTGTTTCGCCCCTTTCTTTAAACATGTCCAAACCCCCCTCAACCCCCCTTTCCTGGGCCCCTCGGACAACATTTTGGAATCCTGCCCCAATCCTAACTTCCAAATACGAATTCTCGGGGCCATTATATTCACCCCACACTTTGGGCCCTCAACATGCCCTCTCCATTTCCCCCCCCGGGCCCCCCCCCGTTTGCAACATTCATCACCCACGCTTCACACCCCCATAAAAGGTTTGGAAAAAAATTTAATACTCTCATACATTCCCCTCTTTGGGCCCCCAAGGGCAAAAATTCTTTGTCTCCACAGAAATCCTAATTTCACCACTCATCTTTTTTTTCCCCCATCAAAATTTTATGATTTCCCCCTCCCTCTTTTCCCAAGGGGCCCATTTCCCCTGCCCCGTTCACTCCCCAAAAATTGAATACGTTAACCCCCTCCATTTCTTTTCCCCCCCAAACTGATATTCAATCTTTCTCACCTAATTTTTTTTGTTTTCCTCATAACCTTTCTCTTTCCTGTTTTTACCTTTAATTTTTTTCTTTTGCCCCCCACCTACCAAATTCATCCCCCAATTTTTCTGCAGCTTCTCTTCAGAAATTCCCCCCCAAAAGCAAAAGTGGGGCACAGCGAGCAGCTTTTGACAACTCCCCCTTTGTGTGTTTATTCTTTATTTTTAACCCACGCCTTTGCCAAGAACCCCCGCATTTTTCTTTCCCCTTTCAACCCCATCTTTTAAATATATTAAAAAACCACGGGGGACATCACACCCTTTCCCTTTTCTAAGGTCCCCAATTTTACTGGGAAAAAAAATTTTCCCCCTTTCCTACATACTCTAAAATTTTAGCCCCACTATCCTCGTAAAAAACTTCCCCTGCATTCAGTAAAACCCACCTTTTTTCCCATAAAACTTGCAAAAATCTGCCACCCTTTTCCCCCCAAACCCCATTCATAGCCTTTTCCAAATCCATAAATGCCCAAAGAAACCCCTTTGCCTTTTCTTAAAAACTGTTCACTTTTTTTGTTTCCCCTGTAAAAAACCTGGTCCCCAACCCCCCTTTCCTTTTTCCCAAAAACCCCCTTGTTCTCGCCTTTTTCCTATTCTCCCTCTTCCTCTTAAATTTTTTCAATTATAACTCTCCAAAACACTTTAAACCAAGGGACAAATCAACAGACTTTTCCCCCCCATAAAATTTTTGCACTCTCTTTTTTTCCCCCTTTTCCCCTTTTTTCCCAAAAGGAAAAATATGCATGCCCCTTTTGCCCAAACCCTAGGGTTTCCTTAAACCCCCTTCCCTTCATTTATTAAATAATTGAAAACCCAAACCCCTCAAAAAAATATCCCCACCGCTTTTAACATTTCTAACTTTATCCCTCAATCCCGGTGCCCTTTCCCCCCTTTCATTTTAAACCCATGCCTCACGAAAACCTTTCCCCCCAAAAAAACAACCCGGGTCTTCCTCACTCCCACAAGAAAGTTTTTTCCTCCTTTCCCAAAACACGAAAACACAGCTTCCCTTTTCATCAAATTTAACAATTCCTCAAAATTTCCCTCCCTCTTCCCAATAAACCCCTAACCCCTCCATTTTAAAAACTCTCCTCTTATTTTTAACTAACGAACCATTTTTTCTCTAGGCCCTTTCCTTTAAATTTTTAATCTCCCCCCCCAAAAAATTTTTCTTATTTTTTAACAAAAATTTTTTGATTAAAATCTCACCCACCTCTTCATTTGCTCTTTTTTACATTTCTTCAAACCCCTCTCTTAACCTTCTCTTTTTCTCCCTATACTCTTCCCTCCCGGCATCACTTTCTACTTTGTAAAAAACTTTCATTTCTAACTTTTTTTCCCCCTTTCTACTCTCTTTACATCATCATTCCACCAATCGCTCCTCTTTCCCCCCTGCACCCCCTTTCCCGTAACCCAAACTTTGCTGAAAACTCTAAACTACATTTTTTTAAAACCCACCCCATTCCCCTTGACCCCTTGTATGCTTCATTTGCCCATCTACCTCCAAAAGCTGTTTTTATCTTAAACCTAACTGCCTCCTCTTTTAGTTTTTTAAACTTCAAACCCCCCCTTTCTTCCCTATGCTTCTATTCTCCCTTGTATTCCCCTCTACCTTTTACTCTCAGTTTTAACTACAACTAGAAAGGGATCTGATATATCTGTGGCCCTCATAAACATGAAAATCCTGAAGTCTAACACAACAGTCTTTTATCTACCAATACATAATCCAACAAAAATACTTTTCCTTTCCCCCCTTTCATCATAGTGGGAAAAACTTATTAAACCCCCTTTTTTTTAAAAAAGTATTACCTTTTAAATAAACCCCTTTCTAACCCAAAATTCAATCAAAGGGGTTCCCCTTATCATTTACCCTGGCCCCCCAAATTATTTCCCACACCCCTCTCTAAAAGTTTCTCCTACTTTAGCATTCAGGTCCCCTACCACAATTACTCTCTCACTTGGTTCAAAGGCTCCTATACATTCACTTAACATCTCCCAAAATCTCTCTCTCTCCTCTGCATTCCTCTCTTCTCCAGGTGCATACACGCTTATTATGACCCACTTCTCGCATCCAACCTTTACTTTAATCCACATAATTCTCGAATTTACATATTCATATTCTCTTTTCTCCTTCCATAACTGATCATTCAACATTACTGCTACCCCTTCCTTTGTTCTAACTCTCTCAGATACTCCAGATTTAATCCCATTTATTTCCCCCCACTGAAACTCTCCTACCCCCTTAGAGCCAGGACATCCAACTTCTTTTCATTCATAACATCAGCAATCATCTGTTTCTTGTCATCCGCACTACATCCACGCACATTTAAACAACCCAGTTTTATAAAGTTTTTCTTCTTCACTTTTTTAGTAAATGTATACAGGAGAAGGGGTTACTAGCCCATTGCTCCCGGCATTTTAGTCGCCTCATACGACACGCATGGCTTACGGAGGAAAGATTCTTTTCCACTTCCCCATGGACAATAGAAGAAATAAAAAGAACAAGAGCTATTTAGAAAAAGGAGAAAAACCTAGATGTATGTATATATATATATGCATGTGCGTGTCTGTGAAGTGTGACCAAAGTGTAAGTAGGAGTAGCAAGATATCCCTGTTATCTAGCGTGTTTATGAGACAGAAAAAGAAAAAAACCAGCAATCCTACCATCATGCAAAACAGTTACAGGTTTTTGTTTCACAGTCATCTGGCAGGACGGTAGTACTTCCCTGGGTGGTTGCTGTCTACCAACCTACTACCTACATATATATATATATATATATATATATATATATATATATATATATAATAAATATATATATATATATAATATATATATATATATGTTAAATAATATATATATATATATATATATATATATATATATATATATATATATATATATATATATTATATATATATATATATATATATATATATATATATATATATATATACTTGTATTGGACTGATGAAGCCACTGTGTGGCGAAACGTTTCTTCAATAAAGATTCCTTATATATATATATATATATATATATATATATATATTATATATTTTATAATATATATATATATTATTATATATAAAATATATATATATATAATATATATTATATATATATATATATATATATTCTATATATATATATATATATATATATATATATATATATATATATATTATATATATATATGTATGTATATACATACATATATATATATATATATATATATATATATATATATATATATATATATATATATATATATATATATATATATATATATATATATATTCTATATATATATATATACATATATATATATATATATATATATAATTATATATATATATATATATATATATATATATATAATATATACATATACATATATATAAAATATATATATATATATATATATATATATATAAAATATATATATTAATATATATATATATATATTCTGAAAACATCAAATATCACTAAGTTGAATTAATACTCTGTGAAATGAGTTGCACAGAGATACAAGATGTATGTTCTGACTCGCCAAAAGGGGAGATTTAAACTCTTCCAAAAACAGTCTAAATAAGATGAGCAGAGGAGAACAGCATTCTCCCAGATAGAGCAGAGATGAAGGTGTTTAGCAGGAGAGAGAAAGAAGTAGTAGAGCTTGCAAATACATCGTCGAGTGACTCGTACCAGTTTATGCCTGGCACAATCTATGAAACAAACGAGCAGGTAGTTAGCAGTGTTGACAACCAATCAAAACTCTCCATCAAGAAGCTCAATAAGATTTGTAGTTGTTATATCGTACCTACGTAAGCTAATAATGTAAATCATATAATATAAAGCTATTAACATAAGAACATAAGAAAGAAGGAACACTGCAACAGGCCTACTGACCCATGCGGAGCAGGTCCATGTCCCCCCCCACCTGGATTAGCCCAATGACCCACCCAGTCTGGTCACCTCCATCAAGGAAGGAGCACGGCACCAGACCCAGCAGCACAAGCTAGTCAGGTCCAACTCACACCCACCCACACCCACTCATGTATTTATCTAACCTATTTTTAAAACTACACAACGTTTTAGCCTCAATAACTGTACTCGGGGGTTTGTTCCACTCATCCACGATTCTATTACCAAACCAGTGCTTTCCTATATCCTTCCTGAATCTGAATTTTTCCAACTTGAAACCATTGCTGCGAGTCCTGTCTTGGTTGGAAATTTTCAGCACGCTATTTACATCCCCTTTATTTATTCCTGTTTTCCATTCATACACCTCGATTATATCCCCCCCTAATTCTACGCCTTTCGAGAGAGTGCAGATTCAGGGCCCTCAGTCTATCCTCATATGGAACATTTCTGATACATGGGATCATCTTTGTCATCCTCCTTTGTACGTTTTCCGGAGCATTTATATCCATTCTGTAATACGGTGACCAGAACTGAGCAGCATAGTCTAAATGAGGCCTAACCAAGGATATAAAGAGTTGAAGAACAACCTGAGGACTTCTGTTATTTATACTTCCAGATATGAAGCCAAGAATTCTGTTATTTATACTTCCAGATATGAAGCTAAGAATTCTGTTAGCTTTAATGCGAACACTAATACACTGTTGTTTTGGTTTTAGATTACTGCTAACCAGAACACCTGAATCCTTTTCGCAATCAGTAGTATTAAGATCTACATTATTTAGTTTATATGTGGCATGGTTATTTCCTGTCCAACATTTAGAACTTTGCATTTGTCTATATTAAATTGCATCTGCCACTTCTCCGACCGTTGCATTAGTCTATTCAAATCATCCTGGAGTGCTCTAGTGTCCTCATTAGAATGAATTGGACGGCCTATTTTGGTGTCATCAGCAAATTTGCTTATGTCGCTATTTATTCCCTCATCTATGTCGTTTATGCAAATTGTGAATAACAACGGGCCCAACACTGACCCCTGAGGAACACCGCTTGTGACGTGCCCCCATTCTGATTTCTCTCCATTTATGCAAACTCTTTGCTGCCTATTTGTCAGCCATGCCTCTACCCAGGAAAAAATTTCTCCTCCTATTCCGTGTGCCTTAAGTTTCCTCAATAGCCTCTGATGTGGAACTCAGCAATATAAAATTATATGGAAAAGCAATATATACATAATATTTATTGTGTCCTTTTCTGAGGGTGCAACAGTGCACCATTCATCTTTTTTTCCCTCATCAATTCTATTGTTCACATCGTTTTTCAAAGACTCTTTTGCTGGTAAGTCCACTCCCAAGTATCTTATAGTCCCACATCTTTCTCCAACATCCAAGCATACACTTCTCTTTCAATTCCCATCGATAATGTTTCAGACAACGATGGTTACATCACGTATCCCTGTCTAGTGCCTACTTTTAGTGGGGAATAATCCTTTTTTCTCCCACATACCCTAATCTGAGCCTCATTATCCTCATAAAAAGATTTATCTGTTTTCAATAATCTACCACCTAGTCCATACATTTGTAACATCTGCCACATACTTCCCTATGCACCCTATCATATGACTTTTCCAAATCCATAAATTCAGTGGAAATCTCTTTACTCATGTCTAAATACTCATATGCTTGACTCACGGAATCGTAATGACAAAATTGTAAACAAACCATACCACAGGTGGGGAATGAACTCGTGGCGAGTGAGTTGTAAAACTCCAGGCCAGCATGTAAGCCACTATACAAGCTGGCTACAATAAGATTCATCCAACTAAGTATATTTATACACCATAGAGAGGTTAGCACAGCTGGCCAAGTGCCTTACGCGCTGGCCTAGAGTTTTACTACTCACCACGAGTTCAATCCCCGTCCGTGATATGGTTAACTCATATGCTTCGTTGTAAACACCTGGTCTACACTTCCTGTATCCTTCCTAAAGCACCCTTATTCAACTGCGATCCTGTTCTTAATTCATTCAAATGATAACTCTACCATACACCTTACCAGGTATACTTAGTAGCCTTATTCCCTTACAGTTATTGCATTCTTTTGTCCCATTTGCCTTTACATAAAGGAAGAATGCATCCTCTCTGCCGCTCTCAAGGTACCTTCTTTGATTTCATACATTTTTTTAAATAAAAGCACCAACCAGTTGTTTAGGTATGGTAAGAATGAAGAACTCAAAAGAAACACTGTATACAAAACTCAATAAGATCATCAACTAGAATGAAAGGAACACGTGAAAGACTTGGGAATAACTATTTCAGCTGACCTTTCTTTCAAAGAACACAATAAGGCAAAGGTCATGACGTGGTGGGTATTGAGAACCCTCAAAACAAGGGAAATAATGCCATTGATGACACTTTTCAAATCGCTAGTGCTCCCTTCTGTCTATCTCTGATAGACAGAGCCTAAACAAATACAGACATCGTTCATGGCCAGCACATAGCCAATAAAGCATTTAAATTACTGGAAATACCTTGAAGTCTTGAATATGTACTCACTGGAGAAGAGGAGAGAGATACATCATAATATATACTCGAGGGTCTGGTCACAAATTTGCACACAAAAAATCATACTGGAGCCAGAGATAAGTTCAAAATAAACCCAGTGAAAAGCAGGGGTGCAGTGGGTACAATAAGAGAACACTGTATCAATATTCGTGGCCCCTGATTATTCATCTTACCAGAAGATATCAGAAACAATGCTGGAACAAGTGTAGAAGTCTTCAAGTGAAACTGGACAAGTATCTTGACCAGGTGCCAGATCAACCAGGCTGTGATGGATATGTGGGGCAGCAGGCCTCCAGCAGCAACAGCCTGGTTGACCTGGTTAGAACCAGACTAGGCTGGCCCATGGCCGGACTCCGGGAGTAAAAAGACTCTCGAAACTCATCAAAGGTATAAAAGCATAACCGTTTATACCTTTTATACCACCTTTTAACACTACTGTGTTCAGCTCATCCGTGCCAGCTGCCACTACCTCAGGTATGTCCCCCACATTTACAGCTGGCTCTTCCTCACTCCTAAAAGATGGTATACTTCTCTGGTCATTGCATAAAATTGTTGCTTCCTTCTATTCATCAACATTTAATAGTTCCCCAAAATATCTCCTCCAACTTCCCTTTACTTCTAACTTCCAATCTAATAACTCTGCTCTTCTGTTTTTAATTGTCAAATCCATTCGTTGCCTAATCTTTCTCAACTTATTAATCTCACTCCAAAGCCTTTTCTTATTCTCAGGAAATATTTGTTGACAAAGACTCACCCTCTGTTATGTTGTTATGTCTTATTAATTTGATATTAAGGTTCTCACTATATGTTCTAGTGTGGGGTAGCTTTTTATTTAATGGCCTTATCTGTCTAGGGTAATACATACATCATGACTGATCATCCTCAGTGTCTCTGATATCCTTTCACCAGACCTCTTCACAGGTTATTTAAACTACTACTATAAAAATATAACTGTATTCTAAATAGACATGTACACAATATACAATTACAGCACTCACATATTCAAAACATAAGTCTACACACCCCTTAGCTGCTCTCCCACATGGTGCATCTCAGCAACTTTGCCCTTCTCTCTTCATGACTAATCTCTGGGCTAACCAGTGTTTTGACACACTTTAGTCACCCTGGGTATGGTGGCCACAACTTAACTTATAAAAACTCACCCCTGGGGCACACATAATGCCCCCAAAAATGGAAAGGAGGACCCAGAGGTCCTGCCAACTTGAAGTCAATAAACACAGAGAGAGAGAGAGAGAGAGAGAGAGAGAGAGAGAGAGAGAGAGAGAGAGAGAGAGAGAGAGAGAGAGAGAGAGAGAGAGAGAGAGGGAGAGGGAGAGGGAGGTGACTAGCTAAGCTCCTCTCACACCCACCAAAAACAAAAGACTGTTGCCAAGTACAATTCTTTAGTTACCACAACTCTCCCACACCTTAATTTAATTCTACAAAAAGAAATACAACTTTATAAACTACTTATTTAAATTGTGTGTTTGTGTGTCTATAGTATAACCTATTATATTGAGAAAAACAGGCTTGACTCAGCTGCCTTACAGCCATAAGAGTGATCTGCCCTTATGACATTTAGAGCCGAGTCCCCATCAATTCAATATAATTAGGTATTCCAGAGTAACTGTTACAGATACATAAATACATGTTGGGTCCTATAGCCCCATAACACCCTCTCTCTCATTTCCTCTCTTTTTTAACCTTTCTTAATCTCTCTCTCTCTCTCTCTCTCTCTCTCTCTCTCCATATACTCCTCCCTCCTTATATCACTTCTGCTTTGTAAAAACCATAACTGGTGGCAAGTTATTGTGTGTTGCCCACAAAATGGTATGTACTTGATACACATCACACACACAGTGTACAGTAACGAGCATTATACGTTTGAAGCCGATCGGATGAAGCATTATCGAATTACGAGAGAAGGAAAAACGACGTTAGAGAAAGAAAATAGTTCTGGTAAGCACTTAATTATCCACCTTCGGGGATATCTAGTAATCGAAAAAAAATAACGATGGTAATTGTTTTAATAACACTAAAATTATTGAGATTATTTAATGATAAAGAAAATCGCAATATTTTGAGGATAATGATTACACTGGATTTAAAAAAAATGAATCTCGCTCTGTACTTTCAGTAATAATGATTAAAAATATATTACTAAATATAACGAAATTAATTATTTTAAAGGTAATAAAAATTTACTATTAAAAAAAATAATCGTATTAATAAAAGCTCAGGATCAATATTTATTTCAATAAATTAAATGGTTCCTAAAAAATAAAAAAAATAAAAACAGTGATGTCAAAATGAGTTAGAAACTAAATAAATCTTGACGTAATTTCTAAACTTGTTTAATACTGGTATAATGATTATAAAAAATAGTTTTAAATAGCTTAGTTATATAAAATTCTATTCAGGTATATCTAGTATATCAAGTAAAGTAAATCAACGAATTAAGTATATTTAAAAAAGAAGATTATGATAGAATAATAAATATTGACAATCGGTAATACAAATTTTCCTTTGAATAAAAAAAGAGAGAATATTATGGTTTGTTTGCAATCGTGTCATTACGATTTCGTGAGTCAGTGATACCTAGAGATACCTGGGGAGAGTTCCAGGGGTCAACGCCCCCGCGGCCCGGTCTGAGACCAGGCCTCATGGTGGATCAGGGCCTGATCAACCCAGCTGTTTCTGCTGGCCTCACGTAATCCAACGTATGAACCACAACCCAGCTGGTCAGGTACTGACTTTAGGTGTCTTTCCAGTGCCTTCTTGAAGACAGCCAGGGATCTCTTATGATAATCTCCCTGATGTATGGTGGGAGACAGTTGAACAGTCTTGGGCCCCTGACGCTTATTGACAATGTGTTGACGTTTAGTGATAATTTCGTACCGTTTCCCATCAGTAGATTTTTCACAAATATTTTGTCCATCAAGTTTAAAACAATGATAAAACTGTTTTACTAATGATAAAACAACGTTGTCTCAGCCTGAATAAAAAAACCTGATTATTTTTGGATTAATTTTTTTCTTTTCCTATTGATGAGGTATTAAATCTGAATATGTTAATTCCCAGTTAATCTAACAACGTTGTTTCTTGAATTTCAATAAGGCTATTCTGTGGTCTGCTAACCTGGAGTTTACCTGGAGAGAGTTCCGGGGGTCAACGCCCCCGCGGCCAGGTCTGTGGCCAGGCCTCATGATGGATCAGGGCCTGATCAACCAGGCTGTTGCTGCTGGCTGCACGCAATCCAACGTACGAACCACAGCCCGGCTGGTCAGGTACCGACTTTATCACAAGAAGATCGGCATTCCGATGGGTATTTCTAATGATGGGATCTGGAAGTATTATACCATTGATTACAACAACGTATACTAGGTATTGTTGTTCATTGATC
>NC_069426.1:3783785-3860993 GCF_026875155.1 Cherax quadricarinatus
TGTGTGTGTGTTCAGGTGCGGATCAACTTGGGAGCTGGCGAGTCTGAGTTGTCCTCTCCTCCGGGGCTGCGTCTTGATGATCTCTTCTGGCACGAGGTCAAGATCTCCCGCAATACGGCAGAGATGATCCTCACCATTGACAACATCCACACTACCAGGTAGGTCACGACCTGCACTGTTACCATCACCAGCACCAGGTAGGTTACGACCTGCACTGTTACCATCACCAGCACCAGGTAGGTCACGATCTGCACTGTAACCATCACCAGCACCAGGTAGGTTACGACCTGCACTGTTACCATCACCAGCACCAGGTAGGTTACGACCTGTACTGCTACCAGCACCAGGTAGGTCACGATCTGCACTGTTACCATCACCAGCACCAGGTAAGTCACAACCTGCACTGTAACCATCACCACCATCAGGTAGATCACGACCTGCAGCACTGCTACTCTCACCACCACCAGGTAGGTCACGACCTGTATTACTACCCTCACCACTACTAGGTAGGTCACGACCTGTTCTAATAATATTATCACCATCAGGTAGGTCACGACTTGTGCTGTTATCCTTACGAACACTAGGTAGGTCGTGACCTGTTTTACTACCCTCACCACCACCAGGTAGATCACAACCTACATTGTTACCCCTCACCACCACTAGGTAGGTCACAACCTGCACTAGTGCCATTATTACCACCAGATAAGCCACGACTTGGACTGCTACCCTCACCACCACTAGCAAGGTCTTCACCACCACCAACAGTGTCCTCACATTCACCAACTGGTCTCTCACACACAAAACTTCCTTTACTCCTTCCAATCATTCCTAGGAGAACCCATACCCCGCCTTCCACTACAGATTTATCCACCCTCCAGATAACCATATTTTGTTACACCCTCTCTAAATGTCCAGACCTCCTCAACAACCCTTCTTCAGTCCACTGGATAATGCTTTTAGTAACCCCACACCTTCTGATCTCCAAGCTTCGAATTCTCTGCATAATATTCACATCACACTTAGCCCTCAGACACAACATCTCCACTGCCTCCAGCCTCCTCGCTGCAACATTCACAACCCATGCTTCATACTCATATAACAGTATTGGTACCACTATATTCTCATACATTTCCTTTTTTGCTGCCATGGATAACATGTTTTGTCTCTACAGATTCCTCAATGAATGTTAAAAAATGCGACATCTATTAAGTGAAGACATCTCCAGAGAATACTAGAAAGTCAACTTATTGATCTCCCTCTAGCATCTAGCCTGTTTCTGATTTTGTAATAGTTTGTCAGAGTGATTCCAGTCCAGTTATCCCGTAAATTATGTGGCTTCTCAATAGCGGTTTTGGATTGCAATTAAACGAATACAGACCAACTAAATAACAGTTGAGAACTTTAATAACAAAGGTATCTAGGAGGTAATAAGTACGGTTAATATAACTTGAATAATAAGAGATAACTCCTACACAAGTCTTGAATTTATAACTATGATATTAATTATACCAAGTTATACTCCAAAAGTTCTGTAGGAGCTTCTTTTCTAAAGTATTCAAATTATATTAACTGTAATGATTACTCCTCCTAGTCACCTTCGTTATTAAAATTCCCAGCTTTTATTTTGCTGGGTTGTTGAGGAGGTCTGGACATTTAGAGAGAATGTAAGAAAATATGATGACCTGGAGGGTGGATAAATCTGTAGTGGAATGCGGGGTAGGGGTTCTCCTAGGAATGACTGGAAGGAGGGAGTAAATGAAGTTTTGTGTGTGAGAGACCAGTTGGTGAATGTGAGGACATTGTTGGTGGTGGTGAAGACCTTGCTTGTGGTTATTCTGAACATGTAATTATATGGTACTAAGGGCACATTTGATAAGATATAGTACTACTCTTAATATGTAACATCTGGTTCACTACAATGATGAGATGTTCTCATAGTTCAAGGATAGTGTAGGTGTGGAAGCGTATGTGTTTGTGAGTGCTTGGAATGTGCTCTATATGAATCGACATAGACTTATAATGTCCCTAGATAAACTAACTTCTGGACCATCGAGGCAATCAAACATCTTGCTTGAACAATATACCAACCCATTTGCCAAACAGTAGCAATGCTCAAAGCAGTAGTGAACAGCACAGCATCAAGCAAGGAGTAATAAAGGAGTCCAAAATGACTATAACTGTGGACCTTCAGCAGATCCTACACAGAAGGTATAAAAGTCCCATATTTCTGAAACGAGCTCAGCAATTCCAATTACACTATTACGACAGTGTGAAGATGCCAAAACAAATGTAGGCTCAGAGTTGATCTCTGGACCTGATTGTATATATATATATATATATATATATATATATATATATATATATATATATATATATATATATATATATCTGAAAACCTCAAATATCACTAAGTTGAACTAATACTCTGTGAAATGAGTTGCACAGAGATACAAGAGGTATGTTCTGACTCGCTAAAGGAGACTTACTCTTCCAAAAACAGTCTAAATAAGATGAGCTGAGGAGAACAGCATTCTCCCAGATAGAGCAGAGATGGAGGTGTTTAGCAGGAGAGAGAAAGAAGTAGTAGGACTTGCAAATACATCGTCGGGTGACTCGTACCAGTTTATGCCTGGCACGATCTATGAAACAAACGAGCAGGTAGTTAGCAGTGTTGACAACCAATCAAAACTCTCCATCAAGAAGCTCAATGAGATTTGTAGTTGTTATATCGTACCTACGTAAGCTAATAATGTAAATCATATAATATAAAGCTATTAACATAAGAACATAAGAAAGAAGGAACACTGCAACAGGCCTACTGACCCATGCGGAGCAGGTCCATGTCCCCCACCTGGATTAGCCCAATGACCCACCCAGTCTGGTCACCTCCATCAAGGAAGGAGCCCGGCAC
This sequence comes from Cherax quadricarinatus, assembly GCF_026875155.1. NCBI lineage: Eukaryota > Metazoa > Arthropoda > Malacostraca > Decapoda > Parastacidae > Cherax > Cherax quadricarinatus. The sequence continues at coordinate 3,786,697 of NC_069426.1, forward strand.
CAGACACAGCAGTACAAGCTAGTCAGGACCAACTCACACCCACCCACACCCACTCATGTATTTATCTAACCTATTTTTAAAACCACACAACGTTTTAGCCACAGTAACTGTACTGGGGAGTTTGTTCCACTCATCCACAACTCTATTACCAAACCAGTGCTTTCCTATATCCTTCCTGAATCTGAATTTTTCCAACTTGAAATCATTGCTGCGAATCCTGTCTTGGCTGGAAATTTTCAGCACGCTATTTACATCCCCTTTATTTATTCCTGTTTTCCATTTATACACCTCGATTATATCCCCCCTAATTCTACGCCTTTCGAGAGAGTGCAGATTCTGGGTGCTCAGTCTATCCTCATATGGAACATTTCTGATACATGGGATCATCTTTGTCATCCTCCTCTTTACGTTTTCCAGAGCATTTATATCCATTCTGTAATACGGTGACCAGAACTGAGCAGCATAGTCTAAATGAGGCCTAACCAAGGATATATAGAGTTGAAGAACAACCTGAGGACTTCTGTTATTTATACTTCTAGATATGAAGCCAAGAATTCTGTTAGCTTTATTGCGAACACTAATGCACTGTTGTTTTGGTTTTAGATTACTGCTAACCAGGACACCTGAATCCTTTTCGCAATCAGTAGTATTAAGATCTACATTATTTAGTTTATATGTGGCATGGTTATTTTCCTGTCCAACATTTAGAACTTTGCATTTGTCTATATTAAATTGCATCTGCCACTTCTCCGACCGTTGCATTAGTCTATTCAAATCATCCTGGAGTGCTCTAGTGTCCTCATTAGAATGAATTGGACGGCCTATTTTGGTGTCATCAGTAAATTTGCTTATGTCGCTATTTATTCCCTCATCTATGTCGTTTATGTAAATTGTGAACAACAACGGGCCCAACACTGACGCCTGTGGAACACCGCTTGTGACGTGCCCTCATTCTGATTTCTCTCCATTTATGCAAACTCTCTGCTGCCTATTTGTCAACCACGCCTCTACCCAGGAAAAAATTTCTCCTCCTATTCCGTGTGCCTTAAGTTTCCTCAATAGCCTCTGACGTGGAACTCAGCAATATAAAATTATATGGAAAAGCAATATATACATAATATTTATTGTGTCCTTTTCTAAGGGTGGAACAGTGCGCCATTCATCTTTTATTCCCTCATCAGTTCTATGGTTCACATCGTCTTTCAAAGACTCTTGCTGGTAAGTCCACTCCCAAGTATCTTATAATCCCACATCTTTCTCCAACATCCTAGCATACACTTCTCTTTCAATTCCCATCGATAATATTTCAGACAACCATGGTAACATCACGTATCCCTGTCTAGTGCCTACTTTTTAGTGGAGAATAATCCTTTTTTTCTCCCACATACCCTAATCTGAGCCTCACTATCCTCATAAAAAGATTTATCTGTTTTCAATAATCTACCACCTAGTCCATACATTTGTAACATCTGCCACATACTTCCCTATGCACCCTATCATATGACTTTTCCAAATCCATAAATTCAGTGGAAATCTCTTTACTCATATCTAAATACTCATATGCTTGACTCACGGAATCGTAATGACAAAATTGTAAACAAACCATACCACAGGCGGGGAATGAACTCGTGGCGAGTGAGTCGTAAAACTCCAGGCCAGCATGTAAGCCACTATACCAGCTGGCTACAATAAGATTCATCCAACTAAGTATATTTATACACCATAGAGAGGTTAGCACAGCTGGCCAAGTGCCTTACGCGCTGGCCTAGAGTTTTACTACTCACCACGAGTTCAATCCCCGTCCGTGATATGGTTAACTCATATGCTTCGTTGTAAACACCTGGTCTACACTTCCTGTATCCTTCCTAAAGCACCCTTATTCAACTGCGATCCTGTTCTTAATTCATTCAAATGATAACTCTACCATACACCTTACCCGGTATACTTAGTAGCCTTATTCCCTTACAGTTATTGCATTCTTTTGTCCCATTTGCCTTTACATAAAGGAAGAATGCATCCTCTCTGCCGCTCTCTAGGTACCTTCTTTGATTTCATACATTTTTTTAAATAAAAGCACCAACCAGTTGTTTAGGTATGGAAAGAATGAAGAACTCAAAAGAAACACTGTATACAAAACTCAATAAGATCATCAACTAGAATGAAAGGAACACGGGAATAACTATTTCAGCTGACCTTTCTTTCAAAGAACACAATAAGGCAAAGGTCATGACGTGGTGGGTATTGAGAACCCTTAAAACAAGGGAAATAATGCCATTGATGACACTTTTCAAATCGCTAGTGCTCCCTTCTGTCTATCTCTGATAGACAGAGCCTAAACAAATACAGACATCGTTCATGGCCAGCACAGAGCCAATAAAGCATTTAAATTACTGGAAATACCTTGAAGTCTTGAATATGTACTCACTGGAGAAGAGGAGAGAGATACATCATAATATATACTCGAGGGTCTGGTCCCAAATTTGCACACAAAAAATCATACTGGAGCCAGAGATAAGTTCAAAATAAACCCAGTGAAAAGCAGGGGTGCAGTGGGTACAATAAGAGAACACTGTATCAATATTCGTGGCCCCTGATTATTCATCTTACCAGAAGATATCAGAAACAATGCTGGAACAAGTGTAGAAGTCTTCAAGTGGAAACTGGACAAGTATCTTGACCAGGTGCCAGATCAACCAGGCTGTGATGGATATGTGGGGCAGCAGGCCTCCAGCAGCAACAGCCTGGTTGACCTGGTTAGAACCAGACTAGGCTGGCCCATGGCCGGACTCCGGGAGTAAAAAGACTCTCGAAACTCATCAAAGGTATAAAAGCATAACCGTTTATACCTTTTACACCAGCTTTTAACACTACTGTGTTCAGCTCATCCGTGCCAGCTGCCACTACCTCAGGTATGTCCCCCACATTTACAGCTGGCTCTTCCTCACTCCTAAAAGATGGTATACTTCTCTGGTCATTGCATAAAATTGTTGCTTCCTTCTATTCATCAACATTTAATAGTTCCCCAAAATATCTCCTCCAACTTCCCTTTACTTCTAACTTCCAATCTAATAACTCTGCTCTTCTGTTTTTAATTGTCAAATCCATTCGTTGCCTAATCTTTCTCAGCTTATTAATCTCACTCCAAAGCCTTTTCTTATTCTCAGGTAATATTTGTTGACAAAGACTCACCCTTTCTTATGTTGTTATGTCTTATTAATTTGATATTAAGGTTCTCACTATATGTTCTAGTGTGGGGTAGCTTTTTATTTAATGGCCTTAGCTGTCTAGGGTAATACATACATCATGACTGATCATCCTCAGTGTCTCTGATATCCTTTCACCAGACCTCTTCACAGGTTATTTAAACTACTACTATAAAAATATAACTGTATTCTAAATAGATATGTACAGAATATACAATTACAGCACTCACATATTCAAAACATAAGTCTACACACCCCTTAGCTGCTCTCCCACATGGTGCATCTCAGCAACTTTGCCCTTCTCTCTTCATGACTAATCTGTGGGCTAACCAGTGTTTTGACACACTTTAGTCACCCTGGGTATGGTGGCCACAACTTAAGTTATAAAAACTCACCCCTGGGGCACACATATGCCCCAAAAAATAGAAAGGAGGACCGAGGTCCTGCCAACTTGAAGTCAACAAAACACACACAGAGAGAGAGAGAGAGAGAGAGAGAGAGAGAGAGAGAGAGAGAGAGAGAGAGAGAGAGAGAGAGAGAGAGAGAGAGAGAAAGTTAGCATCAGGTAGGGTAGGCTCCAAAACCTGGTGGTCCCTGGTCAAGGACAGACAAGGTTATCTGCCTGATGAACTTATTCCACCTCTAAATCGACAGGATGGGACCACCTCTACTAGTAGACAAGATAAAGCTGACCTCTTTGCTGAACACTTTGCTACCAAAATGCAAGTTCCTGATCCAGCAAGGGACCCTCCTTGGCTAGCTGCAAGAACTGTGTCAAAACTGTCAGTGGTGACAATAAGGCAGGAGGAGGTGCATTTCCTTCTTAAATCACTTGACCAAGAAAAGGCTGTGGGCCCAGACCAGCTAGCAGCACCTCTAACTCGCATCTTTCGGCACTGCCTAGTACAGTGTAAATGGCCCTCTCCATGGAAAGAGGCAAATGTAATCCCTGTTCACAAAAAGAAGAGCAGAGCAGAAATCAGCAACTACAGACCAGTGTCACTCCTGTAAATCACTGGTAAGATCCTTGAGACAATAATCTCAAGACAAATGACAGATTTTTTTGACTACCACTCACTACTTTGTGATCGTCAATATGGCTTCAGGAAAGGTTACTCTGCTGCTGATCTGTTGTTAAACCTCTCCACTAAGTGGCACCAGTCACTGGATGAATCCAAAGTCAGCTGTGTGGTAGCACTGGACATTGCTGGCGCTTTCGACCGGGTGTGGCACCAGGGCCTCTTAGCAAAACTTCAAGCACTGGGAATTGCAGGCTCTACACTATGTCTCCTCAGTGATTACCTTCATGGTAGATCTCTAAGTGTAGTCCTCAATGGAACGGAATCAGCAAGGCATCTTATTGGGGCAAGCATTCCACAAGGAAGTGTGCTGGGTCCACTGTTATGGAATGTCTACTTCAACGACCTTCTTCAACTCATCCCAGAATCACATGCATATGCAGACGACTGTACACTGACATTCACTTATCCAAGAGAAGAAATGCCATCTGCTCTAAGCTACATCAATCACCAGCTGAGAGCTATATCAGCTTGGGGAAATAGATGGCAAGTAACATTTGCACCTGAGAAAACGCAAATGATGATCGTCTCTAGGCACCATGATGGTAATGCTGGTGCAGTAGTAAGGATGAATGGGAGGATGTTGGCACCTGGAGAAGAAATTGATATCCTTGGGGTGAAATTTGACTCCAAACTAACCATGAAGAACCATGTTGTAAATCTTGCAAACAAGGCAGCCAGGAAGCTTACAGCACTTCGCCGTATCTCGCATCTGCTTGACAGTAGGGGTTGCAAGATCCTGTACGAGGCACAAGTACGCTCACACCTTGAGTATGCTCCACTTTCTTGGTTTGCCTGCCCCCCCTCTCATCTGCGACTGCTTGACAGAGTAGAGAACAGAGCAAGACGTCTCATCTCTCGCCTGGACCCATCCTGGATAGATCTGTCATTTCAGCAGAGCCTTCAACATAGGAGGGATGTGGGTGGCCTTACTGTTATGTACAAGGCCAATATTGTCAAAATACCACACTTGGATCCACTTCGAGGACAGCGTGAAACAAGCTTTTATACCACAAGACGGGCAGAAAGCAGCAACTTCACTCTGGCTGTACCCTTCTCCAGAACATCACTCCATCTGAGATCATACATACCCAGGATGACTCGAGTATGGAACACATTCGTACAGCATAATGATGTCAACGAGATAAAGTCAGTTGATCAAATGAAAATGCTGGCCCACAGATGGCTCCAACTTCATCCTGTCCCGTACTTGTATGTCTCATAACAATAAAAATGCTTTCAAATGAGCTGATGTAGGTAACAGCTCTTAGCTTGCCAATAAAGTTAGGAATCCTTAACCTGTAATATAGCTGTCAATAAAGCTAGGGATCCTTAACCTTGTCAAACCCTGTGTAAAAAATAAAAAAAAAAAAAAGAGAAAGAGAGAGAGAGAGAGAGAGAGAGAGAGAGAGAGAGAGAGAGAGAGAGAGAGAGAGAGAGAGAGAGAGAGAGAGAGAGAGAGAGAGAGAGAGAGAGAGAGGGGAGAGGGAGGAGACTAGCTAAGCTCCTCTCACACCCACCAAAAACAAAAGACTGTTGCCAAGTACAATTCTTTAGTTACCACAACACTCCCACACCTTAATTTAATTCTACAAAAAGAAATACAACTTTATAAACTACTTATTTAAATTGTGTGTTTGTGTGTCTATAGTATAACCTATTATATTGGGAAAAACAGGCTTGACTCAGCTGCCTTACAGCCATAAGAGTGATCTGCCCTTATGACATTTAGAGCTGAGTCCCCACCAATTCAATATAATTAGGTATTCCAGAGTAACTGTTACAGATACGTAAATACATGTTGGCTCCTATAGCCCCATAACACCCTCTCTCTCATTTCCTCTCTTTTTTAACCTTTCTTAATCTCGCTCTCTCTCTCTCTCTCTCTCTCTCTCTCTCTCCATATACTCCTCTCTCCTTATATCACTTCTGTTTTGTAAAAAACATAACTGGTGGCAAGTTATTGTGTGTTGCCCACAAAATGGTATGTACTTGCTACACATCACACACAGTGTATAGTAACGAGCATTATATGTTTGAAGCCGATCGGATGAAGCATTATCGAATTACGAGAGAAGGAAAAACGACGTTAGAGAAAGAAAATAGTTCTGGTAAGCACTTAATTATCCACCTTCGGGGATATCTAGAAATCGAAAAAAATAACGATGGTAATTGTTTTAATAACACTAAAATTGTTGAGATTATTTAATGATAAAACGAATCGTAATATTTTGTGGATAATGATTACACTGGATTTAAAAAAAATGAATCTCGCTCTGTACTTTCAGTAACAATGATTAAAAATATATTACTAAATATAACGAAATTAATTATTTTAAAGGTAATAAAAATTTACTATGAAAAAAAATCGTATTAATAAAAGCTCAGGATCAATATTTATTTCAATAAATTAAATGGTTCCTAAAAAAAAAAAAAAAAAAAAAAACAGTGATGTTAAAGTGAGTTAGAAACTAAATTGATCGACACCATGCCTAACCCTTCTAGGGTAGGGTAGGTGCCTGAGCCCGAGCCTTTAGCTCATAACACTGTCATTCCCATTAGCCCCCTGGGGGCGGGGATGGCAGACCAGAGAGGCCTAGCTTGTGGCTAGGCCTGGGGACAGTTGGTCCCAAAGATGAGGAGGTACTTGTGCCTCCTCCCATGGGAGACTTAGGTCTCAGACACTCCCTAAAGAGGGAGCCAAGGCCGGGCCACCACTTCGACAAGGCCCGGGCCGGGAGAATACCGGCTAATCTTTAACTAATTAACTAACTAACTAACGAAACTAAATAAATTGCATAAATCTTGACGTAATTTCTAAACTTGTTTAATACTAGAATAATGATTATAAAAAATAGTTATATAAAATTCTATTCTGGTATATGTAGTATATCAAGTAAAGTAAATCAACGAATTAAGTATATTAAAAAAAATTATGATAGAATAATAAATATTGACAATCGGTAATACAAATTTTACTTTGAATAAAGAAAGAGAGAATATTATTTTTTTTTTTTTTTGCAATCGTGTCATTACGATTTCGTGAGTCAGTGATACCTGGGGAGAGTTCCAGGGGTCAACGCCCCCGCGGCCCGGTCTGAGACCAGGCCTCATGGTGGATCAGGGCCTGATCAACCCAGCTGTTTCTGCTGGCCTCACGTAATCCAACGTATGAACCACAACCCGGCTGGTCAGGTACTGACTTTAGGTGTCTCTCCAGTGCCTTCTTGAAGACAGCCAGGGATCTCTTATGATAATCTCCCTGATGTATGCTGGGAGACAGTTGAACAGTCTTGGGCCCCTGACGCTTATTGACAATGTGTTGACGTTTAGTGATAATTTCGTACCGTTTCCCATCAGTAGATTTTTCACAAATATTTTGTCCATCAAGTTTAAAACAATGATAAAACTGTTTTACTAATGATAAAACAACGTTGTCTCAGCCTGAATAAAAGAACCTGATTATTTTTGGATTAATTTTTTTCTTTTCCTATTGATGATGTATTAAATCTGTATTAATTCTCAGTTAAACTAACAACGTTGTTTCTTGAATTTCAATAAGGCTATTGTGTGGTCTGCTAACCTATTATAGCTGGAGTTTACCTGGAGAGAGTTCCGGGGGTCAACGCCCCCGCGGCCAGGTCTTTGGCCAGGCCTCATGATGGATCAGGGCCTGATCAACTAGGCTGTTACTGCTGGCTGCACGCAATCCAACGTACGAACCACAGCCCGGCTGGCCAGGTACCGACTTTATCACAAGAAGATCGGCATTCCGATGGGTATTTCCAATGATGGGATCTGGAAGTATTATACCATTGATTACAACAACGTATACTAGCTATTGTTGTTCCATCTGATCTGCTTATTTGTTCAGGATATCAGCAAACTCTGCTTCTGTGTGTTCCTTTTCTCTAGTCAGTGTTTCTTGTTTAAATTCAGTCCTTTCGTTGAGAGAATTTATTTGGGTAATCACATCCTTCACATTTTCAATGACACTTCTGGCTTTCTTGCTTGTCCATTAGGCTCTTGCTAACTTTATCTTCAAATTTTGTTGGTCGATGACAGCTTTCACAAGTTCTCCAATTTTGTTTTCAAGGATGTTTTCATGTTTAGTGAATACAAGATAAATTATAATGACACGATTGAAAATGACTCACCACATGGCAAGTCAGTCTTAAAACTAGCATTATCCTAGCTTGCTAGGCACTGTGGGTAGCTTGCTAGGCACTGTGGGGAGATGCTTATTTTATATTCATTTACTATATTTTCTATTAACAACCATTAATGATACTTGCCAGATCTGGGAAATAATGGAGGCTTAATAAAGCTATCGAAGAAGCAAATAAACGAATGTCCACGGACCGCCATTTTAAATGTTGTAGTTGAAGCTTGGTCGTCTTGGACAGATATAAAGGGGACGAGGATGATATGTGAAGATGGTTGACACTGACTGTACTAGAGATGTGTCGGATGTGAAAATTTAGATATCCGAAGATGCAGATGTGTATGAGGATGTCTTACTTATTTTGCGGATGCGGATGCATATGCGGATATCTGTTTACAGTAAAATGCGGATGTGGTTGTAAGAAACCGTGCGAATGTTCCGCGGATGCGAATGCAGATGCGGATATCTTACATATCTCTAGACTGTACGACTGAGGTCGTCTGCATCCTGTGTTTATTTTTTCATTTATTTTTTGTATTTGTCTTCCGATGTCTTCTTTTTATACATGAGTCAGGTTTACTAATGCATAAAAGAAGTGTATAATTCACCTCGATTAGTTTTCGTCAGAGATACAGTAGCTTGTCAGAGGGCGTTGAGTGTCAAGGTGAAGTGAAGCATGTACTCGCCTATTTATGGTTGCAGGGGCCGAGTCACGGTCGCTACTAGGGCCACTCCCTGCACCATAAGCTTTATCGAACCTTTTCTTGAAGTTATGCATAGATCCTGACTCCACTACATCACTCTCCAGGTTCTTCCATTTTCTGACAACTCTGTGACTGAAGAAATACTTCCTGACATCTCTGTGACTCTACCTGAGTTTTCAGCTTCCAGTTGTGACCCCTTATTGCCGTGTGCCATCTGTCACTATGGCTTTGGTTAACAAGAGATAAAGCTTTAGTTGCACTACATGACTCTTCGGTCAGATTCAGGTGATTATGAAACTCGAGACTGCTGAAGTGGAGAGGTGGTCAGTTCCTTAGAGCAAAGCAGAATTATGGAGACAGAGACTTATATACCAGAGGCAGAGGTGAGGTGTAGCAGCTGGAGATGATGTCACAGGTGATCGGGTCCCACGAGTGAAAGTAGGTCACGTTAATCAGCTGTCAGCAGTAGTCGGACAAAACATGGCATATGTCTCATAAGTATCTTTTTTATATGGTACAGTATACGGTACCAATAAGTTGAAGAGTAAGACACAAGTGCATCACTTGAGTGTCTTTATTATCGAAACGTTTCGCCTTGGCAGCTGGCTTTTTCAGTCGAATACAGGCGATTATAACACAGTAGAAGCAGACAAACAAAGATCTCTCTACTTGGTTACCGTCTCTAACGTTATAATCATCTATATGCTACTGATGATGCCTGTTGTGCGGGCGAAACGTTCCGACAATAAAAATACGTAAATACTGCCTATGTGTCTTACCCTTCAACTTGTCGGAATTGAGAATTCTGGAAAGTATGAGGAGTTCGCTAGTTTTAAGTCTTAATATGAATCCACAAATGTTGTTGTTTGATATCTTGGAATTACATCATTATAAAAGATCTGATTCTCTTAAAGAGAATGAATTGTGGAGTCAACACTCGTGCTGCCGCCTCGTGCCTTCAAGACTAGTATAACATAAGTACTAAATAATAAAAATGATCACAGAAAAAGTTGTTCTTGGAGAATTTATTAGATTTATATAAAGAGTGGGAAAGAGCGGGTGAAAGATATTGCATTGCTTATGAGAGAGTAGCAACACGTGTGATGACTAAGGGAAAGTGAGACAGTAGCAACACGTGTGATGCTAAGGGAAAGTGAGACAGTAGCAACACGTTTGATGCTAAGGGAAAGTGAGACAGTAGCAACACGTGTGATGCTAAGGGAAAGTGAGACAGTAGCAACACGTGTGATGCTAAGGGAAAGTGAGACAGTAGCAACACGTGTGATGCTAAGGGAAAGTGAGACAGTAGCAACACGTGTGATACTAAGGGAAAGTGAGACAGTAGCAACACGTGTGATACTAAGGGAAGTGAGACAGTAGCAACACGTGTGATACTAAGGGAAGTGAGACAGTAGCAACACGTGTGATGCTAAGGGAAGTGAGACAGTAGCAACACGTGTGATACTAAAGGAAGTGAGACAGTAGCAACACGTGTGATGCTAAGGGAAAGTGAGACAGTAGCAACACGTGTGATACTAAGGGAAGTGAGACACTAACAACACGTGTGAAGCTCAGGGAAAGTGAGAAAGAAACAATAATGCAAAATAGTGATAAGCAACAAATATTTTAAAAGCAAGACAGAGAGTAATACCCAGAAGACCCCCACTGAAAATAAAACCGCAACATAAAAATGCAAGAGGAAGTTTAGATTAAAGTCAGAGAAGTGCAGTGATGCTAGATGTACACTTACAGAGAAACTTTCTTTTTCAAAACTATTCAACCTTTTACCAGATGAGATCATATTTTTTCAAGTTTAGAGGTAACCTAGTAGACGAGAGAGACCACTGACTGCTGCAAGTCTGATTAGGCAGGTTGTAGGAGGAGTGTATTTAGACCTCTAAGAGAAACAGCCTGGTTGACCAGGCATTCAAAAAATCTTCCTTCAGACCTGGCTGCCAGGGCACAAAAATACTCAGTACCGGCCACGAATATACATAATTTACAAGATTTACAATATACATAATTTACAAGATACAGCACATCGAAAATATTTCTAACGAAAATAAGAGGGATACAGTGGCTGCATTAACAGACTTACTAAGGGTAAAGGGGCAAAGACCACTTACCTCCCTTACTGTATTTATAAGGGAAATAACTTACATACCACCAATTGTCTTCGTGAGGAAATTTAAGTTCCTCAAGTCTGTTCCTAATCAACCATGCTATGATGCTTATGTTAGACGTAGTGTGTTCAACACAGTGACGTTGTTGGGCACCTCGTGAAATTCAATGAGGCAAGATTAACCATTAAGGAAGACGATTAAATACGGCGAAAGTGTGTTGAAGCTGCCCTAATTACTGTCAGTAACACTATCCATCAGAAATCCAGAAGCTACACTATTTCCAAATTACTAACATAAGCTATCACTCTGGAAGCTTTAGCTGTCAGTAGAAAGATTTATGTCAAATAATCGTTGTCTTAGCAACAGTGGCATTTTCTCTCTTTTTAAGTGACGGACTGTGTGGTGCAAGAGCGTTGGCCAGTGAAATCGACTCTAATTACCCTCCACAGAGGTATACTTGGTAGGAACTGTGTAACCAAAACACCAACTTGGCGAAACATGGTTGTAATTATAGAAGAGAGTTTAGTATGGGAAGATTCAGGTGAGACAAGTTTCTCTCAACAAGCAACGTGTGTCACGTGAGGAATTACTCCAGGAATTGAAGATCTTGATCCTGTTTCCTAGTGATACAGTCTTGTACCTCAACACCTTACTAGTGAGACAGTCTTGTACCTCAACACCTTACTAGTGAGGCAGTCTTATACCTCAACACCTTACTAGTGAGACAGTCCTATAACTCAACACCTTGCTTGTGAGACAGTCCTATAACTCAACACCTTGCTTGTGAGACAGTCCTATAACTCAACACCTTGCTTGTGAGACAGACCTATAACTCAACACCTTGCTTGTGAGACAGTCCTATAACTCAACACCTTGCATGTGAGACAGACCTATAACTCAACACCTTGCTTGTGAGACAGACCTATAACTCAACACCTTGCTTGTGAGACAGACCTATAACTCAACACCTTGCTTGTGAGACAGTCCTATAACTCAACACCTTGCTTGTGAGACAGTCCTATAACTCAACACCTTGCTTGTGAGACAGTCCTATAACTCAACACCTTGCTTGTGAGACAGACCTATAGCTCAACACCTTGCTTGTGAGACAGACCTATAACTCAATACCTTGTTTGTGAGACAGTTCTATAACTCAACACCTTGCTAGTGAGACAGACCTATAACTCAACACCTTGCAAGTGAGACAGTACTATAACTCAACACCTTGCTAGTGAAACAGACCTATAACTCAACACCTTGCAAGTGAGACAGTACTATAACTCAACACCTTGCTAGTGAGACAGACCTATAACTTAATACCTTGCTAGTGAGACAGTCCTGTAACTTAACACCTTGCTAGTGAGACAGTCCTATAACTCAACACCTTGCTAGTGAGACAGTCCTATAACTCAACACCTTGCTAGTGAGACAGACCTATAGCTTAACACCTTACTACTGAGACAGACCTATAACTCAACACCTTTCTTGTGAGACAGTCCTATAACTTAACACCTTGCTAGTGAGACAGTCCTATAACTTAACACCTTGCTAGTGAGACAGACCTATAACTTAACACCTTGCTAGTGAGACAGACCTATAACTTAACACCTTGCTAGTGAGACAGTCCTATAACTTAACACCTTGCTAGTGAGACAGTACTATTACTCAACACCTGTGTTGGTAAGAGAAAGGGAGGAATAGAGAGAGAGAGAGAGACAGAGAGAGAGAGACAGAGACAGTCAGACAGAGAGACAGATAGACAGACAGACAGACAGACAGACAGACAGAGACAGAGAGACAGAGAGAATAAAAGTAACAAACGAGGAAGCACGTTTCGGTTATTTTTTGAGGAAACTAACATTCGAGTATAAGATAATCGCCTTAATTAATTAATTTACCACCACAACAGCGGCTCGTACTGCACACACGGAATTTTTATTTTATTTTGAAATATCACAGAATTAAACAAAAAACTGAGTGAACGTTGAGTCATGTTGAGTCATGGATTAACGGATAAACATGAGGAATGACAAGAAAGAATCAATGAGAAGTCCCCAGACATCATAGCAGTTACAGAAACAAAACTCACGGAGACAATAACAGATGCAATCTTCCCACCAGGATACCAGATCATGAGGAAAGATAGAAGGGGTAGGGGGGGGAGGTGGGGTTGCTCTGCTCGTAAAAAACAGATGGAAATTCTAGACAATGGAAGGCATAGATGAGACGGGAGAAAGAGACTACATAGTAGGTACACTTCAGTCTGGGGAACACAAAGTGGTCATTGCAGTGATGTATGATCCACCACAGAACTGCAGGAGGCCAAGAGAGGAATATGAAGAGAGCAACAGAGCAATGGTGGACACACTTGCTGAGGTGGCAAGAAGAGCTCACTCCAGCAGAGCAAAGTTGCTGGTTATGGGGGATTTCAGCCACAGGGAGATTGACTGGGAAAACCTGGAGCCACATGGGGGTCCCGAAACATGGAGAGCCAAGATGTTGGACGTGGTGCTGGAAAACCTCATGCACCAACATATTAAGGACACTACCAGAGTGAGAGGGGAGGATGAACCAGCAAGATTGGACCTTGTGTTCACCCTGGGCAGCTCAGACATTGAGGACATCAAGTATGAGAGTCCTCTAGGAGCTAGCGACCACGTGGTTCTGTGCTTTGAATACATAGTAGAGCTGCAAGTGGAGAGAATAACAGGAGTTGAATGGGAAAAGCCTGACAATAAAAGAGGGGACTACATAGGGTTGAAGAACTTCCTGCGGGAGGTCCAGTGGGACAGAGAACTGGCAGGAAAGCCAGTAAATGAAATGATGGAATATGTAACAACAAAATGCAAGGAAGCAGTGGAAACGTTTATTCCCAAGGGCAACAGTAACAACGGGAAGACCAGAACGAGCCCCTGGTTTACCCGACGGTGTAAGGAGGCAAAAACAAAGTGCAATAGAGAATGGAAAAAGTACAGAAGGCAGAGAACACACGAAAATAGGGAGATCAGTCGCAGAGCCAGGAATGAGTATGCACAGGTAAGGAGGGAGGCCCAGCGACAGTATGAAAGTGACATAGCATCGAGAATCAAGACTGACCCGAAACTGTTGTATAGCCACATCAGGAGGAAGACAACAGTCAAAGACCAGGTGATCAGATTAAGGACAGAAGGTGGAGAACTCACAAGAAATGATCAGGAGGTATGTGAGGAGCTGAACAGGAGATTTAAGGAAGTTTTTACAGTAGAGACAGGAAAGGCTGTGGGAAGACAGCACAGAAGAGAACATCAAGAGGGAATATACCAACAGGTGTTGGATGACATACGAACAACTGAGGAGGAGGTGAAGAAGCTCCTAAGTGACCTTGACACCTCAAAGGCGATGGGACCGGACAACATCTCCCCATGGGTCCTTAGAGAAGGAGCAGAGATGCTGTGCGTGCCTCTAACCACAATCTTCAACACATCCCTTGAAACTGGGCAACTACCTGAGAAATGGAAGACAGCTAATGTAGTCCCCATATTTAAGAAAGGAAACAGAAACGAGGCACTAAACTACAGACCTGTGTCTCTGACATGTATTGTGTGCAAAGTCATGGAGAAGATTATCAGGAGGAGAGTGGTCGAACACCTGGAAAGGAACAAGATTATAAATGAAAACCAGCATGGGTTCATGGAAGGCAAATCTTGTATCACAAACCTCCTGGAGTTTTATGACAAGGTAACAGAAGTAAGACATGAGAGAGAGGGGTGGGTAGATTGCGTTTTCCTAGACTGCAGGAACGCCTTTGACACAGTTCCCCACAAGAGATTAGTGCAGAAGCTGAAGGATCAGGCGCATGTAACAGGGAGGGCACTGCAGTGGATCAGGGAATACCTGACAGGGAGGCAGCAATGAGTCATGGTACGTGAAGAGGTATCACAGTGGGCGCCTGTGACGAGCGGGGTCCCACAGGGGTCAGTTCTAGGACCAGTGCTATTTTTGATATATGTGAACGACATGATGGAAGGAATAGACTCTGAAGTGTCCCTATTCGCAGATGATGTGAAGTTGATGAGAAGAATTAAATCGGATGAGGATGAGGCAGGACTGCAAAGAGATCTGGACAAGCTGGACATGTGGTCCAGTAACTGGCTTCTCGAATTCAATCCAGCCAAATGCAAAGTCATGAAGTTTTGGGGAGGGGCAAAGAAGACCGCAGACAGAGTATAGGCTAGGTGGACAAAGACTACAGACCTCACTCAGGGAGAAAGACCTTGGGGTGACCATAACACCGAGCACATCACCGGAGGCACACATCAACCAAATATCTGCTGCAGCATACGGGCGCTGGCAAACCTGAGAATAGCGTTCCGATAAACCCTTTAAAAAGGAATCGTTCAAGACACTGTACACTGTGTATGTTAGGCCCATACTGGAGTATGCAGCATCAGTCTGGAACCCCCACCTGGTCAAGCACGTCAAGAAGTTAGAGAAAGTACAAAGGTTTGCAACAAGGCTAGTCCCAGAGCTCAGGGGAATTCCGTACGAGGAAAGGTTGAGAGAAATCGGACTGACGACACTGGAGGACAGAAGGGTCAGGGGAGATATGATAACGACATACAAGATTTTATTGCGGGGAATAGACAAGGGTGGGACAGGAAGATAGGTTGTTAGAGAGAGCGGGGACACAGGGACAAGGGGGGTCACAACTGGGAAGCTGGAAGACTCAGACGAGTCACAGGGACGTTAGGTAGGAAGTTTTCTTCAGTCATTAGATTTCGTCAGGGTGGGATGCTAGCAGTGTAGTAAGTGGAAAGGGGGGAAAGGGCAGAGGGAGGAACCCATTTCACATAGTTTTTAAGAAGAAGGTTATGGTACACCTCAGGATGCAGCGAGAGAGAGGGTGACTGTAGCGATCAGGGAAGAAGCAGGCGGGGCCAGGAAGCTGAGTCGCGACACCCTCTTGCATCCACATTTAGGTGGGAACAAACAACCAACACACCACACACACACACACCACACACACACCACACCACAACAGACCCCACAAACACACACACTCCACACCACACTCACTCTAAAACATTCCCAGTCATTGGTGTTGCTGCAAACTACACACACAGCTCCTAAACATGCCCAGTCTTACCGCACCAGTCTTTATTAAACCACTGTTGTGTGTGTGCGGGAAAGGAAAACTGTTGGTATTTCCATTCTAATATGAGATATACGGTGTGGCAAGTGTGTGAGGGGGGGAGTGTGGTGGGCTGGTTCGAAGTAGGTTAGTAAGATGTATGCCGGCCTTCCGGCCCACCAGCCTTCGCATTCAAACAAAATTGCGGCTTTTATAGTTCTCCGATATTTGCCTGGTCGATATCTGCAGAATTTATTGGAGTTTGTGTTCTTCGGCTTGCTTTCTTATACTGTCAATTCAGCTTATATTGAAATTAGCCTCTAATAAATTCCACACATGAGAGGCAAATATGTTTTAAATCTATACTAAATTAAAACGGAGCAGTAAAATGTATTTAATTCGGCTGGCTATTAGTTATTTATCATTTTAGTGGGGGAATATTTACTACCCAAACTTTTTTTTTGTTAATATGGAAAAAAATAGACATTTACACCGGTGAAAATGTTTTTATGTTAAGTACCCTTAACCTTGTCTATCTTGTAAGGGAGGTTCCTTGATTGCATGTAAGGGAGAGGTTCCTTGATGGGAGGTTGAGGGAGGAGGAGGTTCCTTTGAATGCAGGGGGAGGGAGAGTCCCCTTGATGCAGATGAGGAGGTTTCCTTGATGCCGGGGTGGAGGGAGGTCCCTTGAGGCAGGTGAGGGAGGTTCTTGATACAGGTGAGGGAGGTTTTCTTGATGCCAGATGAGGGAGGTTCCTTGAATACAGGTGAGGGAGGTTTCCTTGATGCAGATGAGGGAGGTTCTTTGATGAGGTGTGAGGGAGGTTCCTTGTACAGGTTGAGGGAGGTCCTTGATACAGGTGAGGGTGGTTTCCTGTGGTCAGGTGAGGGAGGTCCTTGATGCAGATGAGGGAGGTTCATTGATGCAGGTTGAGGGTGGTACCTTTATTACAAGTGAGTTCCTTTTACTGAGAGTTTCCTAGTCCTACTGAACAGGAGGGGCTCAAACAAAACTATGGGGGAACCACAAAAATGCCAAAACGGGGAAACCAAACATGAACTGAGAAGTTGAACTTTCGCGAGAACATTTTAAACTTTGGTCAGGAGGCAGCACTCGAATTTTTATCGAGGAAGAAAACTTAAATTTTTGACCTGGGAGTCGAAATAACTTGCTGGGAAAAAGCTTAGCTTATACGCAGAGGTTGGACCAGACGTGAAGTGTTATGTAAACTGATAGATTAAAGTAATGTTGTAAGATTGCTTCTGGCTCGTGAGTTGATTGCGTAGTGGTAACCAGTTCAAGGAGTAAGCTGGGTGTTGTAGCAAACTTTTTCAAGGGCAGATAATCGAGGGGATCAACTCTCCGGGTAGTTAATTTTTACAGAGGTGTTACTCTGTTCAGGTAGATAACCAAAGCAGTTTTTTTTTTTTTTTCGACTGCTTGGTGGTTATCTTCCTGATTGCCTCCCGTCCCGCTTTGCCAGGGCACCGCATCTTCACCTCCATTGAAATGGATTAAACAGCGGGTGTTAGGAATTCATAGAACAAATAAACAGCGGGTAAACTTTCATGGAACAGATACAGCGGTAGAACCTCCGACATTGGAACAGCGGATAAACGCGGTTGATAGACTTTTGAAGAATTGAGGACACTTATGCAACCCACATGGAATCTTTTATTGAAGGAAACGTTTCGCCACACGTGGCTTCATCAGGTCAATACAAAGTTTTAAAAATGGGGTAAGGAGAGGGGAGTAGTTTGGACACATCGTCGTGGAGCCAATGATAACAAGCCCAATAGAATTATTATGGAATCAGATAACACAAATTAGATAGTGAGCTGTTTGAACTGTTTCGGTAAAGAACAAAAATGTCACAAATGCCGTGACTGGAACAGAACGCAAATCCGCCACGTAAGAAAGAGAAGATGCCTACGGCGATGTTACGGTCCGACTTGTTACATTTACAAAATCCAAGTCAGACCGAAACGTAGTGATTAAGCATTCTTCTCTCATACGTGCGGGTTATTTTGCGTTACTGTTTTCGATAGAAATTGAAGTGAAGAATATGAAGAGAAAGAGAATTGGAAATCAAACGAAAAATTTGCCTTAAGCTGAGTAAGGGGACAATAGTATAGTAGTTATGGCTCTAATGATGATAACATTTGAATAAGTTATTACAGGTGAATTGCTACAGTGAGGAAATTCAAGGATCTGAGGATTTTAATTACGGTTTAATTATGGTCTTAAATAACATTTGATTACTATGGTTTGCACCTAGGAACTAGAAGGACTGCTAGGATCCATAATCAACAAATTACTGTTGCTAATAAAAACTGAATAAGTCAAGAACCAGATAAGGGCAAAGTAAACCAGGGGTTTGGTGCGGAGAGGAGAATTAATGCATATTTATCATTGTTATGATTAATACGTTAGCAAAGAGTTCTTGGGAAATGGATTAGAAGCGGCGCCATAAGAAACATTCATTTAAATGCCAGAAGATAAAGAGAGGGGTCGGTATATGGAGTAGGATAAAATGATGCAATTTCTGTGTTATATTACAGACAATAACAGGATTAGGGATGGCTCAAACCAAACTGATGTAGACTTGTTCAACACCCTGGCGTATAGACTTGTTCTCACCCTGGCGTAGAACTTGGGTCAACCACCTGGTTTACCTGGAGGTTTACCTGGAGAGAGTTTCGGGGGTCAACGCCCCCGCGGCCCGAGTCTGTGACCAGGCTTCCTGGTGGATTCAGCGCCTGATCAACCAGGCTGTTGCGCTGGCTGCACGCAAAAACCAACGTACGAGCCACAGCCCGGCTGATTCAGGACTGGACTTTTAGGTGGCTTGTCCAGTGCCAGCTTGGAAAGACTGCCAGGGGGTCTGTTGGTAATCCCCTTTATGTGTGCTGGGGAGGGCTGTGGAACAGTTCTCGGGCCCTGACACTTATTGGTATGGTACTTCCTTAACGTGCTAAGTGGGACACCCCTGCTTTTCATTGGGGGGATGGTGCATCGTCTCCAAGTCTTTTGGCTCTGTTCGGAGTGGAGTGATTTTCGTGTGCAAGTTCGTACTAGTCCCTCGAGGATTTTCCAGGTGTATATAATCATTGTTGTATTCTCTCCCTCCTGGCGTTTCCAGGGAATACAGGTTTAGAAACCTCAAGCGCTCCCAGTATTTGAGGTGTTTTTTATTCTTCCGTTATGCGCGCCCGTGAAAGTTCACTGTAAACATTTTTCTAGGTCGACTTGTTTCAACACCCTGGTGGTAGGACTTGTTCCAAACCTGGCGTTGACTTGTTCATACACCCGGGCGTTAGGACTTGTTCAACATCCTGGCGTTTAGGACTTGTTTCAACCACCCATGGTGTAGACTTGTTCACCACCCCTGGCGTAGAATTGCTCAACACCCAGGGAGTTTTTTGACTTGTTTCCCAAACACCTGGTTGTAAGACTTTAATCAACACCTGGTGTAGGGACTTTGTTCAAACACCCTGGCGTAGACTTGTTGTTCAACACCTGGTGATTGAGACTTGTTCAAACACCCTGGCGTAGACTTGTTCAACTCCTGGTGTAGACTGTTTCAACACCTTGCGTAGGACTTGTTCAACACCCTGGCGTAGACTTGTGTTCACACCATGGCGTAGATTGTTTCAGACCCTGGCGTGACTTGTTCACCCACCTGGATGTAGAACTTGTGTCAGCACCTGGCGTAGACTTGCTCACCTACCCTGGCATAGACTTATTCAACACCCTGGGCGTTGACTGTTTCAAACACCCCTGGTGGAGACTTGTTCACACCTGGCGTATAGGACTTGTTTCAACACCCTGGCCGTAGACTTGTTTCAACACCTGGTGTAGACCTTGTTAACAACCCTGGCCGTAGGACTTGTTCAACACCCTGGTGTTAGATGTTCAACACCCTTGCGTAGACTTGTTCAAACACCCTTGGCGTATTTTAAGACTTGTTCAAACCACCCTTGGCGTTAGTCTTGTTCAGCACCCTGGCCGTAGGACTTGTTCAGGCACCCTGGCGTTAGATAGACTTGTTCAACACCTGTGATGTAGACTTGTTCAAGCACCCTGGCGTAGACTGCTCAACACCCTGGCTTAGGAGTGGGGACTAATTCAAACACCCTGGCCGTTTTTGACTTGTTCAACACCCTGGCGAAGAAGACTTGTTACAAACACCCTTGGCGTAGGTTTGTCAACACCCTGGCGTAGAACTTATTCAATTATCCTGGCGTAGACTTGTTCAACACCCTGGCGTAGACTTGTTCAACACCCTGGCGTAGACTTGTTCAGCACCCTGGCGTAGACTTGTTCAACACCCTGGCGTAGACTTGTTCAACACCCTGGCGTTTAGAAATTGTTCAACACCCTGGCGTGACTTGTTCAACACCCAGGCGTAGACTTGTTCAACCACCTGGCGTAGACTTAGTTCAAACCTGGCGTTAGACTTGTTTCAACACCCTTGCGTAGACTTTGTCAACAACCCTGGCGTGGGACTGGTTCAACACCATGGCCCGTCGACTTGTTCAGCACCCTCGCGTTGACTTGTTCAACCCCTGGCGTAGATTTGATCCATCACCCTTTGCGTTAGGACTCGGTTCAACACCCTGGCGATGTCTTGGTTTTTCAACCACCATGGCGTAGACTTGTTCAACACCCTGGCGTAGAATTGTTCAAAAACACCCTGGCGTATGATGACAGACAAGGGACACAGGGGACAACACACACACACCACACACACACCTCACCACTCACACCACGGAATAGTCCAAAGGTGGAACCAGAGATAGGATGTTCCAGAGAGGGGACAACAGGGACAAGGGGTCCACAACTGGAAGGGTGACGGACTCCGCGAGTCAAGGGACGTTAGGGAAAGTATTTCTTCAGTCATAGAGTTGTCAGCAAGTGGAAATAGCCCTAGCAAGTGAAGTAGGTGGAAGGCAAGGAACCATACATAGTTTTAAGAAGAGGTATTGACAAAGCCTTCAGAAGCAGAGAGAGAAGAGGATCAGTCAGCGATCAGTGAAGAGGGCGGGCCTGGAGCTGAGTCTCGCTCCCTGCAACCACCCAATTATGTGTGTATCAATTAGGTGAGTACACCCACACACACAACACACACACACACTCACAAACACTACATACGCATCCACCACACCACCACACACCACACACCCACACCACACACACAAACACAACCCACACCACACACCACCCACACACAACCCACATTCTACACAATCACAAACACACCACAACACCACACAAACACCACACACACACACACAGGCACACCACACCCTACACACCACACCACACCACCACACACACACAAAACACCCACACCACACACACAAACACACACACACCACACACCACACACACACACACACACCACACCACACAAACAAAACACCACACACCCACACACACACACCCACACACACACACACACAACACACACACTCACCTCCACACACACCACACACACACAAAAACACACACACACACACACACAACCACACAACACACACACCACAACACACACAAAACACACACAACCACACACACACAGGCCTAGTGTCTATTCGCATCTGTGCCTAGGACTCAAAATGTGTAATAACAGATTCTGCCTCTTGACTCTAGGCCCTCGGAGGTCATAGGGCATCTCTCCTTACTTTACCAGTTTCTCCCTACGATCCCCTTAGGTTAGGGGGGGGGGGAAACCCTTTACCAGCGTAATCTTGACTTGCACGATGAGCTACGCAATTTCGTGTAAAGTAAAGAATCAAGTCAAAAAATGGTACCGTTGATGATTCAACGAAAAGCTGCTCTTGCAAACTGTTGTGCAGGAAGCATTGTAAGTGAAAATTCAATGCTATTTTGTCACTGAAAGAAGCATTTCATTGCTTGTATGTCCGATGATGCTGAAAAGCGAGGAGAAGAAGTACCTCACCACAGAAGCCACCACTACTCTTACTGCTCAAGTATTTACTTTTCCATCCTCTCCTGCCTCAGGGCAGAAAATCAGTATTTCCTAAAAAACTGGGACAATATTTGACTTCTAAACAATTGCCAAACTCAAGTTTCATTCTATTGAAACGCAAAATACTTGGGCTACTCTAGACAGCATTACAAAATCACGAATTACATCGTCTTATGACTCAAGGTCACCTTTACCAACCCGTGAACATGGCTTGGCCAATGCTCTGAACGAAAAGGTTGGCTGTTACTTAACTTACTTACATCAGTTCACACCTACATTGAGCAGAGGGAGATACCCACTACATCCAACATTTTGCTGGAACTGGCTATTCTTATCTTCACACCACCTAAAGATGTCCAGGAAATTAAAAGACAGAAGTTCTGCCACTACATGTGGTAGTGAGGTACACACTTCTGTTTCCTGTACACGCTGCTGCTCCAAAAACACCAAACCAGTGTTGTTTTAAAACTGCAAAAGTAAGATCATTCATACATTAAAGCAGCAAAATGTCTACAAGAAAAAGGATATTATGAAGTAAAAGAAATAGAATGAAACAAACAAGATGCAACAAAAGAAAAAAATCTACAACGTATGCGCAAAGTGCAAAGTTTGCAGCAGTACATAACAAAATTACTTCAAGCATCTACTCAAGCCCGCCATCACCTCCATACCATCACGACCCTCATGCATGTGACGTAACGAGATTGATACACTATTTGTTATACTATACGATCACATGCAAAAACAATGTGGCTGTTGACCTGGATCCTTTAACTCTACCAATCAACGGGGGTTAGTTATTTGCATTAAATAACCATTGCCAATTTCATTTAACATTTCCAGCATCTCCACTTCTGAAGAAAAGGAAATTCTCAAATCATTCACCAAAAAGACCTTAATCACAAATCTCTGCAGTGTTCCATCAAACATCCACCCCAAAACTAGTTGACGTCAATCCAACCAAGGCGACCAATGAGAATTTTTAGCCTCCACCGTCACCACCCTTTACTGAATCCCAAACCAATCAGAAACCTTGCCACCAAGAAAACATCTTTCTTATTCGCCTAATGAAGCTAGAAACCGAAAGCACCACCAACTTCCTTCAAACTTCACCCACCGCCTTCTACACTCGACCACGTCGATTTACCTGGCCCACTATGGGATAAACACAAAGGCGACTTATGGTTCTACACATTGGAAGCATTGGCCACAGGCCCAATGGATCGCCTAAAAAAAACTCGCCCAACATCTCAAAGACAAAAACTGCAACGTACACCACCGACGAAAGCATACCCCAAATGTCGATTCAGATATATCACCAACTTTCAAACCAACGAAAACTCTACCTACAGAGCTCCCCATAAATGTGATTACCAACTCTCTCTTCCTAAAACAAAATTTCCACATTGATAACAGCATTATGAATAAAATAACTCGGTCCTGCTGCTGCCTACTGGACAGTCTCAGACTTCCTGACGCTGCCTTCGGCCATTCCTCTCCTTAGTGAAACCAAAGCAACGTTCTATCATTCCATGCCTCTCCATCTTACGCCTCTAGTCTTCGGTTACACATATCCCAAAGTTGTTCGTGGCACTTGCCTAGATTCCTCCTCTTCTCTTCCTTCCCCATCCTTTTCCAGTTATTTCCATCTTCCTTATTCCTTCTGGCCTTTCCTATCTCACGAACAGCTCTCGTCGTCTTAATCCTAGCCTAATCCTGGCGTAGACTTGTTCAACACCCTGGCGTTAGTAAGACTTGTTCAACACCCTGGCGTAGACTAATTCCACACCACCCTGGCGTAGACTTGTTCACGCATGGTAGACTTGTTCAACTACCTGGCGTAGACTTCTTTCAGCACCCTGGCGTTTAGTAGACTTGTTCAAACACCCTGGCCGTTTGGACTTGTTTTCAAACACCCTGCATAGGACTTGTTCCACACCCTGGAGTAGAATTGGTTCAACACCTGGCGGTGGACTGTTCAAACACCCTGCATAGATTGTCCTGCCAACCCTGGCGTAAAATTTGTCAACACCCTGGCGTGTCTCGTTACAAAACACCTGGCGTTAGACTTTGTTTCAAACACCCTGGGTAAATTTTGTTTCAAACACCCTGGAGAGTTAGGACTTGTTCAAAACCCTGGCGTTGAAAACTTATTTCCAAACACCCTGGCGGTTTAGGGACTTGTTTAACACCCCTGGCGTAGGACTTTTTCAACAACCATGGCATGCCTTGTTCCTTACTCCCTGCGTAAAAATTTGTTCAACACCCCTGGCGTATAGTTTTGTTCAAACACCCCTGGCGTAGGATAGACTTGTTCAACACCCTGGGTAAATTTGTTTTCAACACCCTGGCGTAGACTTATTTCAACAACCCTGGCTTGCGTAGACTTGTTCAACACCCTTGGCGTGTAGAATTGTTCTAACACCATTGGCGTAGACTTTGTTCAAACCACCCAGGGCGTGACTTGTTCTACACCTGGCCGTGACTTGTTCAAACCACCTGGCGATAACTTTGTTCAACACCATGGGGCGTTAGACTTATTCCAACACCCTGGCGTAGACTTGTTCATAACCCTTGGCGTTGTAGACTTGTTCCAAAACACCTGGGCCGGCGTAGAGTTGTTTAACACCCAAACGTTGACCTAGTTCAAAAAACACCTGGCGTAGACGTACGTAGACTTGTTCAACACCTAGCGTTAGACTTATACAACACCCTGGCGTAGACTTATACAACACCCTGGCGTAGACTTATACAACACCCTGGCGTAGACTTATACAACACCCTGGCGTAGACTTATACAACACCCTGGCGTAGACTTATACAACACCCTGGCGAAGACTTATACAACACCCTGGCGTAGACTTATACAACATCCTGGCGTAGACTTATACAACACCCTGGCGTAGACTTATACAACACCCTGGCGTAGACTTATACAACACCCTGGCGTAGACTTATACAACACCCTGGCGTAGACTTGTAACAACAGCTTCGTAAAAAAAAGGCTTAAGAATGATAATTTTTTTAAATCCATTAATAATTCTGAGGATGATCGTCAGGGCCAAGCGGTCTCAGACAAGACTAAATAAATTAAAAAAAAATTACGGGAATAAAAGCAAGAGACAGGAAAGTAAATTTACGCAGATGTTGAACGTAAACACCAGGTAAGTAAGATTTACCTGTCATCTTACATAGCCGTGATATGAGACAGGTAACAGAAGTTTGGCAGTACAGTGGTAGTACCTACCAGGATGGTTGTTATCATACTACTACTGTGATAGTACCTACCAGGATGGTTGTTGTTTATCATACAACTACTGTGGGTATACCTACCAGGATGGTTTGTTGTTTACCATACTACTACTGTGGTAGTACCTACCAGGATGGTTGTTGTTTACCGTACTACTACTGTGGTAGTACCTACCAGGATGGTTGTTGTTTACCATACTACTACTGTGGTAGTACCTACCAGGATGGTTGTTGTTTACCGTACTACTACTGTGGTAGTACCTACCAGGATGGTTGTTGTTTACCATACTACTACTGAGGTAGTACCTACCAGGATGGTTGTTGTTGTACCTACCAGGATGGTTGTTGTTTACCATACTACTACTGTGGTAGTACCTACCAGGATGGTTGTTGTTTACCATACTACTACTGAGGTAGTACCTACCAGGATGGTTGTTGTTGTACCTACCAGGATGGTTGTTGTTTACCATACTACTACTGTGGTAGTACTTACCAGGATGGTTGTTGTTTACCATACTACTACTGTGGTAGTACCTAAAAGGATGGTTGTTGTTTACCGTACTACTACTGTGGTAGTACCTACCAGGATGGTTGTTGTTTACCATGCTACTACTGTGGTAGTACCTACCAGGATGGTTGTTGTTTACCATACTACTACTGTGGTAGTACCTACCAGGATGGTTGTTGTTTACCATACTACTACTGAGGTAGTACCTACCAGGATGGTTGTTGTTGTACCTACCAGGATGGTTGTTGTTTACCATACTACTACTGTGGTAGTACCTACCAGGATGGTTGTTGTTTACCATACTACTACTGAGGTAGTACCTACCAGGATGGTTGTTGTTGTACCTACCAGGATGGTTGTTGTTTACCATACTACTACTGTGGTAGTACTTACCAAGGATGGTTGTTTTGTTTACCATACTACTACTGTGGTAGTACCTACCAGGATGGTTTGTGTTTACCATACTACTACTGTGGTAGTACTTAACAGGATGGTTGTTGTTTACCATACTACTACTGTGGTAGTACCTACCAGGATGGTTGTTGTTTACCATACTACTACTGTGGTAGTACTTAACAGGATGGTTGTTGTTTACCATACTACTACTGTGGGAGTACCTACCAGGATGGCTGTTGTTTACCATACTACTACTGTGGTAGTACTTAACAGGATGGTTGTTGTTTACCATACTACTACTGTGGTAGTACCTACCAGGATTGTTGTTGTTTACCATACTACTACTACTATGGTAGTACCTACCAGGATGGTTGTTGTTTACCATACTACTACTGTGATAGTACCTACCACGATGGTTGTTGTATACCATACTACTACTGTGATAGTACCTACCAGGATGGTTGTTATTTACCATACTACTACTGTGGTAGTACCTACCAGGAAGGTTGTTGTCTATCATACTACTACTGTGGTAGTACCAACCAGGAAGGTTGTTGTCTATCATACTACTACTGTGGTAGTACCTACCAGGATGGTTGTTGTCTATCATACTACTACAGTGGTAGTACCTACCAGGATGGTTGTTGTCTACCATACTGCTACTGTGGTAGTACCTACCAGGATGAACACAGTCAACCACCCACTACTGTGGTAGTACCTACCAGGATGGACACCAACAACCAACCACTACTGTGGTAGTACCTACCAGAATGTTTTTTTTTTTTTTTTTTTAGTATTATTCGCCGGTACTCTCCCGGCCCGGGTCTTTTCCAATAGTGGTGACCCGTCCGTGGTTCCCTATCTGGGGAGTGTCTCGAGACCTAAGTCTCCCATGGCTGGAGGTACAAGTAGCCCCACATCATTGGGACCAAGTGTCCCCAGGCCTAGCCACAGTCCCCGCCCTCACGGGGCTTGCAGGGAGAAGCTAGGCGTCTGGTCTTCCATCTGCCCCGCCACAAAGGGGCTCGTGGGGATTGCAGTCTTGTGAGCTGCAGGTGATACTACTACTGTAGTAGTACCTACCAGGATGGACACCGTCAACCAACCGCTACTGTGGTAGTACCTACCAGGATGGACACCGTCAACCATCCACTACTGCGCTATTACCTACCAGGATGGACACCGTCAACCACCCACTACCGTATTATTACCTCCCAGTATAGACACTGTCAACCAACCTGCTACTGTGGTAATACCTCCCAGTATAGACACTGTCAACCAACCTGCTACTGTGGTAATACCTCCCAGTATAGACACTGTCAACCAATCTACTACTGTGGTAGTTCCTCCTAGTGTAGACACTGTCAACCAACCTACTAGTGTGATAGTTCCTCCCAGTGTAGACACTGTCAACCAACCTGCTACTGTGGAAGTACCTCCGAATGTAGACTCTGTCAACCATCCTTCTACTGTGGTAGTACCTCCCAGTGTAGACACTGTCAACCATCCTGCTACTGTGGTAGTACCTCTCAGTGTAGACACTGTCAACCAACCTGCTAATGTGGTAGTAACTCCCTGTGTAGACACTGTCAGCCATCCTGCTACTGTGGTAGTACGTCCCAGTGTAGACACTGTCAACCATCCTGCTACTGTGGTAGTACGTCCCAGTGTAGACACTGTCAACCATCCTGCTACTATGGTAGAACCTCCCAGTGTAGACACTGTCAACCATCCTGCTACTGTGGTAGTACGTCCCAGTGTAGACACTGTCAACCAACCTGCTACTGTGGTAGTACCTCCCAGTGTAGACACTGTCAACCATCCTGCTACTGAGGTAGAACCTCCCAGTGTAGACACTGTCAACCATCCTGCTACTGTGGTAGAACCTCCCAGTGTAGACACTGTCAACCAACCTGCTACTGAGGTAGAACCTCCCAGTGTAGACACTGTCAACCATCCTGCTAGTGTGGTAGTACCTCCCAGTGTAGACTCTGCCAACCATCCTGCTACTGTGGTAGTACCTCCCAGTGTAGACACTGTCAACCATCCTGCTACTGTGGTAGTACCTCCCAGTGTAGACACTATCAACCATCCTGCTACTGAGGTAGAACCTCCCAGTGTAGACACTGTCAACCATCCTGCTACTGTGGTAGTACCTCCCAGTGTAGACACTGTCAACCAACCTGCTACTGTGGTAGTACCTCCCAGTGTAGACACTGTCAATCATCCTGCTACTGTGGTAGTACCTCCCAGTGTAGACACTGTCAATCATCCTGCTACTGTGGTAGTACCTCCCAGTGTAGACACTGTCAATCATCCTGCTACTGTGGTAGTACCTCCCAGTGTAGACACTGTCAACCATCCTGCTACTGTGGTAGTATCTCCCAGTGTAGACTCTGCCAACCATCCTGCTACTGTGGTTGTACCTCCCAGTGTAGACTCTGCCAACCATCCTGCTACTGTGGTAGTACCTCCTAGTGTAGACACTGTCAACCATCCTGCTACCGTGGTAGTACCTCCCAGTGTAGACTCTGTCAACCATCCTGCTACTGTGGTAGTACCTCCCAGTGTAGACTCTGCCAACCATCCTGCTACTGTGGTAGTACCTCCCGGTGTAGACTCTGTCAACCATCCTGCTACTGTGGTAGTACCTCCCAGTGTAGACACTGTCAACCATCCTGCTACTGTGGTAGTACCTGCCAGTGTAGACACTGTCAACCATCCTGCTACTGTGGTAGTACATCCCAGTGTAGACTCTGTCAACCATCCTGCTACTGTGGTAGTACCTCCCAGTGTAGACTCTGTCAACCATCCTGCTACTGTGGTAGTACCTCCCGGTGTAGATTCTGCCAACCATCCTGCTACTGTGGTAGTACCTCCCAGTGTAGACTCTGTCAACCATCCTGCTACTGTGGTAGTACCTCCCGGTGTAGACTCTGTCAACCATCCTGCTACTGTGGTAGTACCTCCCGGTGTAGACTCTGTCAACCATCCTGCTACTGTGGTAGTACCTCCCGGTGTAGACACTGTCAACCATCCTGCTACTGTGGTAGTACCTCCCGGTGTAGACTCTGTCAACCATCCTGCTACTGTGGTAGTACCTCCCAGTGTAGACTCTGTCAACCATCCTGCTACTGTGGTAGTACCTCCTAGTGTAGACACTGTCAACCATCCTGCTACTGTGGTAGTACCTCCCCGTGTAGACACTGTCAACCATCCTGCTACTGTGGTAGTACCTCCCAGTGTAGACTCTGCCAACCATCCTGCTACTGTGGTAGTACCTCCCAGTGTAGACTCTGCCAACCATCCTGCTACTGTGGTTGTACCTCCTAGTGTAGGCACTGTCAACCATCCTGCTACTGTGGTAGTACCTCCCAGTGTAGACTCTGCCAACCATCCTGCTACTGTGGTAGTACCTCCCAG
Source organism: Cherax quadricarinatus (assembly GCF_026875155.1). Classification (NCBI taxonomy): domain Eukaryota; kingdom Metazoa; phylum Arthropoda; class Malacostraca; order Decapoda; family Parastacidae; genus Cherax; species Cherax quadricarinatus. The sequence goes on from NC_069426.1 coordinate 3,816,653, forward strand.
TGTAGACACTGTCAACCATCCTGCTACTGTGGTAGTACCTCCCAGTGTAGACACTGTCAACCAACCTGCTACTGTGGTAGTATCTCCCAGTGTAGACACTGTCAACCAACCTGCTACTGTGGTAGTACCTCCCAGTGTAGACACTGTCAACCATCCTGCTACTGTGGTAGTATCTCCCAGTGTAGACTCTGCCAACCATCCTGCTACTGTGGTAGTACCTCCTAGTGTAGACACTGTCAACCATCCTGCTACTGTGGTAGTACCTCCTAGTGTAGACACTGTCAACCATCCTGCTACTGTGGTAGTACCTCCTAGTGTAGACACTGTCAACCATCCTGCTACTGTGGTAGTACCTCCTAGTGTAGACACTGTCAACCATCCTGCTACTGTGGTAGTACCTCCCAGTGTAGACTCTGCCAACCATCCTGCTACTGTGGTAGTACCTCCCAGTGTAGACACTGTCAACCATCCTGCTACTGTGATAGTACCTCCCAGTGTAGACTCTGTCAACCAACCTAATGCTTTGTTCTCAGTAAGTGTTTACTGTACTAATCGTTATCATGATTATTTTATTACTAGCAAACCAACACACGAGCTTCCAACAGTACTGCAGCTGAGTTATCCATACGTGTTTAGCGCTTCTTGTAAAAAAATGTTCAATAGGGTTAACACGAGATATGCTCTGAGGGAGAATCAACCAAGCTGTGATGGATATGTGGGTCGGCAGACCGGCAATAGCAACGATAACTTGGTTGACCAGGCAAGCACAAGACGAGCCTGGCCTATGGTCGGACTCCAGGAGTAGATAAACTATCGAAACTGATCAAAGGTATATCAAAGGAGATATGTTTAGGGTGTTCACGAGATATGTTCAGGGTGTTCACGAGATATTACCTGGAGTTTACCTGGAGAGAGTTCCGGTCTGTGACCAGGCCTCCTGGTGGATCAGAGCCTGATCAACCAGGCTGTTACTGCTGTCTGCACGCAATCCAACGTACGAGCCACAGCCCGGCTGGTCAGGTACCGACTTCAGGTGCTTGTCCAGTGCCTGCTTGAAAACAGCCAGGGGTCTATTGGTAATCCCCCTTATGTATGCTGGGAGGCAGTTGAACAGTCTCGGGTCCCTGACACTTATTATATTGTCTCTTAACGAGCTAGTCACAACCCTGCTTTTCATTGGGGGGATGTAGCATCGTCTGCCGAGTCTTTTGCTTTCGTTGTGAGTGATTTTCGTGTGCAAGTTCGGTACTAGTCCCTCTAAGATTTTCCAGGTGTATATAATCATGTAACTCTCCCGCATGCGTTCCAGGGAGTACAGGTTCAGGAACTTCAAGCGCTCCCAGTAATTGAGATGTTTTATCTCCGTTATGCGCGCCGTGAAGGTTCTCTGTACATTTTCTAGGTCAGCAATTTCACCTGCCTTGAAAGGTGCTGTTAGTGTGCAGCAATATTCCAGCCTATATAGAACAAGTGACCTGAAGAGTGTCATCATGGGCTTGGCATCCCTAGTTTTGAAGGTTCTCATTATCCATCCTGTCATTTTTCTAGCAGATGCGATTGATACAATGTTATGGTCCTTGAAGGTGAGATCCTCCGACATGATCACTCCCAGGTCTTTGACGTTGGTTTATCGCTCTATTTTGTGGAATTTGTTTTGTACTCTGATGAAGTTTTAATTTCCTCTTGTTTACCATATCGGAGTAATTGAAATTCTCATCGTTGATCTTCATATTGTTTTCTGCAGCCCAATGAAAGATTTGGTTGATGTCCACGTGGAGCCTTGCAGTGTCTGCAATGGAAGACACTGTCATGCAGATTCCGGTGTCATCTGCAAAGGAAGACACGGTGCTGTGGCTGACATCCTTGTCTATGTCAGATATGAGGATGAGAAACAAGATGGGAGCGAGTACTGTGCCTTGTGGAACAGAGCTTTTCACCGTAGCCGCCTCAGACTTTACTCTGTTGACGACTACTCTCTGTGTTCTGTTAGTGAGGAAATTATAGATCCATCGACCGACTTTTCCTGTTATTCCTTTAACACACATTTTGTGCGCTATTACGCCATGGTCACACTTGTTGAAGGCTTTTGCAAAGTCTGTATATATTACATCTGCATTCTTTTTGTCTTCTAGTGCATCTAGGACCTTGTATAGTGATCCAATAGTTGAGACAGACAGGAGCGACCTGCTCTAAACCCATGTTGCCCAGGGTTGTGTAATTGATGGGTATCTAGATGGGTGGCGATCTTGCTTCTTAGGACCCTTTCAAAGATTTTTATGATATGGGATGTTAGTGCCATCGGTCTGTAGTTCTTTGCTGTTGCTTTACTGCCCCCTTTGTGGAGTGGGGCTATGTCTGTGGTTTTTAGTAACTGTGGGACGACCCCCGTGTCCATGCTCCCTCTCCATAGGATGGTAAAGGCTCGTGATAGGGGCTTCTTGCAGTTCTTGATGAACACGAAGTTCCATGAGTCTGGCCCTGGGGCAGAGTGCATGGGCATTTCATTTATCGCCTGTTCGAAGTCATTTGGCGTCAGGATAACATCGGATAGGCTTGTGTTAACCAAATTCTGTGGCTCTCTCATAAGAAATTCATTTTGATCTTCGACTCTCTGTCTGGTTAGCGGCTTGCTAAAAACTGAGTCATATTGGGACTTGAGTAGCTCACTCATTTCCTTGCTGTCATCTGTGTAGGACTCATCTTTAAGTAGGGGCCAAATACTGGACGTTGTTCTCGACTTTGATTTGGCATAAGAAAAAAAATACTTTGGGTTTCTTTCAATATCATTTATGGCTTTTAGTCCTTCCCGCGATTCCTGACTCCTATAATATTCCTTTAGCTTAAGTTCGATGTTTGCTATTTCTCTGACCAGTGACTCCCTAAGCATTTCAGATATATTGGCCTCTTTTAGCCGCTCTATTATTCTTTTCCGTCGCCTGTAAAGGGAGCGCCTGTCTCTTTCTGTTTTACATCAACTCCTCCTTTTTCTTAAAGGAATAAGCCTTGAGCATACATTGAGTGCCACCGAGTTAATCTGTTCTAGGCATAAGTTGGTGTCTGTGTTGCTTAGTCTATCTTCCCAGCTTATATCGGTTAGGACTTGGTTTACTTGGTCCCACTTTATGTTCTTGATATGTTCAGGGTGTTCACGAGATATGTTCAGAGTGTTCACGAGATATGTTCAGTGTTCACGAGATATGTTCAGGGCGTTAACGAGATATGTTTAGGGTGTTCACGAGATATGTTTAGGGTGTTCACGAGATATGTTCAGGGTGTTGACGAGATATGTTTAGGGTGTTCACGAGATATGTTCAGGGTGTTCACGAGATATGTTCAGGGTGTTCACGAGATATGTTCAGGGTGTTCACGAGATATGTTCAGGGTGTTCACGAGATATGTTCAGAGTATTCACGAGATATGTTCAGGGTGTTCACGAGATATGTTCAGGGCGTTAACGAGATATGTTTAGGGTGTTCACGAGATATGTTTAGGGTGTTCACGAGATATGTTTAGGGTATTCACGAGATATGTTCAGGGTGTTCACGAGATATGTTCAGAGTGTTCACGAGATATGTTCAGGGCGTTAACGAGATATGTTTAGGGTGTTCACGAGATATGTTTAGGGTGTTCACGAGATATGTTTAGGGTGTTCACGAGATATGTTCAGGGTGTTCACGAGATATGTTCAGAGTGTTCACGAGATATGTTCAGGGTGTTCACGAGATATGTTCAGAGTGTTCACGAGATATGTTCAGGGCGTTAACGAGATATGTTTAGGGTGTTCACGAGATATGTTCAGAGTGTTCACGAGATATGTTCAGGGTGTCCACGAGATATGTTCAGGGTGTTCACGAGATATGTTCAGGATGTTCACGAGATATGTTCAGGGTGTTCACGAGATATGTTCAGAGTGTTCACGAGATATGTTCAGGGCGTTAACGAGATATGTTCAGATTGTTCACGAGATATGTTCAGGGCGTTAACGAGATATGTTTAGGGTGTTCACGAGATATGTTCAGAGTGTTCACGAGATATGTTCAGGATGTTCACAAGATTTGTTAAGGGTATTCACGAGATATGTTCAGGGTATTCACGAGATATGTTCAGGATGTTCACGAGATATTTTTTCAGGGTGTTCCGAGAAAAGTTCGGGGTTGGTCACGAAATGTTCAGAGTTTTTCCACAAATTTTTTTCAGGGCTTTTAACGAGAAAAGTTCAGAGTTTTTCCATAATATGTTCGGGGCGTTAACGAGATATGTTTAGGGTTTTCTGGGAGATTGTTAAGAGTGTTCCGAGATATTTTTCGGGTTTTCCCACAAGATTTGTTCAGGGTGTTCACGAGATTTGTTCGGGTGTTCACGAGAATTTTTAAAGGGTGTTCACGAGATATTTTTCAGGGTGTTCACGAATATGCCCGGGTGTTCCGAGTTATGTTCGGGGTTTGTTCCGAGTTTTGTTCGGGGTGTTCACATTTACCTTACAAACCTTTTTTCTCAGTGCTCTATAAGTGAAAGTATAATATTTCGGGAATATTTATATATATAAAACTTTTGAAAATTTAAAGAATATAGCCTTTTTTGAACTACAAAATTTCTAGTTCAAAGAGACACTTCTTAAAAGAACAAAGGATAGTTCGGGAAGTTTTTTCCTCAAATCAAAAAATAGAGAAAAAAATAATGTGAGGGCCCTGGGAGGGGGTTTAATGCCCTGGGATCTCATTTTCCCAAAAACCCAAAAACAGTGCCACAATCAAAACCCCCCAAAAAAAATGATGGGAGGAAATGAGAACGTTCGAAACAAGAGAGGGCCAACCCAAAATGATGACCCTTTTTAACCCGTTTGTTCTCTCTAGGCTGGAATACTGCGTACATTAGCATCTCCTTTCCCAAAGAAAGGTAAAATTTGCGGGATTTAGAGATTTGTACAGAGATCCTTTACTGCATGTATATGTTCCCCCCCCCCCCTACCCTCCCTTTGGGAAACGCGGGAAAGGGAGAGATTTTTTCAAAAACTACACTTGGAAAATCCTGGAAAGGAAATGGCCCCAAAATTTCTCCACAAAAAATCACCCCCTTTACGAAAAAAAAAAGATTTGGGCGGGGCGATGCAAAATCCCCCCCAATTAAAAGTAGGGGCGCCATTGGAACACTAAGAAAAAAAACCCCATAAGTGCCCGGGGGCCCAAACGGGTTCAACAGCCTCCCATAAAAGCTTTGGGGGAATTACCAAAAAAACCCCCGGGCTCCCTTTTCAAAGAGAGAGCTAACAGATACTTAAGGTCGGTGCCTGTCAACTGGGCTGTGTTTCGTTGTTTGGACTACGTGCGCCCCACAAAAACCCCCTGACTGAACAGGCCCTATCCCCCGGGGAGGCCTGGTCGGGAAACCGGGGGGGGGCGTTAAAATTCCCCGGAAAAACCCCTCCGGGTTGACCCCAAATTTTGGTAGGTGTTCAGGAGATATGTCCAGGTTTTGTTGTTCACCAGGCATTTGGTTTTTAAATCTTATTCTCCAGTTAAGGGCCACATTGGCACCGAATTCCCTTTTTTCTGAATTTTTTTTTTCCATAAAAAAAAAATTTTTTTTTATTTGAGGTTAGAATATCTTTGGGTTTTAAAGTTTTTACCCCAAAATTTTACGCTAAATTCCCCAAAACGAGATTAAAAATAAGTAATTACTTTTTGTAACCAGTGGGGTGAAATCGTTTTTGGATTCGTTTTCTGACATAAAGTCAGAAATTTATGGATTCCGTTTCTTTAGGTTTAAATTAGGGTTTGGCCCGTAAAATATTTTAAAAAAGCGTTTTTTAAAACCCAAAACCCCCAAAGCCAAAAATGAAATATTTCCAAAGGGAAGGGGGAAATTTGAAGTACAAAAAATAAGCCCAGGAAACCCGCCATAAGGACTATCCCACATACACAAAAAAAATCACATATTTAAGTGTGGTGTTTTCAGTCCCCCATCCCACTGTCCTTTCTACAGGGAAAAATTAAAAATTGGGTTAAGAGGTTGGGGCTGACTGTTCCAAAGGGGGATAACAGGTGTTGGGGAAATCAGTGCTGTATCAGAGTTTAAAAAAACACCCAAAGCTAGTGTGCCCGAATTTTAATTGGGTGTCTGGTAAAAACATTAGGTGGGGGGTTTGGGGCTGACGAGGCAGTCAGTGTACAAATTTTTCAGCGGAGGTTTTTGGGAAAACTACACATGCAGTTTAAAAACCTTTGCATGTTTGTGTCAGGGGGACGACCCGTCCCAACGCTAGAGGAAAAAAGTAAAGGTTTCCAGTCAGAAATAAATGGAATTTTTTTAACCCTGGTTGACGATATCATTGGTTTTCCCAAAATACAGTAAGTTTGAATTTGGCAAATCAGGTTCCCCCTTTCGACCCTTGTTTTTGTGTTCAAAATTTTTTTTTGAACACCTTGGGGGAAATGGGGTTTTGCTTTAAAGTGGGCTTAGTTTCTCCAGGGTTGTTTTGGTTCGGTGTGCTGACCAAATGCAGTAGTGTGGGCCCGTGCAGTATGCTGACAGTGCCCGTAGTGCTGTTTTGGGGCAAATAGTAAGACCTGGAGCAAACGCGGGGGAGTGCAGTAGCGCTGATTGGTTGAGTAAATGCGACCCCTTGCACTTTGGGGCTGACCTGGTGCTGTAAAAGGGGGACCTATGCTGTTTTACTGACCAGGGCAGTAGTGCTGACCTACGGGTAAACTGACATGGTGCAGTATTTCAGGGCCCCATTCTGGGAGTACGACCTGGTGTTTGTGCTGAAAATGGTGGTTTGTGTGACTTGTTTCTGTTTTTGCCACCTTTGCCCGTAGTGTTCAAACCCGGGTGCTGTAATGCTGAGCTGGTGCTGGTGTTTCCCCCTGGTGCGTAGCGCTGAGCTTGGGGCTGTATTTTTCAACCCGGTGTTTTAGTTAAATTAACACCCTGTGCAACTCTTGGGGAAACTTTTTTGGGAAACGTTTTCGCCCACATTTGGGTTTGTCATCCCCTACAAAAAGGAAAAAATTTGAAGAACAGGAGGAGAAAGAGGTAATCAGTCCCTCAACCTTGAGTCCCATGTGGTCCCGTCCACAATCTTTAATTTGAATACCAAATTCCAAATTTAACAAATGTTAAACCACCTAACGACTGTGGGACCCTCCGGGGGTCCCGGTTTTTTAACCATTCTCCCCCCATAAAGCCGTATTCTATTAAGATTGGGGTGGACTGACCACATCGACTCAAGGTTGAGGGGTGTTACCTTATTTTCCTTTTTGGGTTTTTCAAGTTTTTCCTTTTTATGGCTGATGAAGCAAAAGTGTGTCTTCACCTGGGGCTGTTTTTGTGCTGAGCTAGTGCGGTTTGTTTTTAAACCCGGGGGCTGTAGTGCGAGCTGGTGCTGTTTGTGTTTCACCTGGGTTTCTGCAGTGTTTAGTGGGGCTGTATTTTTCACCTGGTGCTTTGAGTGGGTGAGCTGGTGGAAATGTTCACCTGGTGCCCGCAGTGTTTAGCGGGGGCTGTAGTGTTCACCTTGGGTGCTGCAGGGGCTGAGCTGGTGTTGTAGTGTTTTTAAACCCGGTCGCAGTGCTGGCTGGTGCTGTATGTTTTACCTTGGTTCTGTAGGCTGAGCTAAATGCCCTTTGTCTTCACCCGGTACGGGAGTGCTGACTGGTGCTGTAGTGTTTACCTGGTGCGTAGTTTGGGGGTCTGTAGTGTTCACCTGGTGCTTTTTAGTGCTGAGTAGTGCTTTAGTTTTCACCCGGTACTGGGAGGGGCTGAGTGGGTTGCTTTTAGGTTCCCCTGGTGCTGTTTTGCTGAGCTAGTGCGGGAGTGTTCACCTGGTGCTGTAGTGCTGAGCTAGTGCTGTAGTGTTCAACCCGGTGCGGGGGGTGCAGCCCGGGGGCTTTTAGTGTTTACCCGGTGCTGTAGTGTGGGGCTAGTGCTGTAGTGTTCACCCGGTGCTGTTGGCTTTTGTCTGGGAATTAAGGCGGGGGTCCCTTGGGCAAGCGAGCTGAGGGGTTTGGGGGGCCTCGTTTTCAGCCGTGAGTCCCGGTTTTTTAAACCGACGCGACCTTCAAAGGTAACTCAATTTAGTGGGTCCAAATCTTATTTCTTTTCCCCTAAAGGGAGTTTTTTAGCAGCTGATGTTAGTAATTAGGTTTTTGGTAGCCAATCCCCCATGGGTTTACAGGTACAGAGAACACGGATGTAGAAAACCGGGAATTTACCTGTGAAATTCCTGGTGAGTTTCCCTCACAGTTGCCCGCTTTCTTTTCCGAGGGTGTTTTGCACGGGGGGGTACGTAAGTTAAATGACTGCACTATTTTTTAAATTTTTGCGGGAAAGGCCGGGGATTTATGTGTCCCCCGGTCCAAAAACTGGGGTTGGCCTACTGGCTGTCGGTCAGCCCGCCGGCACTCAAACCCGCCGGGCTGGGGGCCCAAAATAATTAAAAATGGGGGGATAATCACTACAGTAAGCTAAAGACTACCCCAACTTTGCTTAAATTTTATGTAGTAGTAATCCCTAGTTATTTTGGGTTTAAATTTGGAGTACGAGGTTACTTTTAAAAATTATTATAAACCGAAAAACCTGTTTTCCAGGGTCCCCCTATCCTTCTTATGCCCCTATTCCCCCCAATTGGGGGGGTTCGGTAACGGAAATTTTCCCGGTGCTGTAGTGCGACCTGGCTTTAATACTGAACCCGGTGCTGTAGTTTTAAACCCGGTGCTGTAGTTTAGACCTGGTGCTTTTTTGTTAACCCTATGCTGAAATGTTAAACCGGGTGCGGAGTGGCCCGACCTGTGCTGTAGTCTGACCTGGTGCTAGTGTTGACCTTTTTCTGACTTAAGACCCCGGGCTGTAGTGTTGACCCGGTGCTGTAATGCTGACCAAGTGCTGTAATACTAACCCCCGGGTGTATTTTTGACCTGGTGCTGTTTTGTTGACGTGGGGCCCTTGTGCGGCCCGGTGCTGTAATATTTACCTTTGGGGCTGTTTGGTGACCCTTTGGGGCTGTAGTGCGACCCCGGTTTCTGTAGTTTGACCTGGTACTTAAAAAAATAAACCCGGTTTTCTGTATGGGTTTAAACCCGGTACTGTAATACCTTTCCTGGTATGTAGTGTTTTTACCTCGTGCGTTAAATTTCTAAACCCGGTACTGTTTGTGTTGGGCCTGGTACTGTAATAAACCTGGGACTGTAGTTTGACCAGGTTTTGTAGTGTTGCCTCCTACTGTAATAATTGGCCTGTGTGATCTTCCCGGTGAGTATTGAAACTCTTGTGACACAAGATTAATAGGAAGCTTTAGAGGGATGGCCTGAAGGTCAAGTGTTGAGGCGTCGCGACTTGTACGACGTCGCACACATTCATCACTACACTGCATCACGACGTGTACGACGTCGAACACATTCATCACTACACTGCATCACGACGTGTACGACGTCGCACACATTCATCACTACACTGCATCACGACGTGTACGACGTCGAACACATTCATCACTACACTGCATCACGACGTGTACGACGTCGCACACATTCATCACTACACTGCATCACGACGTGTACGACGTCGAACACATTCATCACTACACTGCATCACGACGTGTACGACGTCGCACACATTCACCTCTGCACTCCCTCCTATGGAAACCAATCAGTTACACCCTAATTAATTTCAATTAATGGGGTTTATTTGTGCAAAAATCATATCATAGAGGGTGGAAATGTGTTTCTCTTTGTAGTTACATGTATAGGATTATACGTGATAAAAATATTTTATTTTTTTACTTGTCGTAGATATAAACCTGAACGCCGTAAGTGTGTAGCAGGTGGGATACTGTATCATTAAGGTGTTTCCTTAGTAGAGAGTCTGTCATACACTGAGGCTCTTTCTTTGCCTCGTGAATAATACATAAGCAACACCTGGGTGTTTTTGATGAGTGACGTTGCTCCCGTCAGTGACTTTTACAGTGTAAATTAGAGTCATGAGAATTGTGACTTTTACAGTTGAGTCAGTGATCGTGGTTTCTAATATGTGGAACCCTCTACTGGATGTTGCCAAAGCCAAGCTGTGGTAACATCCTCGACTTTTCTATGAGGAAGCTAGTGGTCAGTCTAGCACTGGAGCAAGTGGAAGATGCATAGTGATTCAGTAGTGGCAGACAAAGTCATATGTCGGTGGAGTCCACTTATGGAAGAGAGAACGAGAGAGCACAGCAGTGCTGTGCTGCAGGTTTGGTGACAGAGAGGTGAAGGCTTAATGGCATCAGAGCGCCGTGTCACGCAGCATCCAAAAATCTCGAAGCAATGTATCATATTTGCTAAAATTCAGGAGATGTGGTAGTTGATACCTTTCGTTCAATGATGTTCTAAGTAGCAGTCTTACATAGTTCTGTACAGCAACACCTAACTCTGTTGGATTCTCTGCGGATGACTCGCTGCATCGTCCAAATGAGAGCACCCCTCGTCAGATTTACATTAATAATTTCAGAATTTAGATAATCCTTTTAGTGAGGAATGTAATCCTTAGTGACCTCTAATTTATGATTATATTTATGACCTAACTGTTTCAAGACCATCTTGCCTCCCACACGTTGTGAGGAATGCAAGTGTCAGATATATAAACTAAAATCTGGATCCAATGCTCAATGATTCACTGATGGTGGGTTCACTGCTGATGGGTTCACTGTCGGTGGGTTCACTGTTGGTTGATTCACTGCTGGTTGACCCACTACCGCTTGATTCACTGCTGGTTGACCCACTACCGGTTGATTCACTGCTGGTTGAATCATTGCTGGTGGGTTCACTGCTGGTTGATTCACTGCTGGTGGGTTCGCTACTTGTTGATTCACTACTGATGGGTTGACTGCTGGTGGATTCACTGCTGATGGGTTCACTGCTAGTGGGTTCACTGCTAGTGGGTTCACTGCTGGTGGGTTCACTACTGATGGGTTCACTGCTGGTGGGTTCACTGCTGGTGGTTTCACTACTGATGGGCTCACTGCTGGTGGGTTCACTGCTGGTGGGTTCATTAAGGTCCTGGTGACGTCACTTCCTGAGAGGGAAGTACGCACCAGCTGCAGTAAATGATCTCATTACCAGGATTCTTTACATCCTGGCCGCCCCCTGTGCCGCCCCCTGTGCCGCCCCTTGTGCCGCCCCCTGTGCCACCCCCCTGTGCCACCCCCCTGCGCCACCCCTTGGGCCGCCGACACGGTGCCGTCCCCTGTGTCGTTCCCTGTGCCGCCCTTTATGCCGCCTCCTGTGCCACCCCCTGAGCGTCACATAGGGGGGCACTTGAGAGCGGCACTTAGAGGCGGCCCTCCTCCATCACTCCTCTCTTCACCATTCCTTCTCATGTACACCCTCCTTGCCACTTCGCTTCCCACATTGGACCACTAAGCCTCCTTCACCACCACCTTGGACCACCAAGCCTCCCTCGCCACCACCTTGGAGTACCAAGCCTCCCTCGCCACCACCTTGGAGTACCAAGCCTCCCTCGCCACCACCTTGGAGTACCGAGCCTCCCTCGCCACCACCTTGGAGTACCAATCCTCACTCGCCACCACCTTGGAGTACCAATCCTCACTCGCCACCATCTTGGAGTATCAATCCTCACTCGCCACCACCTTGGAGTACCAATCCTCACTCGCCATCATCTTGGAGTACCAAGCATCATTCGCCAGCACCTTGGAGTACCAAGCATCATTCGCCAGCACCTTGGAGTACCAATCCTCACTCGCCACCACCTTGGAGTACCAAGCCTCACTCGCCACCACCTTGGAGTACCAATCCTCACTCAGCACCACCTTGGAGCACCAATCCTCACTCGTCACCACCTTGCAGTACCAATCCTCACTCCTCATCACCTTGGAGTACAAAGGCTCGCTCGCCACCACCTTGGAGTACCAATCCTCACTCGCCACCACCTTGGAGTACCAATCCTCACTCGCCACCACCTTGGAGTACCAATCCTCACTCGCCACCACCTTGGAGTACCAATCCTCACTCGCCACCACCTGAGAGTACCAATCCTCACTCGGCACCACCTTGGAGTACCAATCCTCACTCGCCACCACCTTGGAGTACCAATCCTCACTCGGCACCACCTTGGAGTACCAAGCCTCACTCGGCACCACCTTGGAGTACTAAGCCTCACTCGGCACCACCTTGGAGTACCAATCCTCACTCGGCACCACCTTGGATTACCAATCCTCACTCGGCACCACCTTGGAGTACCAATCCTCACTCGCCACCACCTTGGAGTACCAATCCTCACTCGGCACCTCCTTGGAGTACCAATCCTCGCTCGCCACCACCTTGGAGTACCAAGCCTCACTCGATACCACCTTGGAGTACCAATCCTCACTCGGCACCACCTTGGAGTACCAATCCTCACTCGGCACCACCTTGGAGTGCCAATCCTCACTCGGCACCTCCTTGGAGTACCAAGCCTCACTCGGCACCACCTTGGTGTACCAAGCCTCACTCGATACCACCTTGGAGTACCAAGCCTCACTCGCCACCACCTTGGAGAAACCAAGCCTCACTCGGAAACCACCTTGGAGTACCAACCTCACTCGGCACCACCTTGGGAGTACCAAGCCTCACTCGGCACCACGTTGGAGTACCAAGCCTCACTCGGCACCACCTTGGAGTACCAAGCCTCACTCGCCACCACCTTGGAGTACCAAGCCTCACTCGCCACCACCTGAGTACCAGCCTCACTCGCCACCACCTTGGAGTACCAAGCCTCACTCGCCACCACCTTGGGAGTACCAAGCCTCACTCGGCCCACCACCTTGGAGTACCAAGCCTCACTCGCCACCACCTTGGAGTACTCAGCCTCACTCGGCCCCACCTTGGAGTACCTAGCCTCACTCGCACCACCTTGGAGTACCAAGCCTCACTCGCCACCACCTTGGAGTACCAAGCCCCCACTCGGCCCCACCTTGGAGTACCAAGCCTCACTCGGCCCCACCTTGGAGTACCAAGCCTCACTCGCCACCACCTTGGAGTACCAAGCCTCACTCGGCCCCACCTTGGAGTACCAAGCCTCACTCGGCTCCACCTTGGAGTACCAAGCCTCACTCGCCACCACCTTGGAGTACCAAGCCTCACTCCGCCCCACCTTGGAGTACCAAAGCCTCACTCGCCACCACCTTGGGGAGTACCAAGCCTCACTCGGCACCACCTTGGAGTACCAATCCTCACTCGGCACCACCTTGGAGTACCAAGCCTCACTCGCCACCACCTTGGAGTACCAAGCCTCACTCGCCACCACCTTGGAGTACCAAGCCTCACTCGGCACCACCTTGGAGTACCAAGCCTCACTCGCTACCACCTTGGAGTACCAAGCCTCACTCGCCACCACCTTGGAGTATCAAGCCTCACTCGCAACCACCTTGGGAGTACCAAGCCTCACTCGCCACCACCTTGGAGTACCAAGCCTCACTCGCCACCACCTTGAAGTACCAAGCCTCACTCGCCACCACCTTGGAGTACCAAGCCTCACTCGCTACCACCTTGAGTACCAAGCCTCCACTCGCCACCCCACCTTGGAGTACCAAGCCTCACTCGCCACCACCTTGGAGTACCAAGCCTCACTCGCACCACCTTGGAGTACCAAGCCTCACTCGCTACCACCTTGGAGTACCAAGCCTCACTCGGCACCACCTTGGAGTATCAAGCTTCACTCGCTACCACCTTGGAGTACCAAGCCTCACTCGCCACCACCTTGGAGTACCAATCCTCACTCGCCATCATCTTGGAGTACCAAGCATCATTCGCCAGCACCTTGGAGTACCAAGCATCATTCGCCAGCACCTTGGAGTACCAATCCTCACTCGCCACCACCTTGGAGTACCAAGCCTCACTCGCCACCACCTTGGAGTACCAATCCTCACTCAGCACCACCTTGGAGCACCAATCCTCACTCGTCACCACCTTGCAGTACCAATCCTCACTCCTCATCACCTTGGAGTACAAAGGCTCGCTCGCCACCACCTTGGAGTACCAATCCTCACTCGCCACCACCTTGGAGTACCAATCCTCACTCGCCACCACCTTGGAGTACCAATCCTCACTCGCCACCACCTTGGAGTACCAATCCTCACTCGCCACCACCTGAGAGTACCAATCCTCACTCGGCACCACCTTTGGAGTACCAATCCTCACTCGCCACCACCTTGGTACCAATCCTCACTCGGCACCACCTTGGAGTACCAAGCCTCACTCGGCACCACCTTGGAGTACTAAGCCTCACTCGGCACCACCTTGGAGTACCAATCCTCACTCGGCACCACCTTGGATTACCAATCCTCACTCGGCACCACCTTGGAGTCCCAAAATCCTCACTCGCCACCACCCTTTGGGAGTACCAATCCTCACTCGGCACCTCCTTGGAGTACCAATCCTCGCTCGCCACCACCTTGGAGTACCAAGCCTCACTCGATACCACCTTGGAGTACCAATCCTCACTCGGCACCACCTTGGAGTACCAATCCTCACTCGGCACCACCTTGGAGTACCAATCCTCACTCGGCACCTCCTTGGAGTACCAAGCCTCACTCGGCACCACCTTGGTGTACCAAGCCTCACTCGATACCACCTTGGAGTACCAAGCCTCACTCGCCACCACCTTGGAGTACCAAGCCTCACTCGGCACCACCTTGGAGTACCAAGCCTCACTCGGCACCACCTTGGAGTACCAAGCCTCACTCGGCACCACGTTGGAGTACCAAGCCTCACTCGGCACCACCTTGGAGTACCAAGCCTCACTCGCCACCACCTTGGAGTACCAAGCCTCACTCGCCACCACCTTGGAGTACCAAGCCTCACTCGCCACCACCTTGGAGTACCAAGCCTCACTCGCCACCACCTTGGAGTACCAACCTCACTCGGCACCACCTTGGAGTACCAAGCCTCACTACGCCACCACCTTGAGTACCAAGCCTCACTCGGCACCACCTTGGAGTACCAAGCCTCACTCGGCACCACCTTGGAGTACCAAGCCTCACTCGCCACCACCTTGGAGTACCAAGCCTCACTCGGCCCCACCTTGGAGTACCAAGCCTCACTCGGCCCCACCTTGGAGTACCAAGCCTCACTCGCCACCACCTTGGAGTACCAAGCCTCACTCGGCCCACCTTGGAGTACCAAGCCTCACTCGGCTCCCCCTTGGAGTACCAAGCCTCACCCCGCCACCACCTGGAGTACCAAGCCTCACTCGGCCCCACCTTGGAGTACCAAGCCTCACTCGCCACCACCTTGGAGTACCAAGCCTCACTCGGCACCACCTTGGAGTACCAAGCCTCACTCGGCACCACCTTGGAGTACCAAGCCTCACTCGCCACCACCTTGGAGTACCAAGCCTCACTCGCCACCACCTTGGAGTACCAAGCCTCACTCGGCACCACCTTGGAGTACCAAGCCTCACTCGCTACCACCTTGGAGTACCAAGCCTCACTCGCCACCACCTTGGAGTATCAAGCCTCACTCGCTACCACCTTGGAGTACCAAGCCTCACTCGCCCAACCTTGGAGTACCAAGCCTCACTCGCCACCACCTTGAAGTACCAAGCCTCACTCGCCACCACCTTGGAGTACCAAGCCTCACTCGCTACCACCTTGGAGTACCAAGCCTCACTCGCCACCACCTTGGAGTACCAAGCCTCACTCGCCACCACCTTGGAGTACCAAGCCTCACTCGCCACCACCTTGAAGTACCAAGCCTCACTCGCCACCACCTTGGAGTACCAAGCCTCACTCGCTACCACCTTGGAGTACCAAGCCTCACTCGCCACCACCTTGGAGTACCAAGCCTCACTCGCCACCACCTTGGAGTACCAAGCCTCACTCGGCACCACCTTGGAGTACCAAGCCTCACTCGCTCCCCACCTTGGAGTACCAAGCCTACACTCGGCACCACCTTGGAGTATCAAGCTTCACTCGCTACCACCTTGGAGTACCAAGCCTCACTCGCCACCACCTTGGAGTACCAAGCCTCACTCGGCACCACCTTGGAGTATCAAGCCTCACTCGCTACCACCTTGGAGTACCAAGCCTCACTCGCCACCACCTTGGAGTACCAAGCCTCACTCGCCACCACCTTGGAGTACCAAGCCTCACTCGCCACCACCTTGGAGTACCAAGCCTCACTCGCCACCACGTTGGAGTACCAAGCCTCACTCGGCACCACCTTGGAGTACCAAGCCTCACTCGGCACCACCTTGGAGTACCAAGCCTCACTCGCCACCACGTTGGAGTACCAAGCCTCACTCGGCACCACCTTGGAGTACCAAGCCTCGCTCACCACATCGTTAGCTGCAGTGGAACTAACAGTTCTCAGTACTACATTAAAACATCCTGCGTGGTATATCCTCTTTCCTAATCGCAAACAGTGAGAGTTTGAAAAAAAATGGAAATGACAGCATTAACTGTATTAGTGAGCTCCTGGCAGAGGTTAATGCTATACAGTTAGTGTTTATCTTAACACTCACGTGGAATGTTTTGCATGGTGAGAGTAATAAAGTTGGTAGAATTACCGACAATATGTAAAGTAAAAGGACACAAGTGCAACTAATGTGACATTTATTGTGGCAACGTTTCGCTCTCCAGTAGCTTTATCAAGCCAATGGCTTGATAAAGCTCCTGGAGAGCGAAACGTTGCCACAATAAATGTCACATTAGTTGCACTTGTGTCCTTTTACTTTACATGGTGAGAGTCATGAAAAATCTATAATATTTACAGATGTGACAGTAAACAGGTGGCAATTAACAAGCAGTAATACTATATCTAAAAGACACTTATTGCTTCCTACAACTGTTTACTTTATCAAATGTATTGCTAGATGTTCTAGGTATTAAAGTGAGAAATAAGAGTCTAATAATTATTCTTGAACGCAAACCACCTTCATGTCTGTAAATGCTGAGGAGTGTACCAGGCGGATAAGGAAAATAAATAGCTGCCTTCAATGTCTTGCAAGTCCCACACCGAATATTGTCTCTCTCTTAGGGATTTCAACCTTCCAGATATGAAATGGAAGATGGTGAATCACAGCTCTGTGTGAGAAATAGTTCGTGGAAGCACGCTAGATCAACAGGTGAATGCCGAAGTGCTAATGTAGCTTTGTGAAAAGTTGACTTTAAGTCAGCAGATAATTGTACTCATTGGAAGGGAAAATACACTATGTTTGATATTCAGGAACGACGACTAACTCATCAGATGTACAGTCTTAAATGCGATATTCTCTGATCATATCATTATTGGAATACAAACCTGGATAAAATCAGGGATGGAAAACTCTGGCTATGATGTACGAGAAGAAATGTTTAGCAAATTTAATCTCAATCAGAGAACTGACTGGAATAAAATTAACTAAGAACTAACAGACATATCTTGGGAAACAGTCATAAGCACCGTAAACCCTCACCAGTGCTTAGAAAAGCTGAAAGCAGAAATATCCAGTCTACATTAAATATGTACGACTAAGAAAAACCAAGAACTACCTGTGGAATTGGACCATCAATCACAGTAGGTTGGTACATTGATGATGAAAAATGAGTAAAATTCTAAAAGCAGATTTTTCTTCATACCCCAGAAGGCGACACATCATATAGCATTAATCATGCAGAATTCAGAAAACAAATAGAAAATATGCCCTCTTATGCAGCGCCTGGACTGGATACATAAAATTCCTTAGCGAAAGTGAAGGGTAAACTACCACTAGCACGAGCACTGAATATCCTTTGGAGAAAGATGTAGTAGAATCCCAAGGAGCTTAAAAAGTGTAGACGTTGCTCCTAGCCAAAAATCACAGACTTGTAGTCCGAACATCACACATCATAACAGTCTCTGAAACGCCTAGTTACAAATTTCATGGGACAGCACATGCATAACTCAAACCATATGGATATGGAGTTGGAAAATCGTGCCTGTCTCGACTACTAAACTACTACGATAGAATTATAGAGGTGGTGGAAGAAAACTATAGCGTAGATTTGTTGCATACGGATTTTGCTAAGGTTTATGACAAAGGCAATCATAGTGATTGCACACAAAATATGGGTAATAAGTTAAGGTGAAAAAGTAGGCAAATGGATATTCAATTTTCTTAAAGAACACAAAAGTGGTAGTTAACAGAGAAAAATTAGTAAAGTAAATAGATCAGTTCCCCAAGGTACAATGTTGGTGCCTTCACTGCTTAACGAAACTCCAAAGTTTTTTTCACATTATACGTCACCTAGTTTATATCTATGAGGGTTATTCTTATTATTTGCACTTATCTACAATGAAGTTTTTTTTTGCATTCTATATGGTTAAGTTCCGTATTATTTAGTTTATAAGTGCTAGGGTTATTAACATTTGAGCTTTAGGATATTTCATATATCTGAATTGAATTGCATCTTTCACTTTTCTGACCACGACATGAGCTTGTCTAAATCTTCCTGTAGACAGCGAATTCTCAAGCAGATGCAAAGCAAGTTTTCGAGTGGACCTCAGGTATCAATATGTTCAGCGAAGACAACTCTCAGTTGCTCCATGATGGAAAAGTGTAGGAAATAAAAACTGAAATAAAGTACAAGAGAAACTCAAATCATTCATTTGAGTGAATATTCAATGCGCGAGACTTGGGAGTGATTGTGTCAGAAGTAATACATTCAAGGATCACAACAATGTTGCTATTTCCTCCACAAGGAAAATGATAGGCTAGATAAATAAAACTTTCAAGACAAGAAATCCTGAGCAAATGATGATTCTCTTCCAGTCACTTGTTCTCTCCAGCCTGGAACATTGTTGTATACAAATGGCCCCTTGCAAAGCAGGTGAGATCACTGAGCTAGAAAACGTATAGAGAATATTTACTTCCCATATACATCCTAAATCTGCACTAATGGGAACACTTGAAGCCCCTTCAACTGTTTTTTTCCTCAAAAGAAGCTTTGCTTGATTTTTAAGAAATATATCTTTAAAAGCGCCAATTTTATTAATCAGATTACTCTGTGAAATAACTGGAGAATGACTCTTTTGATCAGAAAAATATCGGTGTTCGATTATATTGGGTTATCCTAGATTAAATCTGCATAATGTACTTGTATGTATACCTGGAGATACTTGGAGAGGGTTTCGGGGTTTACTGCCCCCGCCGCCCGGTCTGTTACCAGGGCCTGATCAACAAGGCTGTTACTGCTGGCCGCACGTAAACCGACGTACGAATTACAGCCCGGCTGGTCGGTTACTGACTTTAGGTGCCTGTCCATCGCCTTCTTGACGACAGCCACGGATCTATTGGTAATCCCCCTTATGTATGTTGAACAGTCTTGGGCCCCTGACACTTATTGTGTTGTCTCATAGCGTACTCGTGGCTCCTGCTTTTATTTAAGGGATGTTGCACCGCCTGCGCAGCCCTTTGCTTTCGTAGGGAGTGATTTTCGTGTACAAATTTGGTACTAATCTTTCTAGAATTTTCAAGGTGTATATTATGATATCTCTCTCCCCTGGGTTCCAGAGAATACAAATCAAGATTATGTGCCTATAACATTTTGGCTTCAGAGATCATTATACAAAACTGTTTTGAAAACAAAGATTGAATATAAATTACTTTTTTAATTTCTTAATTAATTAATTAGTTACTTAAAAGATGGTCAGTCTTACTAAAAAGGTTGGACTGATTCTGGCCTGTGTATGTACCAGTTTTTTTTTTTTCTTAAAGCAAGAAATCTGATGTGATTAAGTAAGTAAGTAAGTTTATTCAGGTATACACAAATACAGTTACATAGAATTATCATACATAGCAGCATATGTGTAGAGAACCTAGGATAACCCAAAAAAGTCAGACAGAGTGACTTATTTCCATTGTGGTCCTTTAATTTCCGACTATCTTCAGCGCTTAAGGGCTGATAATAATGCAACTTCTGAACGGTTTCAAGGTTAACGTGTTCATGTATTTTAGAATGCTGGTCTCTTTGGTAAGTTTGAATTAGATATGGGCTGCGTATGTCCTTATTTACAATTTTTCTTTTAGAAATTTGGGTAACTTTGTGGTTGGTACAGTACGTGTCCGTGGGTGAGACGGAATGTACTGCTCCACCCTCCGTGACACGCAGTTATTTATGTGTACTTGTCGGTACAAATCTATGTCTGGGAATATAGAGACATTACTAGATTTGAGTTTATAATCTTATTCTCACTTATTTGTATATATGTTATTACATTGTTCATATTCCTGAGTCTTTTCATATAATTTACCAGTCGGTACTTGAGAATCTTAATTATTGAAGGTATACCAGTATACATATATAGCAAGAGAAGTGTCGAGCTTGCCTTCTTATTTATGTCAAATATTTTAATTCTGTATATAAACTCCTCTAGACAACTGTAATAGTAAAGATCTTAAATTTTATTTTATTGTTTTGTGTTCAATCAGTTGGCATCCTTATTAATATTGAAGAGGGTTATAGAGAAGCCTGGATAACTGAAATAGAATATAATCCAACCTCTTGTTACGGAACCAGAAACAGGCCAGCAGCTTAAAGGGGACCAATTAGTTAACCCTCTATCTTGCTCTGGAGACGTCTGTTGTAGAAGACGCTTTTTGAAACTTCATATACTGCAACAGTTATTTGGTTGATGTGCGCTTCAGATGTGCTCGGTATTATGCTTACCCCAAGATCCTTTTCCTTGAGTGAGGTTTTCAGTCTTTGGCCTCCCTAGACTGTACACCGTTTGCGGTCTTTTTTGCCCTTCCCCGATCATCATGACTTTGCACTTAGTGGGGTTAAATTCTAGGAACCAGTTGCTGGACCAGGCTTGCAGCCTGTCCAGATCCCTTTGTAGTCCTTCCTGATCCTCATCTGATTGAATTCTTTTCATTAGCTTCACATCGTCTTCAAACAAAGACACTTCTGAGTGTCTCCCTTCCGTCATGTCATTCACATATACCAGAAACAGCAACAGTCCTAAGACCGACCCCTGGACCTACTTTGGAACCCCGCTCGTCATAGGTGCCCAGTCTGACACCTCGTTACGTACCATGACTTGCTGTTGCCTCTCTGTCATATATTCTCTGATCCATTGCAGTGCATTCCCTGTTATATCTGCCTGGTCCTCCAACTATTGCACTAATCTTATGTATGGAGCTGTGTCGAAAGCCTCCTTACAGTCCATGAAAATGCTGTCTACCTACCCCTTTTTCTTGCCATACCGCAATCACCTTGTCATAGAAGTCCAGTAGGTTTGTGACACAGGATTTCCCTTCCCTGAAACCGTGCTGGTTGTCGTGAAATAGCTCATTCCTTTCTATGTGCTCAACCATTCTTCTCCTGATAATCTTCTCCATGACTTTCCATGGTCTGTAGTTTAGCGCTGCGTTTGTCTCCTTTCTTAAAACTTGGGACTATATTTGCTGTCTTCCACACCTCAGGTAGTCGCACTGTTTTGATAAATGTGTTGAAGATTGTTGCTAATGGAACATAAAGCGCCTCTTCTACCTTTCTGAGGACCCACGGAGAGATGTCCGGCCCCATCGCCTTAGAGGTATTAAGGTCACTTAGCAGCTTCTTCACCTCCTCCTCGGTTGTAAGTATTGTGTCCAGCAACTGTGTGTGGAGGGGCGGGGGTATCGACTTTAAACCTAGAATGCATTTAATCTATCTGTTCCAAACCCGCCATAACGGTGTTTCTTACCCCTTATTCCCATTCTTACATTTACTATATTGTGAGATGTACTATGCCACCACTACATGCCTACAACATCTCCATTAAAATCTCAACCTCGTTCCAAGTTCTCAGTCACCAGTTTTGGTCTTTACTGCTTGCAGAATCACGCTCCCTGGGCGGTTCCACGAGCTTAACATCCACTACGGTGTCTTCCTAGGAGGAATGGGTGACTTTAAAGAGGTCTTCCTTGGACTTCTTGACGACTTCCGCGGCTGTATGGACCAGGTGAGTACAACACTGTCCTTCACATACCATCAGTACAATGGTGTTCACAATAATACAGCTATGTGCAATATGAAGGAATATTATTCACTATTGATTGGTAATAGGTTAGTTAATAATGACTATATTTTTATTAATATAATAAAGGTATATAACAACGACAAGTTGTTAAGACACATGTGCAATCGTTTGGTCTCTTTATTCCGAAACGTTTCGCCTACACAGTAGGCTTCTTCAGTCGCAAATCGAGGAGGCATCAAAGGCAGTAGAGATATAAAGACGATGTAATCATTCCATCACGCTCCAAGACGTAGTTTTGAAGTGATCAGACCTTCAAACCGGAAAAGATTTCTGCTCTAGAGTCTAGAACAATGTGAAGCTGAAGCAAGAGAATGGAGACTCGTATACTGTCAAGGTGAGGCAGAGAAAATCTTGATGACAGAAGAGGCGGGACTAACTAGTGGAAGTAAGAATATAAATCAGTGGGGGGAAAATGAGAGGAATTGTAGAACACCAACAGGGTAGGAGAAATGTGTCCCAGTGAAGATAAGTAAATATTGCACATGTATATAATCATAAATAACAAAAAGGCACAATACCGTGACTGGAACGATACACAAATAACCCGCTTCTCTCGTAAGCTTCTCTCTTTTATGTGCGGGTTATTTGTGTATATAATCATCCTGTCGGTGTTGTATTCCATTATAACATTCACACTGTCAGACACTGCAGCACAACGGTATCTTGGTACAGAGGATATTTTCGACATCTTTACTGTCTGACCATTAGTTAGGAGTGAGAAGGGTTGGATTTGAGAGGGACCTACCCAGCAGGTGTGCTACGCTGCCTGTCAGTGATTACTTTTTTATTTCGTCTAGAAAGACTCCGCCTCTTTTGTCATCAAGATTTTTTCCTCCTAACCTGGACAGTATATAAGTCTCCATTCAGTTGCCTCGGATTCACATTATTACAGATTATGGAGCAGAACTCTTCTTCAGGCTGAGGGACTGACCACCTAAAAACTACGTGAGTGAGGACTGATTACCTCGTCTTTACATCTCTGCTACTTATGTTGTCTCCTCTGCATTCGACTAAAGAATCCTACTGTGTAGGCGAAACGTTTCGGTATAAAGATACCTAACTGTTGCACATGTGTCTCACTTATCACCATGTTATTTCATTGTAAAACAAAGTCCAGTAATAGTTAAAAACAACAGTTTAGAAAAGAGGCAGCAAATAGCTATTTATTCTTTAAGAAGCATCGAGATGCCAGTGAGAGTCTTAATTTAAAGGATCAGAATTATCCTGCCCTCAATTTCTCCCGTTTCCAAGACTCTACATGATCATATAACAGATTTACTGCTTTCACTTTATATGTTCAGGAAGAGGCAAAAAACAAAAAAAAAAATCAACTGCAATTACTTTTAAACATCCAGATACCTTTACCTGGAGACCTGGAGTTTACCTGGAGAGAGTTTCGGGGGTCAACGCCCCCGCGGCCCGGTCTGTGACCAGGCCTCCTTTAAGTGCCACTTGTTACATTAAAGTTCGGGGAGTGCTGGAGACTCAATTCTCGGTACGATATGCAGAAACACAAGCTTGAACAAGGCCATCTCTCGTTAGCATATTTTTTTTGACCAGTGGCATCTTACACTGCCCATCTGTGATAGAAATAATGGCAGTACAGCTTGAGAAATATTTTTGTTTTTTTTAAACGAACACATCAAATAAATAACTATAAAAGTTTCCAAGTGGTGAAATCACTCTAAATCATCTCGACTAATTTAAATAAAATAATGAAACTAAGAGAAATTCCAGAGAAACTCAAGTTGTTTAAATGAGCAGAGAGAAAAACGAATGTTAAAGACAGTGACTATAACATGTTTAGCTAAGTATGTTATAGAACTGATCACTTAGAAAAATACCCTTAAACACAAAATATTCATAATGAAAAATCTAGTATTGAAATAATGTGGTCAGGCACATCAAATGTTGACCAAAACAGTGATGAAAATACACAACGAAATCATAGTCCAGTCCAGCACTGATAAGAGACGGAAGCAGTCCAGCACTGATAAGAGACGGAAGCATCCAGCACTGATAAGAGACGGAAGCATTTCCCGCACTGAATAAAGAAAGGAAGCAGTCCGCACTGATAAGAGACGGAAGCAGTCCAGCACTGATAAGAGACGGAAGCAGTCCAGCACTGATAAGAGACGGAAGCAGTCCAGCACTGATAAGAGACGGAAGCAGTCCAGCACTGATAAGAGACGGAAGCAGTCCAGCACTGTTAAGAGACGGAAGCAGTCCAGCACTGATAAGAGACGGAAGCAGTCCAGCATGATAAGAGACGGAAGCAGTCCAGCACTGATAAGAGACGGAAAACAGTCCAGCACTGATAAGAGACGGAAGCAGTCCACACTTTATAAGAGACGGAAGCAGTCCAGCACTGATAAGAGACGGAAGCAGTCCCCCCACTGATAAGAGACGGAAGCAGTCCACCACTGTTAAGAGACGGAAGCATCCACCACTGATAAGAGACCCGGGAAACAGTCCAGCACTGATAAGAGACGGAAGCAGTCCAGCACTGATAAGAGACGGAAGCAGTCCAGCACTGATAAGAACGGAAGCAGTCCACCACTGTTAAGAGACGGAAGCAGTCCAGCACTCATAAGGACGGAAAGCAGTCCAGCACTGTTAAGAGACGGAAGCAGTCCAACTGTTTAAAAGACGGAAGCAAATCCACCACTGTTAAGAGACGGAAGCATCCACCACTGTTAAGAGCGGAAGCATCCAGCACTGTTAAGAGACGAAGCAGTCCAGCACTGATAAGAGACGGAAGCAGTCCAGCCTGATAAAGACGGAAGCAGTCCAGCACTGTTAAGAGACGGAAGCAGTCCAGCACTGTTAAGAGACGGAAGCAGTCCAGCACTGATAAGAGACGGGAAACAGTCCACACTGATAAGAGACGGAAGCAGTCCACACTGATAAAGAGGAAGCAGTCCAGCAAATGATAAGAGACGGAAGCAGTCCAGCACTGTTAAGAGACGGAAGCAGTCCAGCACTGATAAGAGGACGGAAGCAGTCCAGCACTGATAAGAGACGGAAGCAGTCCAGCACTGATAAGAGACGGAAGCAGTCCAGCACTGATAAGAGACGGAAGCAGTCCAGCACTGATAAGAGACGGAAGCAGTCCAGCACAGATAAGAGACGGAAGCAGTCCACCACTGATAAGAGACGGAAGCAGTCCCAGCACTGATAAGAGACGGAAGCAGTCCAGCACTGATAAGAGACGGAAGCAGTCCAGCACTGTTAAGAGACGGAAGCAGTCCAGCACTGTTTTAAAAGACGGAAGCAGTCCAGCACTGTTAAGAGACGGAAGCAGTCCAGCACTGTTAAGAGACGGAAGCAGTCCAGCACTGATAAGAGACGGAAGCAGTCCAGCACTGTTAAGAGACGGAAGCAGTCCACCACTGATAAGAGACGGAAGCAGTCCAGCACTGTTAAGAGACGGAAGCAGTCCACCACTGTTAAGAGACGGAAGCAGTCCAGCACTGATAAGAGACGGAAGCAGTCCAGCACTGATAAGAGACGGAATAAGTCCAGCATCAGTACCCGAGCAACACATCAGTTGATTAACGATAACAGACATTTGGAAAATAACATTGATACCTGATATGGAGAATGTTACTGAAGACTTACACGAACAACATGGAAAACAACGCCAGGTACTTTGTAAATTTCTGCGATGGGTTTATATATTACAGGTCTAGTGGCAGTTATATACACCTGTGCAGTATTATAGTGCTGCTGGTCTTAACTAATGATGATTAATAATTAATAGTTACAGTGCTGTTAAACTTAATGATGATTAACAATTAATAATTCAGTAAAGTGAATAATTTAATATTAATAAAGTGTTTAATTTAAGAACAATACACTGACCGACGGACTACGTGATCTATACAGGTTTAAGCTGCGATCAACAATTTAATAACAGATATACCATAAGAATAAAATTTCAGTAAGAAAATGTATAATTCAGTCAGTGAACATCAACATATGAATACGTAATAAATCAACCTGGTTCGTGGTTGATGATCTGCCTCGTACATACAATGAACCTAACCCGAATGGAGCTCCGTTTTTCTGGTATAAAATCTTTCTTCTTTGTATTGGACTGAGGAAATCTAAATATTGCACAAATATTGCCCAAATGGATTTGTAAATCATTTACATCACACTCGTACGTGTACGTGTCAAGACCTGATGAATGACGACGTTATTCCCACGTGGTGATTGACCTTATAATACCTAAATTATGGCTATCAGGTCCAGAATATAAATGGTCAGTTTACCCCAGTTTCTGTGGTGTCACTCATGAGTGTCTGTCTTATTGCGGAATAAGGAATTGGAATTGGTCAGGAATATTCTCCCGATATTAAGCAACGGTATAATTCAGTATTATTTTATCATGACTCACGAAATCGTAATGACACGATTGCAAACAAACCATACCCCGGCCGGGATTGAACCCGCGGTCACAGAGTCTCAAAACTCCAGACCGTCGCGTTAGCCACTAGACCAGCTAGCTGGAGATTTGTCTGTAAAAACTTGCATTTGTGGTCACAGTGGTGCCTATGCTAACCTTCCTGTGGTGTAGAAATATACCTAGTTGGACGAATCTTATTGTGGCTAGCTGGTCTAGTGGCTAACGCGACGGCCTGGAGTTTTGAGACTCTGTGACTGCGGGTTCAATCCCGGCCGGGGTATGGTTTGTTTGCAATCGTGTCATTACGATTTCATGAGTCATGTTGACGGCAGTGAGGGGACTTGAGCTAGAGTTCGTCATGGCCACGCTAGCTGGAGATTTGTCTGTAAAAACTTGCATTTGTGGCCACAGTGGTGCCTATGCTAACCTTCCTGTGGTGTAGAAATATACCTAGTTGAACGAATCTTATTGTGGCTAGCTGGTCTAGTGGCTAACGCGACGGTCTGGAGTTTTGAGACTCTGTGACCGCGGGTTCAATCCCGGCCGGGGTATGGTTTATTTTATCACGTCTCAGCTGCAAACTGAGACAACGACTGCTGCTGTTGTTGCTGCTATTGTTGCTGCTGCTGTTGCTGCTGTTGTTGCTGCTGTTGTTGCTGCTGCTTCTCGTTCTGCTACTGCCACTTCTATATAAGTAGCAGTCTGCTACTTCTACTTCTTTTTCTTCTTCTTTTTCTTCTTCTTTTTCTTCTTCGTGTTGTTCAGGATGTGATCATGTTACTGGGAGGTTCCTTCTCGCAATAAGTACACGAACTGAGATGCGGAGAGACTCTAGTAGCTGTGTTTGTTCAGTCATGTCTGTTGTCACCTCAGTTCCTTGTTGCACTTAATATCCTTGTGCTCCTCTTGCCTCTGCTGAATGGACGTACTGTTTTATTGCTGGTGTTTAAATATTGCCACTTCTTTGATTGTTGTTAAAACTGGGTTAGCGCTTCGGGTAGGGAACGTCATGGCTGAATGTTCGTCTTTGATGACGGCACTGGCACTGTCACCCCCCCCCCCCCAAATGAACAGTAAAATAGAAAATGCCGTATTATTTCTTGAACGTTGCAATGAATGCTCTTATTGATTCACATTAGTTCTATATCTGAAGCTGTGTGCTGTTAGCTTGGTGTCTCCCAGCTTTATATGTCTGAAGCTGTGTGCTGTTAGCTTGGTGTCTCCCAGCTTTATATGTCTGAAGCTGTGTGCTGTTAGCTTGGTGTGTCCCAGCTTTATATGTCTGAAGCTGTGTGCTGTTAGCTTGGTGTCTCCCAGCTTTATATGTCTGAAGCTGTGTGCTGTTAGCTTGGTGTCTCCCAGCTTTATATGTCTGAAGCTGTGTGATGTTAGCTTGGTGTCTCCCAGCTTTATATGTCTGAAGCTGTGTGCTGTTAGCTTGGTGTGTCCCAGCCTTATATATCTGAAGCTGTGTACTTTTAGCTTGGCGTGTCTCAGCCTTATTCTGGTCGTTGTTGTGTCTCATACTCTTATTTTATGACTTGTTTGGACTGAGAGTGCAGGAGATGGTACAAAAGAAGAAAACGTGTTACCGATTTTCTTAAAAAACATAAATATGTCGCAACGAAGGCGATCTTAGCTGAAAGATCACCAATTTAGAGCAAAGACTCAGGGTGTCGTAACAAACGGAAGAAGCGCAAGCGGAATAAAAGTCCATCCAGGATATTGCAAGAAACACAAAATGTAGTTATTCATATACAAAATTCAAGCTAAGAACTACCTGTAGAATCGGACCTTCAATGAGAGGAACTCGTTATACTGAAGTAAACAGAAATTATCGAAATTCTAAAGAAGAGTGTCAGTCGTGTTCCCGTAACCCACTAATTGACAGCAGAGTACAGAATGCAATGGAAGGCCGTGCAGACCAACTAACTGATGTTAGTATTAATCCCATAGAACTCGAGAAAGAAATTGAAAACATGTTCACTCAGCACCTGGACCAGATTCATGGAATGCCTTAGTCATAAAAAGTGCGAAGTACACTAGCACTAACCCTCAGAATTCTTTCGAGAAAAGAGCCGTATCTAGGTGAAATACCAGTCCTCAAAAAGTGCAGACAATTTTCCTATGCATAAGGGAGGTAGTAGAGCACCAGCTAAAATTTACAGACACCCTTCCTTCCCACATAATAAAGACCTTCGAAAGGGTAATGAGACGGCAGATTACAGTGTTCATGGAACAGCACAATCGGAATAACCCAAACTAGCACAGGTTTATAGCGGAACGATCATGCCTGTCACAGCTGCTGAACCACCATGGCAGAATTACGGAGGCGCTGGAAATCAGTCATAACGCAGATGTGAGATACACAGATCTGTGCAAAAGTGACAGAAGCGGGGATTACGGGGAAGGTAGGCTGATGTATTCTCGGTTCATAACACTCAGAACACAAAAAGTAGCAATAAACAGAGCAAAATCCAGCATCAGCAAGCAAAAAAAAAAAAAAATATCGATTTCCCAAGACACTATCCTGGCACCTTCTTATCCTCATAGCAGACATAGATAAAATTACCCTCACAGTTTTGTATCATCTGCAAATACTAAAATAAGCGTGAAAGCCACTTCGATAAAAGACACTACAAATTACAGAAGATATAAGAACATAAGAACATTAAAAAGAAGGAACACAGCAACAGGTCTACTGACCCATGCAGAGCAGGTCCATGTCCCCCCCCCCGGATTAGCCAAATGACCCACCCAGTCTGGTCACCTCCACTCAAGGAAGGAGCACGGCACAAGACCCAGCAGCACAAGCTAGTCAGGTCCAACTCACACCCACCCACACCCACTCATGTATTTATCTAAACTATTTTTAAAACTACACAACGTTTTTGCCTGAATAACTGTACTCGGGAGTTTGTTATCTATTACCAAACCAGTGCTTTCCTATATCCTTCCTGAATCTGAATTTTTCCAACTTGAAACCATTGCTGCGAGTCCTGTCTTGGCTGGAAATTTTCAGCACACTATTTACATCCCTTTATTTATTCCTGGTTTTCCATTTATACACCTCGATTATATCCCCCCTAATTCTACGCCTTTCGAGAGAGTGCAGATTCTGGGTGCTCAGTCTATCCTCATAGGGAAGATTTCTGATACATGGGATCATCTTTGTCATCCTCCTCTGTATGTTTTCCAGAGCATTTATATCCATTCTGTAATACCGTGATCAGAACTGAGCAGCATAGTCTAAATGAGGCCTAACCAAGGATATATAGAGTTGAAGAACAACCTGAGGACTTCTATTATTTATACTTCTAGTATTGAAGCCAAGAATTCTGTTAGCTTTACTGAGAACACTAATACACTGCTGTCTAGATTTTAGATTACTGATAACCAGAACTCCTAAATCCTTTTCGCAATCAGTAGTATTAAGATCTACATTATTTAGTTTATATGTGGCATGGCTATTTACCTGTCCGACATTTAGAACTTTGCATTTGCCAATATTAAACTGCATCTGCCACTTCTCCGACCATTGCATCAGTCTATTCAAATCATCTTGGAGTGCTCTAGTGTCCTCATTAGAATGAATTGGACGGCCTATTTTGGTGTCATCAGCAAATTTGATTATGTCACTATTTATTCCCTCCTCTATGTCGTTTATGTAAATTGTGAACAACAACTGGCCCAACACTGACCCCTGAAGAACGCCGCTTGTGACGTGCCCCCATTCTGATTTCTCCCCATTTATGCAAACTCTCTGCTGCCTATTTGTCAGCCATGCCTCTACCCAGGAAAAAATTTCTCCTCCTATTCCGTGTGCCTTAAGTTTCCTCAATAGTCTCTGATGTGGAACTCTATCGAAAGCCTTACTGAAGTCCATATACACAATGTATAATATATAATATATAAGCAGTGTTTTCCAGTATGCAGTGGAACAACATGACGTTCAGTGGTGATAACTTCCAGCTGGTTAGGTATGGAAAGAATAAAGATCTCAAAAGAAACACTGTATACAAAACTCAAAGAGAACCGTGAAATAGAACGAAAGGAACACATGAAAGATTTTAGAATAATTAGGTCAGCTGATCTTTCTGCCAAAGAACACAGTAAGACATAGGTCACGACAACCGCGAGGATGACGGGGTGGGTAAAGAGAA
The DNA here is from genome assembly GCF_026875155.1 of Cherax quadricarinatus. Classification (NCBI taxonomy): domain Eukaryota; kingdom Metazoa; phylum Arthropoda; class Malacostraca; order Decapoda; family Parastacidae; genus Cherax; species Cherax quadricarinatus. The sequence continues at coordinate 3,847,237 of NC_069426.1, forward strand.
CCTTTAAAACAAGGGAAATAATGCCAAAGGTGACACTTCTTGCTTGTGCTCTCTCATTTGGAATATTCCTCATTGTTGACGGCCCCGTTCAGGGCAGGAGAAATATCAGCTGAAGCAAATACAGAGATGGTTTACAGCCCGCAGAAAGCCGATAAAGCATTTAAATTATGAGGAACGTTTTAAAGACTTAATTATGTACTCACTGAAGCAAGGAACAGATGCATGATAATATATACCTGGAAAGTACTCGAGGGCCTGGTTCCAAATCTGTATGCTGCCATAACAGCATACTGTAGTGAAAGATATGGGAGGAAATACAAAACAAACCCAGTGAATAGCAAGGGTTCAGTGGGCACAATAAAGGAATACTGTATCAACATCTGTGGCCCCAGACAGAAGATATCAGAAACACTGCTGGGACAAGTGTAGTAGTCTTCAAGAGAAAACTGGACAAGTATCTTCACCAGGTGCCAGATCAACCAGGCTGTGATGAATATGTAGGGCAGCAAGCCAGTAGCAGTAGCAGCCTGGTTGACCAGGCTAGCACAGGACTAGGCTGGCCCATGGCTGGGCTCCGGGTATAGAGGGACTCAGAACTCATCAAAGGTATATCAGAAGGTAAAGGTAAGGCAGCGGTGTCCTTTGTAGGCCTGATGCCTCTCGTGATACAGACTGAGAAATACATTTACACATATGTAGGATGGTTTGAAGCAATAATCCCATTTACATTATGTGGATTATCCCCAGAACAAGGACGCTAATCCCTGGAACAAGGATGTCGATCCCAGAACAACAATGCTGATCCCCAGAACAAGGATGTCGATCCCCTAACCAAGGATGTCAATCCCTGGAACAAGGACGTCGATCCCCGGAATAAGAACATCGTCGATATCAACTGCATCGATGATCAGACCAAGAATTGGATGCTGGTTGGAAGGAATGGAATGAAGCTGCGAAGACCAAAAATTCTTTCTCTGTGTTAACAGACGAGTGTGAATCGACGATTCAGGACATCTCAACGAAAATCACGATGAATACCTGCAGTGAAGGTCAGGGTATTGCTCTAGCTGGGGACAGCCAGATTAAATTCATGGATAGGGCATATTGTCTTAGAGGCAGAAAGAGAAGGGAAAGGGTGTGTTTTCCTAGGGCTGGGATGGAGGATATTGCTAGTCTTCTGGACATCATGAAAGGTAATGGGAGCAATCTTATTGATGCATTAGAGTGCCGATGACCCACTAATGCCTTCATAAGGTGATATATAACAACCATTTCACCAAACTGATGTGAATATCATTATATATCGAGAGAAATATTTAAAAAAAAAATAAAAGTGTTAAAACCACTGAAAGTGTTCAACTGCTAGTGGCCTATACACTAAAAACCATCCAGACTTTTCTCTAATCATAACCGTACTCACCTATTTGTTCTCACCTACTTGTGGTTGCAGGGGTCGAGTCCTAGATCCTGGGCCTACCTCTTCACTGGTTGCTACTGGGTCCTCTCTCTCCTTGCTCCATGAGCTTTATCAAACCTCGTCTTAAAACTGTGTATGGTTCCTGCCTCCACTATGTCACTTTCTAGGCTATTCCACTGCATGACAAATCTATGACCGAAGAAATACTTCCTAACATCCCTTTGACTAATCTGAGTTTTCAACTTCCAATTGTGACCTCTTGTTTCTGTGTCCCCTCTCTAGAACATCCTGTCTCTGTCCACCTTGTCTATTCTGCACAGTATTTTATATGTCGTTATCATGTCTCCCCTGACCCTCCTGTCCTCCAGTGTCGTCAGGCCGATTTCCTTTAACCTTTCTTCATAGGACATTCCCCTTAGCTCTGGAACTAATCTTGTCGCAAACCTTTGCACTTTCTCTAATTTCTTGACGTGCATGATCAAGTGCGGGTTCCAAACAGGTGTTGCATACTCCAGTATGGGCCTGACGTACACGGTGTACAGTGTCTTGAACGATTCCTTACTAAGGTATCGGAACGCTGATCTCAGGTTTTCCAGGCGCCCATATGCTGCAGCAGTTATTTGGTTGATGTGTGCTTCCAGAGACATGCTCGGCGTTATACTCACCCCAAGATCTTTCTCCATTTGCGAGGTTTGCAGTCTTTGGCCACCTACCCTATACCCCGTCTGCAGTCTTCTGTGCCCTTCCCCGATATTCATGACTTTGCATTTGGCGGGGTTAAATTTGAGAAGCCAGTTGCTGGAGCAGGTGTCCAGTCTGTCCAGGTCTATTTGAAGTCCTGCTCGGTCCTCATCTGATTTAATTCTCCTCATTAACTTCACATCATGTACGAACAGGGACACTTCTGAATCTAACCCTTCCATCATGTCATTCACATATACAAAAAATAGCACTGGTCCTAGGACTGACCCCTGTGGGACCCCGCTCGTCACAGGTGCCCACTGTGATACCTCATCATGTACCATGACTCGTTGTTGCCTCTCTGTCAGGTATTCTCTGATCCATTGCAGTGCCCTTCCTGTTATATGCGCCTGATCCTCTAGCTTCTGCACTAATCTCTTGTGAGGAGCTGTGTCAAAGGCCTTTTTGCAGTCCAAGAAGATGTAATCAACCCACCCCTCTCTCGTCTCTTCTGTTACTTTATCAAAAACCCCATAAGGTTTGTGACACAGGATTTGATTTCCATGAATCTGTGCTGGTTATCGTTTATACTCTCGTTCTGTTCCAGGTGCTCACACCACTTCCTCCTGATAATCTTCTCCATAACTTTGCATACTATACACGTCAGTGACACAGGTCTATAGTTTAGTGCCTCTTTTCTGTCTCCTTTTTTAAAAATGGGAACTACATGTGCCGTCTTCCATACCTCAGGTAGTTGTCCAGTTTCCAGGGATGTGTTGAAGATTGTGGTAAGTGGCACACACAGCATATCCGCTCCCTCTCTAAGGACCCACGGGGAGATGTCCGGTCCCATTGCCTATGAGATATCGATGTCCTTTAGCAGCTTCTTCACCACCTCCTCATTTGTATGTATGTCATCCAACACTTGTTGGTATATTCCTTGCTGGTGTCCCCCTCTGTTCTGTCTTCCCAGAGGCCTTCCTGTCTCCACTGTAAATACTTCCTTAAACTTTATGTTGAGCTCCTCACATACTTCTTGATCGTTTCTTTTGAGTTCCCCACCTTTTTTCCTCAGCCTTATCACCTGGTCTTTGACTGTTGTCTTCCTCCTAATGTGGCTATACAGCAGTTTCAGGTCAGACTTGACTTTCGATGCTATGTCGTTTTTGTACTGTCGCTGGGCCTCCCTCCTTACCTGTGCATACTCGTTTATGGCTCTTCTACTTATCTCCTAATTTTCCTGGGTCCTTTGCCTCCTGTACCCTTTCCATTCTCTGGTGCACTTAGTTTTTGCCTCCCTACACCTTCAGGTAAACCAAGGACTTGCTTTGGTCTTCCTATTATTTCTATTTCCCTTGTGGAAAAAACCTTTCCTCTGCCTCCTTGCACTTTGTTGTTACATATTCCATCATCTCGTTTATGATTTTCCTACCAGTTCTCTGTTCCACTGAACCTCCCGCAGGAAGTTCCTCATACCTGTGTAGTCCCCCTTTTATAGTTTGGCTTTTCCCATTCAATTCCTATTCCTTCTCCACTTGTAACTCTACTATATAATCAAAACTCAGAACCACTTTTTGCTAGCTCCAAGGGAAAACCCCTCGTAAATGATGTCTTCAATGTCTGAACTGCTCAGGGTGAACACAAGATTTCCCGTCTTGCTGGCTCATCCTCCCCTCTTTCTTGGTTAGTGTCCCTGACATGTTTGATGCATGAGGTTTTCAAGTACCACATCCATCATCTTGGCTCTCCATGTTTCGGGACCCCATGTGGCCTCCAGGTTTTCCCAGTCGATCTCCCTGTGGTTGAAAATCGCCCATTACCAGTAACTTTGCTCTGTCGAGTGAGCTCTTCTTGCCACCTCAGCCAGTGGGTCCACCATCACCAAGTTGTTTTCTTCGTACTCCTCTCTTGGTCTCCTGCAGTTCTTTGGTGGGTTATACATCACTCCAATGACTACTTTATGTTCTTCAGACTGTTTTGTACCTACTATGTAGTCCCTTTCCCAATTCACGTCCATGCCTTCCATTTTCTCAAATCCCATCCCCGTACAACAACTTTTTTATGCCGTATAATACCATTAGAAAAGAAGAGGGGAAATATTAATAGAAAGTTTTTAGGAAATAAGGCCTATTTGTAGCAGCCAGAAGGTATACCACATACATCACCAGGGGGCACAGCATCATCCCCCACCACCACCACCCACCACCACCACCACCACCACCACCACCCATTTCCTTCAAGCTGCCTTCCCATTCTGCACGCCTCTTCACCACACATCTCCACTACCACTAACAGCCGCCTCAACTCACTGTTCCACCACCCTTTGCTGCCTCCACTTATCATTCCACTACCCCTCTGTCAATCTCCACCAATTACCAGTTCTGCATGCATCTTCACCACCGGTACCTATAGTTGCCTCCACTCACCGCTTCATCACCCTTTACCTCTCTCCACCAACCATCAACACACATCCCCACCTCTCCACCACTACCCCTGCTGTCTCTTCTGCTAGAGCCCACGCAGATCACCTCAAGTCTCCTGCCATCGACAATGACAGCATTGCCCTAGAAGGCAGAGTGTGTGTACAAAGAAATGAGCAAACACTGAAACACTATCTCTTACAGTGTCCAGACATCCAAAGTTTCAGAGACACATCCCTGGAAACCTTAGAGGATATAGCAGAACATTTGATTATTAATGAATGATCAATATTTTAGTGGTAATAAGATATGGTGTCCTATAGCTTAATTTACTAGCACACTCAGCCACACACTGAGGTCCGGAGTTCCCTATCTTCTCTGGTACGGCTGGAAAAAAATTAGGGACGTGTTTCCATAAGCCACCTGTTCCATGTTCCATCTGTAAAATGGGTACCTGGGAGTAAGTCGTCTGGTGTGGGTCGCACACTGGGACAAAAATGACCTAATTTGTGGGAAATGCTCTGCATAACAAGGGGCTTTCTATTAGTAGTATGTCTTGATGTCAGCTATAGTCTGTATACCTTGTATACCCGGTGGTTGGTGGCTAAAACTCCCGCTTCACACACGGAGGGCCGGGTTCGATTCCCCGGGGGGTGGGAAAATTCGACCGTTTTCCTTAACCTATTGTCCTGTTTCCCCAGCAGCAAATAGGTACTGGGGTTTAGTGACTGGTTGGGGGTTTGCTCCTGGTGGACGAGATTGAGGTCCCCCCAAGGAAATAAGTTAGAAGTCCTCATGACGCATGACTTTTTGGGGTTGTTATCCTGGGTGGCTAACCCTCCGGGGTTAAAAATCCGAACGAAATCTTATCTTATCTTATCTTAATTATAATTATTATCATTGTTAATTTATTAACTTAAATGATTTTGAGAGTTCAACTCAATATTGAATAGTGTCCATTTACTATATTAAAAAATGTAGCATATGAAATGACTATAATATATTATTCTTTGTGATGTAACAATGTCCAGTGGGATATGGTGAGCCCCTTTGTGACCTTTGTAATCCAGTGTTTTTGTGTTACCGCTCACAGGATGAACATGGGGTGTACAATAACCTAGCCACTCAGGCGACACAACTAACCCTTCGCCACCCTAGCCAGGCGCCCCCCTACCACCGACACTGGTGCCACCAACCACCACTACTGCCATCACATGCAGCAAAATACTACATACATAACTAGCCACCTCCTCTGTTATGCCACCTCCCCAACCACCACCTCTCACCTCCCCCGCCACCATCTCTCACCCCCCCCACCACCTCCTCTCACCCCCCCACACCCCTCTCACCTCCCTCACCATTTCACCTCCCCCACCACCTCTCCTCATTTCCTCCCCACCACGTCACCTCACCCCCCCACCACCCACTCACCTCCCTCATCATATCTCACCTCCCCCACCACCTCTCACCTCCCTCACCACCTCTCACCTCCCCCACCACCTCTCACCTCCCTCACCACCTCTCACCTCCCTCACCACCTCTCACCTCCCCCACCACCTCCTCTCACCTCTCTCACCACCTCCTCTCTTCTCCACCAGCTACCCATCATTCTGCCCATCATTCTGCATCATTCTTCACCTGTGCCACCAGCATCAGCTAGGAAAATGCTCACGAAATCTAGGGAAAATGTGGTAAGAAATGTCAGCAAAAAAAAAGAATTCTTTAAAAAATGTCCCAGGGGAGTTTTTATTTTCCTGTCCTGAAATTACTGCCTAAGAAAACGAAAGAAGCTAAAAAAGGTAAATGTGTTTGTATGTGGACAACACAGGACCAAAGTATATATTAAAAAAAAATACTAACGGGGAGCAAGCACATCTTTTTTTAGAGAACTTAAGAGAAAAAGTACAAAGATGGGAGGAGGAAAAAACGACAGATGATTTGTTAATAAAATTTTAAAATTTAAAGGAATAAAACACTACTGAGATAAGATGGAAAGCCATAATCTAACCCCGGGTAACACAAGAGGAAACACGAGAAAAATTTATTTACACAAGACCTAAAAAAACCCCTGGTAAAAGAACAGGGGACAGAGTAATTAGCAGGAAACCCCACATCAGGGACCCAAAAACGCGCGCAGAGAAGCAGAAACCTCAAGTTGGGTACTCAAGAAAACACAAAAAAATCCCCATCCTGAAGTACCTAAAAAAAAGATAGTAAAGTAAACTGTTAGATTCTTTGCCAGTGTCCCTCACCTAGGTAAAAGAATTTCCGGGACATCGGTGTTCCTAAGGGGACAGGACCATTTTGAAAAGGTTTTTGGTATCTCCGTCCGGGAAATTTCATCTTTAGAAACAAAAAATGTTATGACCAAAAAATGTCTAAAAACCCCACAAAAGAACAAAATGATATAGACATAAAGGGAAAAAAAACTTTTTAGGGAAACTGGATACCATCTCAAAAAAAAAATAAAAACGCAGCAAAAAGAGCAAAATGTAAACAGAAACACGTAGCAATAGCATGACCAGTTCCACAATACCCGGGCCAAACATGCAACATGTCACATTACCAACACACTTGGATGCGGTAATGTGTCTGAGGTAGTTTTATTAGTGGCAATTAACCAGAAGTACAAACAACGCCTACACTAACCCAAAAATTCCAATGGTATTAATACCCCCCTTCCTATTTGGCCCCTTAATAAGAGGAGTCCATATACTGACGTTGAACAGGAAAGGGCAAAACCCCCCCCCCCCCGGGTGCTCAGCAGCCCACTAAATGACAGCAGAGTTGAGAATGAAGAACCTTTTTCAGTCCATCAAAGGCCCCCCAGACCAACAACCTAGTTATAAAAAACTAATCCCATATAATTCGAAAAGAAATGAAAATATGGCCGCCACTCAAACCGGGGCCAAATTCATGACATTCCCATTTGTAAAAAAATACCCCAGCACAGCCCTTAGTATTCTTTTAAGAAAAGAAACGTAGATCAGTGAAATAATAGAAACCTTAAAGAGTGGAGAAACCCTTTAACATGGGGAAATAGCAGAACACTAGCAAATATTTCAGACAAATAACCCTAATTTCCCACACAAAAAACTTCGAAAGACTAAGAAAGGGGATTACAAATTTTATGGAACAACACAATGTGCATAAACCCCAAAAAGACCAAAATTTTAGAGCGGGCCATCATGCCGCTCACTGTGGAGAATTAGGGAGGCATTGAAAAATATAGTGGATATACACAGATTTTTTCAAAGGCTTTACAATTTTAATGTGAGGTGACTCGCACAAAGAAACCGTAGGAATTAATGGGCGGCGGTAGATGGATTTTCCGTTTTTTAACACATAAAACAAAATCCTCACCAGTGAGGTAAAAATAAGCATGAAAGCCCTTTGGTTGAAGACTCTGAAAAATTGTGGAAGATATAAGTAATATTTTTCAGTGGGCAGTGGAGAACATGACGTTCAGTGGTGATAAACGCAAGCTGCTTAGTATGGAAAGAATGAAGAACTCAAAAGAGATTCTTTTTACATAACTCAAGAGGATCGACAAACAGAGTGACAGGAACATGTGAAAGACTTGGAAATAATGATGTCAGCTGACTTTTCTTTTAAATTATTATTACAGTCAAAACTAAGCGCTAAACTCACAAGGGTCCTTTCTTTGAAAGAACAAAATAAGATCAAGGTTACCATAGCCAGTAGGATGATGGGGTGGATAATGAGAACTCTCAAAATAAGGGAAAAAATGTCAGTGGTGACACTTTTGAATTTGCTTGTGCTCTCTCATTTAGAATGTTTCTGAGTGTTGATGACGCCATTCAGGAAAAGAGAAATATCAGAGCAGGAACAGATACAGAGATAACTTATGGTCTCCATAGAACCAATAAAGCATCTAAATTACTTGGATTGCCTTAAAGTCTTAATATGTGCTAACTGGAACAGAAGAGAGAGAGAGATACATTGTAACAGATACCTGGAAAGTACTTAAGGGCCTTGTCCCAAATCTGCACACTGCCATTATCATGTGGGGTTCGAACACGTGGATAGGGTAAAGAAATACTCACGTAGGCTGGTAGTACGTATATTACATATATTACGGATAGTGTGGGAAGCGCCAAACAGCCGTGACCTGCCTCCTAGCTCTCTCTCGTAAGACTGACTACTCACAGTGCCCATATGTGAGGGGGTGTTTGAAATCCTGCTAGGTCAGCAGCAATATGAATACAGTCAGTGATTCACACAGAGACGGTTGGTAGTGAGTCATCTACTGGTACACTGGTTACTGGTAACTGGTTACTAGGAATGGTACTACTACTGAGAGCTCGGCGACGCTAACGTATGTCGTCCCAACATACAACTAATACAAACTAGAGATGGCAGGTATATGGCTTGGGCTGATTCTATACAATGTCAAAGTACACAACAATTGAACATTATAACATACATAAGTAGAACATTGGAATGGAAGCTTACGTAACTGAAACTGTAATGCAATACAAGGTATAATATAGCACAACTCATTGAAGAAACTCAACGAATGAAACTCATCGAATGAAACTCAACGAAAACTCATCGAATGAAACTCAACAAATGAAACTCAACGTTGAGATTACACAATAGAAGTGATAAAAAAAATTGATCGATCGATCTGTACTCATGTGATCTACGGATTCTGAGGAAGGAATATATACAAAGAAAGAGTGTTTAACAGAAAGGCAGATTCGGTGCACTCAAATCTAGACTGTTAACTCTCAGAATTCGGAGAGAACGTGAACACACAAAAAAATTCTTGAATACTGATAAGTTGATACTGTAATTATTCATCTAAACAGGTTATTTACATTTAACCCCAACTCTGCTAGGGTGAGATTGATGTATGCAGAATGGGTGTCATCTCTGGGAGGATCAAACTCTGTAGCACTGGCTAACTCATGCTGTATTTGAGGCAAATCTGAATTGGAAGTAACAAATATACTTGAGGGTTTCTCAATACCTGTCATGTACGTAGGGAATAACGACATTCAGGTTGATCATCTGACTGAGTATCAGAGGAAGAGAATACAGGATCAGGAGGATTGTCAGAGTCTGTCACATTAGTCTGGGTTGGAACATCATTATCATCACATACTAACTTCATATGATCTAAATGCGATTCTTTATACTGACCAGTACTATTTCTCAAACCCTTTATACTTATTCCCAGTGATATGTTCAACTACTCGATAAGGACCAACAAACTTTTGATCAAGCTTTGGCATTGCAGACGTTTTGTTAAAATTAGTCAGCATAACTCTCGAACCTACTTTGATTTTGGATGGCTTTGCTCGAGGTTTGCGACTCTTGTAAATTTGCTGTTGATTTATGAAGTGTTTCACGGATTCTTCTAAAAACATTTGGGAGCTAAGCTGGTACGAGTTGCTATGAAATCATCAGGGTTGAAATTTTGGGTTTTTCAGATTAGAATATAACACTCATAAGGCAAACGTTTATCTCACTGTACAATGCATAATGTGGAGTGTCACCAATAGAAACATTGTAAGCAGAATTTATAGCACACTGCAAAATCAGGTATAACTTCATCCCAAGTTTCACTGTTGGGATTGATAGTGGCTCCAAGACATCAAGTACTTTCTTATTGGTTCGTTCTGCTAACCCATTGCTGCAGGATGATGAGGAACAATGGTGGATTTAGAGATCTTGTACAAGGTGCACAAATTTTCAAGAATCTCATTACAGAATTCACCTCCATTATCTGTTACTAGGGACTTAGTTGTGGTATGCTGCAGATAAGCGTTCTTTAAACGCTTTAGTTACTGTCTCGACAGTCTTATCTGCAATAGGAACTAACTCACAATATCTGGTGAAATGGTCTACCTTAACACACAGTCTGGCGCAACTCTTTCCCATGGTTCGCTAGTAGTTGGATACACTTTGATTGGATTAGGGCCATTAGCATTACCTTTATGTTGCATGCAGACCCTACATTTCTTAACATACTCAAAAATATCAGTTGCCATATGAGGCCAAAAGAAATTTCAATCTGGCTTGTTTTACTGAACGATCCATACCAGGGTGTGCAACACCTGGTACATCGTAAACTAGCTGTAGGCTACATTCACTAGTGACTGTGGAATTCTAACGGGTTTATACTCTTCTGTTTAGGAGTCCCCAACCTGCCTGTTTCGATACAGTAATTCTTGGTTCATGACAAAGTCACTGATGGGTGCCGGTGGCTTCACAGTCAGAATAAGATCTTTCCTGGAGCAGGAATCGAATCACACCAGACCACATGGGATCGTTCGTTGAGCATTCTTTACATCTTCAGCACTAAATGGAGGGTCTGCAGTTACTATACTAACATGTTGCGATAAGGCATCTGCGACTACATTTGACTTGTCAGGTAAGTGTTCAAAGGTGGGATTGAACTCTTGGATAGTCAAGGTCCATTGGCTAACCTTCCCGTAGGTTTTTGTTCTGGAATAAAGGGATCAGTGGAGCATGGTCCCGTCAAGACATGAAAGAGTACTGATAAATAATGTCTTGGGAAATGCTTTAAAGACCCTACTATTGCTAAAGCTTCTTGCTCAGTTTCTGTATAATTACGTTCAGCCTTCGTAAGGACTCGGCTAAACAAATGCAACTGCATTTTACTTGCCTCGGTCTTCTGAGCTTTGTACAGCACCCATGCCAATTGAAAATAGCATCAGTTGTCAGATTTGAAGGGCTTAGAAAAATCTGGAAATTTCAAATTGGAGCAGATGTTAGTTTTCTTTTAGAGTTTGGAATGCTCCCTTTTTTGCGGAAGGTCCAAACAAAAGGAGCATCTTTCTTAAGCAACTCAGTTAGAGGAGCAGCTATGGAAGAAAAATTGGCAATAAAGATCTATAAAACCTGCTAAGCCACAAAGGACTTACGGCATCAGCAGTTTTGGAGTTGGAAAAAATTTGTACTTTCAGTTACTTTACTTTTGGTCAGTCGTAACCCCTCTAGGAGTGACTCGTACCAAGAAACTTTAAATTTTTGATCTGAAAAATTGGGCATTTAGACAGTTTGATCTTTAAATTAGCTTCTTCAAGCTTACCAAGTACTACATCAAAGTCTTTTCAAGTGTGTATCCACGTCTTTAGACATGACGATTACGTCATCTAAGTACACCATAAGTGCATTACCTATGAGACCTCTAAAGATATTAGTCATGAGCCTTGAGAACGTGATAGGGGAGGATCAATCCAAACGCCATACAGAGGGAAATGATAATGACCCGTAGGAGTGGAGACTGCAGTTAGCTCTTCTGTTCCCGTGAAGAGGGACTTGCTAAAACCCTTGTAGCAAATCCAGGGTTGAAAGACTTTGTTATCTCCGATGTTACGTAAAAGATCACCCAGTACAGGAAGTGGGAAGCGATCTGGAATTTGGTTTTCGCATTTAACTTCCCAAAGTCAATTACTGGGAGCCAAGTACCATCCCTTTTTAGGTACTAGGATCAAGGGTGCCCCTCCAAGGTGAATTGCTAGGTGCAATAACCATCATCAAGCATTTGATTGATCAATTCTTCCCGCGACAGCAACTTGTGAATGAGGCATTCTGTACGCAGGTATGTAGATAGGTCTAGTACCAGGTTCAAGTGGAATACGATGGGACAATAAGTTCGTTATACCCATCTTCTCACCTGGTAAGGCAATGGCTTTATGACATTTGTTCAACAGAGTCAACAAACGCCTGACTTCATCTGGGAAGTCAGTGGGAGCTAAGTCTTTCTCCTCAACTGGTGGAACAGATTGATCCAGTGAAGTGGATGAGGTCTCCCCGGCAGAAATAGCACCGACCCACTGGTCAGGTGACAACTCATCCTCTACCTGAACAGGGTAAGGGTAGTGAACAAGGTCAACAAGTTGGTATTAGCTCGAGATGAACACTGTGACCAGAAGTGTTAGCTAGGAAGAAATGGATTTACATCTTTAAACATGTATGATGGTTTAACAAATAGACCTTTTACTTTGCAAGAATCACTGTCAACTAGGGCGTTATCACCCTTGGAACACTAGGAACAAAACAGGGCATCTAGTGAGGGCACTAGCTGCGACAGAAACGTCTTTCTGCAGACGGCATGTGACATCAGCAAGAGATGGCATTACTAGTTGCAAGTAATTGTTTTCCCACAAGGCGTCCCTGTGGAGAAAAATTCTATTGAACTAGCAGACATTGCAGGGGTAGGCTCAGCACTCAAGGTAGTCAGAGCGTCCTCGGACACTTGAGGTAACTGGACACTATCTTGCAAGTCTGAAGTTGCAGGAACACAGACAGGAGTGACAGGATCATCAGTGCCTGACCGCTTGGGTACACTACTGGAAAATGCACTGGCCTGTAAGGACTTAATTCGAATGTCGTACTCTGCGGCAGTATGGCAGATCTCGGATCCAAGCTGGTAACCCCAAAATGGTACGATTTGGGCATGCCATCGATAAGGGTCGAGCACAATGCGATACATGAAACAATACTTCAGAGGAACTTGCGTGGCTTACTTCTCTCTCTCAGCTGGGTTAGAAGCTGGGTTGGCTGACTGGCTTAACCCACGAGAATGGCTAACTGGAAGATGGGTAACGATGTACACAGCATGAAGGAGCAGGTGGATGACAGGAGACAGGCTGGATGACAGGCTGACTGGCGTTCACTTCCACAGTCTGGCTTACCGACTGGCTTAATTGCAAAATCCGGGTCAACCCCTCGGAGATTGAAGCAATTAGCACACGAACTAAGCCAGGAAGCTTGAAAAACGGCTGCAACAGGCTTGCAGGCTGGAGTACAGGGTGGTGGTGAGTGAGGGTAAGCGGCTAGCAGGAGGTGGCGGATGGTTCACCTTTGACCTGCCGGCTCCCCACAAACAGTCTTCTAACGTCTTGAAATACCCTTAAATCCATGCTCCCACACCGCTGTCACCATTTATCTTGTGGGGTTCGAACACGTGGATAGGGTAAAGAAATACTCATGTAGGCTGGTAGTACATATATTACGGATAGTGTGGGAAGCGCCAAACAGCCGTGACCTGCCTCCTTGCTCTCTCTCGTAAGACTGACTACTCACAGTGCCCATATGTGAGGGGGTGTTTGAAATCCTGCTAGGTCAGCAGCAATATGAATACAGTTTTGTGATTCACGCAGAGACAGTGAGTCATCACTGGTACATGGTTACTGGTAACTGGTTCTAGGGAATGGTTTTACTATTGAGACCATACCAAC
>NC_069426.1:3861493-3976493 GCF_026875155.1 Cherax quadricarinatus
GGCCTGTAAAGGGGACTGCGGCCCCACGCGTACGGACGGCCAAACCCCGGTGATCCGGCACTGACTTTAGGTATCTGTCCAGCTCTCTCTTGAAGGCAGCCAGGGGTTTATTGGCAATTCCCCTAATGCTTGATGGGAGGCTGTTGAACAGTTTTGGGCCCCGGACACTTACGGTGTTTTCTCTTAGTGTACCAATGGCGCCCCTACTTTTATTGGCGGCATTTTGCATCGCCTGCCCAGTCTTTTACTTTCGTAGGCCCCTCAAGGAAGGTTCCTTGATGTTGGTGAGGGGCTCTTGATTTAGGGAATTGGATCTGTGCTCCAGTTCCCCGAATTAAGCCTGAATGCCTTCCACATCCCCCCCCTAGGCGCTGTATAATCCTCCGGGTTTAGCGCTTCCCTCTTGATTATAATTATAATTATTACTTTCGTAGGGAGTGATTTCTGTGTGCAGATTTGGGACCATTCCTTCCAAGACTTTCCAAGTGTAGATTATGATATATCTCTCCCTCCTGCGTTCCAACGAGTACAAGTCAAGTGCTTCCAAGCGTTCCCAGTAGTTAAGGTGCTTGACAGAACTTATACGTGCAGTAAAGGATCTCTGTACACTCTCTAGATATGCGATTTCCCTGCTTTGTATGGAGATGTTAATGTACAGCAGTATTCCAGCCTAGAGAGAACAAGTGATTTGAAAAGGATCATCATGGGCTTGGCATCTCTCGTTTTGAAAGTCCTCATTATCCATCCTATCATTTTCTTTGCACGTGCGATCGTGGCACTGTTGTGATCCTTGAAAGTGAGATCCTCAGACATTACTACTCCAGGTCCCTTACATTATTTTTCCGCTCTATTGTATGGCCGGAGTCAGTAGTATACTCTGTTCTAGTTATTATCTCCTCCAGTTTTCCATAACGGAGTAGTTGGAATTTGTCCTCATTGAACATCATATTGTTTACCGTTGGCCCACTGGAAAAACTTTGTTTATAAATTCTTGGAGGTTAACCGCGTCCTTCAGCAGATGACAGCCTCATGCAGATCCTAGTATCATCCGCAAAGGATGATACGGTGCTGTGGTGTATATATTTGTTTATGTCTGATATGAGGATAAGGAATAAGATGGGGGCGAGTATTGTGCCTTGTGGAACAGAGCTCTTCACTATGGCAGCCTCCGATTTAACTCTGTTGACCACTACTCTTTGTGTTCGATTTGTTAGGAAGTTGAAGATCCATTCTCCCCACTTTCCCAGTTATTCCTTTAGCACGTATTTTATGGGCTATTACGCCATGATCGCATTTTGTCAAATGCTTTTGCAAAGTCTGTGTATATTACATCTGCATTCTGATTTTCTTCCAGGGCATCCAAGGCCATGTCATAGTGATCCAGTAGTTGTGAGAGGCAGGAGCGACCTGCCTGAACCCATGTTGCCTGGATTGTGCAGATTTTGGGAATCCAGGTGATTTGCAATCCTGCTTCTTAGCACTCTTTCAAAGATTTTTATGATGTGGGACGTCAGAGCTATTGGTCTATAGTTCTTAGCTAATGCTTTGCTGCCACCTTTATGGAGCGGGGCTATATCGTTGTTTTAAGTGACTGTGGAATTTCACCTATGTCCAAGCTCCTCCTCCATAGTGTACTTAGTGCACGCGGAGGGGTTTCTTGCAGTTCTTAATGAAAACAGAGTTCCATGAGTCTGGGCCCGGGGCTGAGTGCATAGGCATGTTGTCAATGGCTTTTTCGAAATCTATTGGAGTTAGGGTAATGTCGAATCTGGCATACATTTATGGAGTTTTGAGGCTCATTCTTGAAGAAATCATTTGGGTCGTCGATCCTCAGGACCGATTAGTGGTTCACTAAACACAGAGTCGTACTGGGATTTCAATATTTCACTCATTTCCTTGTTGTCGTCTGTGTAAGTCCATCCTGTCTGAGTAAGGGCCCGATATAGATGTGGTATTTGCCTTGTTTTTGGCATATGAAAGAAATATTTTGAATTTCTTTCAATTTCACTAATAGCTTTAAGCTCCTCCTGCCTCTCCTGGTTCCTGTAAGAGTCATTTAGCTTAAGTTCGATAGTTTCCACTTCCCTGGTCAGCGCCTCCTTTCGTGTATCAGATATTCTAGCACTCCTGAGGAGCTCGGTGACTCTTGCGTCGTCTTCTGTAGGGGAGCGTCTTTTTCTCTCCAGTTTACTCGTGCTCTTCTTCTTTCTTAGGGGAATATGCCTAGAACATGCTTCGGCTACCAGGAAGTTGATCCTTTCAAGGCACTGGTTTGGATCCATGTCATTTAAGACATCTTCCCAAACATGTTTCGTTTAGGACATGGTTTACCTGGTTCCAGTTGATGTTCTTGTTGTTGAAATTGTATTTTGTGAAGACACCTTCACAGGTACATGCATTTGCTGTTCAGGACCCTATGCATGTAGTCTGGACTTCGATTAGATTGTGATCGGAATTAGTTGTTTTTGATATTCTTATGTCTCTTATCAGGTCTCATTATTTGTGAAGATAAGGTCAAGTGTGTTTTTCTAGTCTTGTTGGGTCCACTATCTGCTGGCTTAAGGTGTGTTTTTCGCAGAGACTTAGTAGCTCATGTGTGTGTGACCTTTCATCTGCGCTACTCCGGGATTGTTTCAGCTATAACATTATTTGCATACATTCTTCCATTTTGTATGCCTTAGGTTGAAATCACCAAGCAGTAAGATGTTTGGGGATGGAGCTGGAAGGTTTCCAAACAGTAATCGATTTTCAGTAGCTGTTCCTTGAACTGTTGGGAGGTTGATCTGGTGGCTTGTATACAACCACAATGATAGGTTTTGGTTCTCAATCTTTATTGATAGAACTTCAACTACCTCATTTGTGGTGTTCAGCAACTCCGTGCAGATAAGGGACTCTTTGACATACAGGCCAACCCCCCCTTGTTGCCTGTTTTTTCTGTCGCATCTAAAAAGGTTGTAACCACTTATCCATATTTCACTGTCAAGTGTCTTTTGTGTGAGTCTCTGTGAAGGCTGCAAACATTGCATTAGACTCCACTAGAAGTCCACTGATAAAAGGTATTTTGTTTTTGGTGGATGGCTTAAGGCCCTGTATATTAGCAAATATGAACGAGGTTGTATTCTGTGTTTGTTGGGGGGATTTTGTTTTTGGCATCAGTAGTTGTAATTCTGGAGGGCCATGGGTGGCCACTGGCTGCGCCTCCAGTCCAACAAGGCTCCAAGGTGGACTATTTTTGTTATTTCCTTCCATTTTCTTTTTTCGTTTCCTGCCACTAAAAAATCACCTGGAGTTGGGTAGTCGTAGCTACTATTGTTTGTCCTGTGGGGTCTGTGCCTCCTGGTCCCTTTTAGATGGTATGCAGGGCACTCGATGTTGTAACACTGCTTCTGGAGGGACCGAGGAGTGGCACATTTTTGGGTGAAAGAAAGTACAGGAAGAAGAGCGACACACTCCTTTAGACAGGAGGTCGCTACATTTTTTGGGATGGTCAAAGTTGCATGTCCCATTTTTTTCCCCTGTTATTCCATGCTTACAGATGCCCCAAGCATAATATTTGCACAAATTCACCTTTGGTTGAGAATTGTTGGGAGGTGTGTTGTCAATTTCTGCAGGTTCTGGGACTGCACTATAATCCTCAGTATCCAAGCCAGGGCCACCCCGTCCTGGATTCCATCTACTTTCCCCAGTAGAGGAAGGAGACTCCTCTCCAACATCTGTACTGTGGGCCACGGTCTTGTGCAATGATGGTTGTATATTTACTGTTTTTGTGGTGGTTTGGGTAGTGTCCCTAGGAGAGTCTGGGCTGGCAGTAAGGCTGGGGGCTGGGTCTGGGTCAGCACTGGGGCTGGGGGGTGGGGCTGGGGCTATGACTGTGATGGTTGCAGAAGAGTCTACCCCAGAGGAGGGCTCCTCTACTACATCTGTACTAGGGGATATGGCATTGGTAGCTGTGGAGGAGTCTTTAACTGAATTCAGATTTTCACAATGGCTGGGGGCTGGGTCTGGGTCAGCCCTAAGGCTGGGCACTGAACTAGCTGTTGTTTTTGTTTCCCGTGTTTTTCTAGTGTGTATCTGCTTATTTCTGGGTCAGTTGTTGTAGACTGGGCATTCTCTGTGTTAGACTTTACTCCTCTCCTATCTTCCCATGCTCTATATATTCCAGGTAGACTATTCAATAGTTCCTCCTTTTTCTCATGTTTATTGTTTATTAACCTCCTGAGTGCTTTCCTGATATCTATCCATAGTTCCACATCCCTGTTGCAGATCCAGAAACACCTATCTAGATAGATGTCATTTTTGGTTGCAGTGTTTATTCTTGCACAGGTAACATGATGTTTTGAAAAGCAAAGGTTGCATGTGATTTTAGATTTTTTCCCAAGAGCCTTTTCACATGTCCCACAGGTATACTGTACTGCCATCCTGCCTGTATCCTATTTGCAACTGGGTACCACAAGAGCCTGATCTTCACTTTACCTTTCAGCTCTGCACGCAGGTGTGGGTGTTATAGGTTAATACATGGGTATGTGGGATGTAATTAGCATGGAGACTTATTACCATAAAAACTTTTATGTTGTATAACATCGTATATCATACATCATACAGCATCTGATTCCTGTCATGATCACTGCTGTTTATCTTGTCCTGGACAGTTATATGTAATGGTGGTGGCTGGGTTTCGGTGATGAAACGTAGTTCGGTGGTCAGGAGAATGGGGTATGGGTGCCAGTAGGGGGGGGTGAGGACATCCCTTCTGGTTGGGGTGTCGGAGGGGGAGGGTGGCGAGAGGATTTGGTGGTGGTTTATTCTTTTCCACTATCCAGTCACTGCATGTTCACTGTTTCCCTGCACATCAATCAACTATCTCTTATTTTATTATTTCTACTATGGCTTAATACTTATCCAGTTTGTATCCCCACGTCTCCACTTTGCTTGGTTTGGTGATAAGTGGGTCCATGGTATGGGTACCAGCAGGGAGGGAACAACCCCAGCTGGTTGGGGTACGAAGGGGCGGGGGGAGAGGTGGGGGGATCAATGGGGTGACCGTAAACTTGCGCAGTTTGTTCCCATATAATTACACCATAGCTTACACTAGCACTCGGTTTTAAAGGATTACTCTCATCCACAATTCAGTACACTATATCACTGCCTATTCAAATCCTTTTTCCTCGTTATAACACCTGTACGATAGTTTACATTTCTCTGTCGCCTCTGGCAATAATTTTCCTGGTGGTGGTCAACCCATATATATATTCCATATATTGTACACTATGTATTGGGTAATTTGACAGATTGCTGAATCCACCCAATTTCAGATCACTATATCACTGAACATCAACACCTCACCATTCGCTATATTCCTTATATGGTATGAGGAACAATCCTTCAGTATAAAACACGACCCACTGTATGGTATCATCTGTAGGCCCACACACTGCTCTCCTCACTTTTATTAATAATAATATCTTATATTCTCCCGTGGTTTTAGCAATAATCCTTTTCCATTTCTTAACTTTTCTGCTCTCTGAGTTTATGCTAATCCCTGATCTTTATTTCCCCTCACTGATCTACGTTCACTACTAGTCACATGCCTACAACATCTCCATTAAAATCTCAACCTCGTTCCAAGTTCTCAGTCACCAGTTTTGGTCTTTACTGCTTGCAGAATCACGCTCCCTGGGCGGTTCCACGAGCTTAACATCCACTACGGTGTCTTCCTAGGAGGAATGGGTGACTTTAAAGAAGTCTTCCTTGGACTTCTTGACGACTTTCGCGGCTGTATGGACCAGGTGAGTACAACACTGTCCTTCACATACCATCAGTACAATAGTGTTCACAATAATACAGCTATGTGCAATATGAAGGAATAGTATTCACTAATGATTGGTAATAGGTTAGCTAATAATGATATTTATTATTAATAAATAAACGTATATAACAACGACAAGTTGTTAAGTAAGACACATGTGCAATCGTCAGGTCTCTTTATTCCGAAACTTTTTCGCCTACACAGTAGGCTTCTTCAGTCGAAAATCGAGGGGGCATCAAAGGCAGTAGAGATATAAAGACGATGTAATCACTCCACTCTCCAAGACGTAGTTTTGAAGTGATCAGACCTTCAAACCGGAAAAGTTTTTCTGCTCTAGAGTCTAGAACAATGTGAAGCTGAAGAAAGGGGAATGGAGGACTGTTATACTGTAAAGGTGAGGCAGAGAAAATCTTGATGACAGAAGAGGCGGGACAAAACTAGTGGATGTAAGAATAAAAATCAGTGGGGGGAAAATGTGGGGAAATTGTAGAACACCAACAGGGTTAGGAGAAATGTGTCTCAATGGAAGATAAGTAAATATTGCCACATGTATATAATCATCCTGTCTGTGTTGTATTCCATTATTACATTTCACCAATGTCAAACCTGCAGCACAACGGTATTTGGTACAGAGGATATTTTCGACATCTTTACTGTCTGACCATTAGTTAGGAGTGAAAAGGGGGTTGGATTTGAGAGGGCCCTACCCAGCAGGTGTGCTACGCTGCCTGTCAGTGATTACTTTTTTATTTCGTCTAGTAGACTCCGCCTCTTTTGTCATCAAGATTTTTTCCTCCTAACCTGGACAGTATATAGGTCCCCCATTCATTTGCTCGGATTCACATTATTACAGATTTGGAGCAGAACTCTTCTTCAGGTGAGGGGCTGACCACTAAAAAACTACGTGGTGAGGCTGATTACCTCGTCTTTACATCTCTGCTACTTATGTTGTCTCCTCTGCATTCGACTAAAGAATCCTACTGTGTAGGCGAAACGTTTCGGTATAAAGATACCTAACTGTTGCACATGTGTCTCACTTATCACCATGTTATTTCATTGTAAAACAAAGTCCAATAATAGTTAAAAACAACAGTTTAGAAAAGAGGCAGCAAATAGCTATTTATTCTTTAAGAGGCATCGAGATGCCAGTGAGAGTCTTAATTTAAAGGATCAGAATTATCCTGCCCTCAATTTCTCCCGTTTCCAAGACTCTACAAGTCTACATGATCATATAACAGATTTACTGCTTTCACTTTATATATTCAGGAAGAGGCAAAAAAACAAAAAAAAAAATCAACTGCAATTACTTTTAAACATCCAGATACCTTTAAGTGCCACTTGTTACTTAAAAGTTCGGGGGTGCTGGAGACTCAATTCTCGGTACGATATGCAGAAACGAAAGCTTGAAAAAGGGACCATCTCTCGTTAGCATATTTTTTTTTGACCAGTGGCATTTTTACACTGCCCATCTGTGATAGAAATAATGGCAGTACAGCTTGAGAATATTTTGTTTTTTTACGACCACATCAAATAAATTAACTATAAAGATCAAGTGGTGAAAATCACTCTCATCATCTCGATAATTTAAAATAAAATAATGAAAACTAAGAGAAATTCCAGAGAAATCAAGTTGTTTAAATGAGCGGGAGAGAAAAACAAAATGTTAAGACAGTGACTAAAAACATGTTTAGCTAAGTATGTTATAGGACTGATCACTTAGAAAAATACCTTAAACACAAAATATTCATAATGATAATCTAGTATTGAAATAATGTGGTCAGGCACATCAAATGTTGCCCAAAAAACAGTGATGAAAATACACAACGAAATCATAGTCCAGTCCAGCACTGATAAGAGACGGAAGCAGTCCAGCACTGATAAGAGACGGAAGCAGTCCAGCACTGATAAGAGACGGAAGCAGTCCAGCCTGTTAAGAGACGGAAGCAGCCCAGCACTGATAAGAGACGGAAGCAGTCCGCACTGATAAGAGACGGAAGCAGTCCAGCACTGATAAGAGACGGAAGCAGTCCAGCACTGTTAAGAGACGGAAGCAGTCCAGCACTGATAAGAGAACGGAAGCAGTCCAGCACTGATAAGATAAGATTTCGTTTGGATT
Organism: Cherax quadricarinatus; assembly: GCF_026875155.1. NCBI lineage: Eukaryota > Metazoa > Arthropoda > Malacostraca > Decapoda > Parastacidae > Cherax > Cherax quadricarinatus. Next base: position 3,869,416 of record NC_069426.1, read on the forward strand.
TTTAACCTCGGAGGGTTAGCCACCCAGGATAACCCAAGAAAGTCAGTGCGTCATCGAGGACTGTCTAATTTATTTCCTTGGGGTCCTTAATCTTGTCCCCAGGATGCGACCCACACAGTCGACTAACACCCAGGTACCTATTTGATGCTAGGTGAGCAGGACAACAGGTGTAAGGAAACGTGTCAAAATGTTTCCACCCGCCGGGAATCGAACCCGGGCCCTCGTGTGTGAAGCGGAAGCTTTAGCCACCAGGCCCTGGGAACAGTCCGCACTGATAAGAGACGGAATAAGTCCAGCATCAGTACCCGAGAAAACAATCAGTTGTTAACGATAACAGACATTTGGAAAATAACATTGATACCTGATATGGAGAATGTTACTGAAGACTTACACGAACAACATGGAAAACAACGCCAGGTACTTTGTAAATTTCTGCGATGGGTTTATATATTACAGGTCTAGTGTTAGTTACATACACCTGTGCAGTATTATAGTGCTGTGGGACTTAACTAATGATGTTTAAATTTTAATTTAAATTTGTTACAGTGCTGTTAAACTTAATGATGCTTAATGATTATAGTGCTGTTGAACTTAATGATGATTAACAATTAATAATTCAGTAAAGTGAATAATTTAATATTAATAATGTGTTTAATTTAAGAACAATACACTGACCGACGGACTACGTGATCTATACAGGTTTAAGCTGCGATCAACAATATAATAACAGATATACCATAAGAATAAAATTTCAGTAAGAAAATGTATAATTCAGTGAACATCAACATATGAATACGTAATAAATCAACCTGGTTCGTGGTTGATGATCTGCCTCGTACATACAATGAACCTAACCGATTGGAGTTTCCTTTTTTTCTGGAAATAAAACCTTTCTTCTTTGTTTTGGGGACTGGGGGAAAACCTAAATATTGCACAAATATTGCCCAAATGGATTTGTAAATCATTTACATCACACTCGTACGTGTACGTGTCAAGACCTGATGAATGACGACGTTATTCCCACGCGGTGACTGACCTTATAATACCTAAATTATGGCTATCAGGTCCAGAATATAAATGGTCGTTTACCCCAGTTTCTGTGCTGTCACTCATGAGTGTCTGTCTTATTGCGGAATAAGGAATTGGAATTGGTCAGGAATATTCTCCCGATATTAAGCAACGGTATAATTCAGTATTATTTTATCATGACTCACGAAATTGTAATGACACGATTGCAAACAAACCTTTCCCCCGGCCCGGGATTAAAACCCGCGGTCACAGAGTCCAAAACTCCAGACCGTCGCGTTAGCCACTAGACCAGCTAGCCACAATAAGATTCGTCCAACTAGGTATATTTCTACACCACAGGAAGGTTAGCATAGGCACCACTGTGACCACAAATGCAAGTTTTTACAGACAAATCCCCAGCTAGCGTGGCCTTTGACGAACTCTAGCTCAAGTCCCCTCACGGGCCGTCACATGACTCACGAAATCGTAATGTTTATGATTGCAAACAAACCATCCCGGCCGGGATTGAACCCGCAGTCACAGAGTCTCAAACTCCAGACAGTGCGTTAGCCACTAGACCAGCTAGCTGGAGATTTGTCTGTAAAAACTTCCATTTGTTGTCACAGTGGTGCCTATGCTAACCTTCCTGTGGTGTAGAAATATACCTAGTTGGACGAATCTTATTGTGGCTAGCTGGTCTAGTGGCTAACGCGACGGCCTGGAGTTTTGAGACTCTGTGACCGCGGGTTCAATCCCGGCCGGGGTATGGTTTGTTTGCAATCGTGTCATTACGATTTCTGTGAGTCATGTTGACGGCAGTGAGGGGACTTGAGCTAGAGTTCGTCACGGCCACGCTAGCTGGAGATTTGTCTGTAAAAACTTGCATTTGTGGTCAGTGGTGCCTATGCTAACCTTCCTGTGGTGTAGAAATATATCTAGTTGGACGAATCTTATTGTGGCTAGCTGGTCTAATGGCTAACGCGACGGTCTGGAGTTTTGAGACTCTGTGATCTGTGACCGCGGGTTCACTCCCGGCCGGGGTATGGTTTGTTTGCAATCGTGTCATTACGATTTCGTGAGTCATGTTGACAGCAGTGAGGGGACTTGAGCTAGAGTTCGTCATGGCCACGCTAGCTGGAGATTTGTCTGTAAAAACTTGCATTTGTGGTCACAGTGGTGCCTATGCTAACCTTCCTGTGGTGTAGAAATATACCTAGTTGGACGAATCTTATTGTGGCTAGCTGGTCTAGTGGCTAATGCGACGGTCTGGAGTTTTGAGACTCTGTGACCGCGAGTTCAATCCCGGCCGGGGTATGGTTTGTTTGCAATCGTGTCATTATGATTTTATGAGTCATGTTGACGGCAGTGAGGGGACTTGAACTAGTGTTCGTCACGGCCACGCTAGCTGGAGATTTGTCTGTAAAAACTTGCATTTGTGGTCACAGTGGTGCCTATGCTAACCTTCCTGTGGTGTAGAAATATATCTAGTTGGACGAATCTTATTGTGGCTAGCAGGTCTAATGGCTAACGCGACGGTCTGGAGTTTTGAGACTCTGTGATCTGTGACCGCGGGTTCACTCCCGGCCGGGGTATGGTTTGTTTGCAATCGTGTCATTACGATTTCGTGAGTCATTTTGGGACAGCAGTGAGGGGACTTGAGCTAGGTTCGTCACGGCCACGCTAGCTGGAGATTTGTCTGTAAAAACTTGCATTTGTGGTCACAGTGGTGCCTATGCTAACCTTTCCCTGGGGGTGTAGAAAATACCTAGTTGGACGATCTTATTGTGGCTTGCTGGTTAGTGGCTAATGCGAGGGGTCTGGAGTTTTGAGACTCTGTGACCGCGAGTTCAATCCCGGCCGGGGTATGGTTTTTTTTGCAATCGTGTCATTACGATTTTATGAGTCATGTTGACGGCAGTGAGGGGACTTGAGCTAGAGTTCGTCACGGCCACGTTTAGCTGGAGATTGTCTGTAAAAACTTGCATTTGTGGTCACAGTGGTGCCTATGCTAACCTTCCTGTGGTGTAGAAATATACTAGTTGGACGAATCTTATTGTGGCTAGCTGGTCTAGTGGCTAACGCGACGGTCTGGGGGTTTTGAGACTCTGTGACCGGCGGGTTCAATCCCGGCGGGGTATGGTTTATTTTATCAGTCTCAGTGCAAACTGAGACAACGACTGCTGCTGTTGTTGCTGCTATTGTTGCTGCTGCTGTTGCTGCTGTTGTTGCTGCTGTTGTTGCTGCTACTTCTCGTTCTGCTACTGCTACTTCTATATAAGTAGCAGTCTGTACTTCTACTTCTTTTTCTTCTTTTTTTTTCTTCTTCTTTTTCTTCTTCGTGTTGTTCAGGATGTGAGCAGGTTACTGGGAGTTCCTTTCCGCAAATAAGTACACGAACTGAGATGCGGAGAGACTCTAGTAGCTGTGTTTGTTCCAGTCATGTCTGTTGTACCTCAGTTCCTTGTTGCACTTAATATCCTTGTGCCCCCTCTTGCCTCTGCTGAATGGACATACTGTTTTATTGCTGGTGTTTAATTATTGCCACTTCTTTGATTGTTGTTAAAAACTGGGTTAGCGCTTCGGGTAGGGAACGTCATGGCCTGAATTGGTTCGTTTTGATGACGGTATGGCATGTCATTCCCCTCCCCCCAAAAAAACAGTATAAATAGAAATGCCGTATTATTTCTTGAACGTTGCAATGAATGCTTTTATTGTTCACATTAGTTCTATATCTGAAGCTGTTTTGCTGTTAGCTTGGGTGTCTCCCAGCTTTTATGTCTGAAGCTGTGTGCTGTTGCTTGGTGTCTCCCAGCTTTATTGTCTGAAGCTGTGTGGCTGTTAGCTTGGTTGTCTCCCAGCTTTATATGTCTGAAGCTGTGTGCTGTTAGCTTGGTGTGTCCCAGCCTTATATTTTCTGAAGCTGTGGGACTTTAGCTTGGCGTGTCTCAGCCTATTCTGGTCGTTGTTGTGTTTCATACTCTTTTTTATGACTTGTTTGGACTGAGAGTGCAGGAGATGGTACAAAAGAAGAAAACGTGTTACCGATTTTCTTAAAAAACATAATATGTCGCAAACGAAGGCGATCTTAGTGAAAGATCACCAATTTTAGAGCAAAGACTCAGGGTTTTCGTAAAAAAACGGAAGAAGGCGCAAAACGGTAAAGTCCATCCAGGATTTTTGCAAGAAACACAAAAATTTTAGTTATTCATATACAAAATTTCAAGCTAAGAAACTCCTGTAGGAATTGGGACCTTCAATTTAGAGGAGATCGTTTTACTGAAGATAAACAGGAAATTATTTGAAATTCTAAAAGAAGAGTGTCAGTCGTGTTCAGTAACCCACTAAATGACAGCAGAGTACAGAATGCAATGGGAAGGCCGTGCAGGGCCAATAACTTTATGTTAGTAAATTTAAACCATAGAACTCGAGAAAGAAATTGAAAACATGTTCACTCAGCACCTGGACCAGATTCATGGAATGCCTTAGTCATAAAAAGTGCGAAGTAATACTAGCACTAACCCTTTAGAATTCTTTTCGAGAAAGAGCCCGTATCTAGGTGAAATACCAGTCCCCAAAAAGTGCGACAATTTTCCTATGCACAAGGGAGGTAGTAGAGCACCAGCTAAAATTTTACAGACACCTTCCTTCCCACATAATAAAGACCTTCGAAAGGGTAAAGAGACGGCAGATTACAGTTGTTCATGGAAAAAGCACAATCGGAATAACCCCAAAACTTTGCACAGGTTTATAGCGGAACGATCATGCCTGTCACAGCTGCTGAACCACCATGGCAGAATTACGGAGGCGCTGGAAATCAGTCATAACGCAGATGTGAGATACACCAATCTGTGCAAAAGTGACAGAAGCGGGGATTACGGGGAAGTAGGCTGATATATTCTCGGGTTCATAACACTCAGAACACAAAAAGTAGCAATAAACAGAGCAAAATCCAGCATCAGCAAGCAAAAAAAAAAAAAATCTCGATTTCCCAAGACACTATCCTGGCACCTCTTATCCTTTATAGCAGACATAGATAAAATTACCCCCACAGTTTTGTTCATCTGCAGATACTAAAAATAAGCGTGAAAGCACTTCGATAAAAGACACTACAAATTACAGAAGATATAAGAACTAAGAACATTAAAAAGAAGGAACACAGCAACAGGTCTACTGACCCATGCGGAGCAGGTCCATGTCCTTCCCCGGATTAGCCCAATGACCCACCAGTCTGGTCACCTCCACTCAAGGAAGGAGCACGGCACAAGACCCAGCAGCACAAGCTAGTCAGGTCCAACTCACACCACCCACACCCACTCATGTATTTATCTAAACTATTTTTTAAAAACTACACAACGTTTTTGCTGAATAACTGTACTCGGGAGTTTGTTATCTATTACCAAACCAGTGCTTTCCTATATCTTCCTGAATCTGAATTTTTCCACTTGAAACCATTGCTGCGAGTCCTGTCTTGGCTGGAAATTTTCAGCACACTATTTACATCCCTTTATTTATTCCTGGTTTTCCATTTATACACCCCGATTATATCCCCCTAATTCTACGCCTTTCGAGAGAGTGCAGATTCAGGAACCTCGTCTATCCTCATAGGGAAGATTTCTGATACATGGGATCATCTTTGTCATCCTCCTCTGTATGTTTTCCAGAGCATTTTTTATCCATTCTGTAATACCGTGATCAGAACTGGCAGCATAGTCTAAATGAGGCCTAACCAAGGATATAGAGTTTGAAGAACAACCTGGGTTACTTCTATTATTTATACTTCTAGTATTGAAGCAAGAATTCTGTTGCTTTACTGAGAACTTTAATACACTGCTGTTCTAGGTTTTAGATTACTGATAACCAGAACTCCTAAATCCTTTTCGCAATCAGTTTGTATTAAGATTTTACATTATTTAGTTTATATGTGGCATGGCTATTTACCTGTCCAACATTTAGAACTTTGCATTTGTCAATATTAAACTGCATCTGCCACTTCTCCGACCGTTGCATTAGTCTATTCAAATTTATCTTGGAGTGCTTAGTGTCCTTTATTAGAATGAATTGGACGGCCTATTTTGGTTTTCATCAGCAAAATTTGCTTATGTCACTATTTATTCCTCCTCTATGTCGTTTATGTAAATTGTGAACAACAACGGGCCCAACACTGACCCTGAAGAACACCGCTTGTGAGTGCCCCCATTCTGATTTCTCCCATTTATGCAACTCTCTGCTGTTATTTGTCAAACCATGCCTTACCCAGGAAAAAATTTCTCCCCTATTCCGTGTGCCTTAGTTTCCTCAATAGCCTCTGATGTGGAACTCTATCGAAAGCCTTACTGAAGTCCATTTTACACAATATATTAATATATAATATATAAGCAGTGTTTTTCAGTATGCGTGGAACAACATTGACGTCGTTCAGTGGTGATAACTTCCAGCTGGTTTTGGTATGGAAAGAATAAAGATCTCAAAAGAAACACTGTATACAAAACTCAAAGAGAACCGTGAAAATAGAACGAAAAGGGAAACCCTGAAAGATTTTAGAATATTAGGTCAGCTGATCTTTCTGCCAAAGAACACAGTAAGACATAGGTCACAACAACCGCGAGGTGACGGGGTGGGTAAAGAGAACCTTTAAAACAAGGGAAATAATGCCAAAGGTGGACACTTCTCAAATTGTTGTGCTCTCTCATTTGGAAAATTCCTCATTGTTGACGGCCCCCTTCAGGGCAAAGGGGAAATATCAGCTGAAACAAATACAGAGATGGTTTACAGCCCCCCGAAAGCCGATAAAGCATTTTAAATTATGAGGAACGTTTTAAAGACTTAAATTTTGTACTCACTGAAGCAAGGAACAGAGGCATGATAATATATACCTGGAAAGTACTCGAAGGCCTGGTCCCAAATCTGTATGCTGCCATAACAGCATACTGTAGTGAAAGATATGGGAGGAAATACAAAACAAACTAGTGAATAGCAAGGGTTCAGTGGGCACAATAAGGAATACTGTATCAACATCTGTGGCCCCCGGGAAAAAAGAAAATCAGAAACCTGCTGGGACAAGTGTAGTAGTCTTCAAGAGAAAACTGGAAAGTATCTTCACAGGTGCCCGAATCAACCAGGCTGTGATGAATATGTAGGGCAGCAAGCCCGTAGCAGTAGCAGCCTGGTTGACCAGGCTAGCACAGGACTAGGCTGGCCATGGCTGGGCTCCGGGTTTTAGAGGGGACTAGAACTCATCAAAGGTATATCAGAAGGTAAAGGTAAGGCCAGCGGTGTCCTTTGTAGGCCTGATGCCTCTCGTGATACAGATTGAGAAATACATTTACACATATGTAGGATGGTTTGAAGCAATAATCCCATTTACATTATGTGGGTTATCCCCGGAACAAGGACGCTAAAACCCTGGAACAAGGATGTCGATCCAGAACAATGATGCTGATCCCCCGAAAAAGGATGTCGTTCCCCTAACCAAGGATGTCAATCCCTGGAACAAGGACGTCGATCCCGGAATAAGAACATCGTTCGATATCAACTGCATTGATGATCAGACCAAGATTGGATGCTGGTTTGGAAAGGAATGGAATGAAGTGCGAAGACCAAAAATTCTTTCTCTGTGTTAACAGACGAGTGTTGAATCGACGATTCAGGCATCTCAACCGAAAATCACGATGGGAATACCTGCAGTGAAGGTCAGGGTATTGCTTTTAGCTGGGGACAGCCCGATTTGTAAATTCATGGATTAGGGAATTTTTTTAGGGAGAAAGAGAAGGGAAGGGTTTTTGTTTTCCTGGGGTGGGATGGAGGATATTGTAGTCTTCTGGACATTGAAGGTAAAGGGGCAATTTTTATTTATGCCAATAGAGGTGCCGATGACCCACTAATGCCTTCATAAAGGTGATATATAACAACCATTTCACCAATACTGATGGAATATCAATTATATATTGGAGAAATATTTAAAAAAAAATATTTAAAAATGCTAAACCACTGAAAGTGTTCAACTGGGTAGTGGCCTATACACTAAAAAACCATCCAGACTTTTTCTAATCATAAACCATACTCACCTATTTTTTTCTCACCTACTTGTGGTTTGCAGGGGTCGAGTCCTAGATCCTGGGCCCCACCCTTCACGGTTGCTACTGGGTCCTCTCTCTCCTTGCTCCATGAGCTTTAAAAACCTCGCCTTAAAACTGTGTATGGTTCCTGCTTCCACTATGTCCTTTCTGCTATTCCATGCATGACAAATCTGTGACGAAGAAATACTTTCCCAACTCCCTTGATAATCTGAGTTTTCAAACTTCCAATTGTGACCTCTTGTTTTTTGTGTCCCCTCTCTAGAACATCCTGTCTCTGTCCACCTTGTCTTTCTGCCAGTATTTTTATTGTCGTTATCCATTCTCCCCCTGACCCCCCTGTCCTCCAGTGTCGTCAGGCCGATTTCCTTTAACCTTTCTTCATAGGACTTTCCCCTTAGCTCTGGAAAATAATTTTTGTCGCAAACCTTTGCACTTTCTCTAATTTCTTGACGTGCTGATCAAGTGCGGGTTCCAAACAGGTGTTGCATACTCCAGTATGGGCCTGACGTTTCACGGTGTACAGTGTCTTGAACGATTCCTTACTAAGGTATCGGAACGCTGTCCTCAGGTTTTCCAGGGGGCCCATATGCTGCAGCAGTTATTTGGTTGATGTGTGCTTTCGGAGACATGCCTTTGGCGTTATACTCACCCCAAGATCTTTCTCCATTTGCGAGGTTTGCAGTCTTTGGCCCCCTAGCCTATACCCCCTCTGCAGTCTTCTGTGCCCTTCCCCGATATCATGACTTTGCATTTGGCAGGGTTTAAATTCGGAGAAGCCAGTTTCTGGAGCAGGTGTCCCGTCTGTCCAGGTCTATTTGAAGTCCTGCTCCGGTCCTCATCTGATTTAATTCTCTCATTAAACTTCATCATGTACGAAAAAGGGGCACTTCTGAATCTTAACCCTTCCATCATGTCATTCACCAATATACAAAAAATTTGCACTGGTCCTAGGACTTACCCCTGTGGGACCCGCTCCCTCACAGGTGCCCACTGTGATACCTCTCATGTACCATGACTCGTTGTTGCCTCCCTGTCGGTATTCTTGATCCATTGCAGTGCCCTTCCTCTTATATGCGCCCGATCCCCTAGCTTCTGCACTAATTCTTGTGAGGAGCTGTGTCAAAGGCTTTTTGCAGTCCAAAAAGATGCAATCAACCCACCCCCCTCTTGTCTCTTCTGTTACTTTATCAAAAAACCCCATTTAAAGGGTTTTTTTTACACGGATTTGATTTCCATGAATCTGTGCTGGTTATCGTTTATACTCTCGTTCTGGGTTCCAGGTCTCCACCACTTCCTCTGATAATCTTCTCCTTTAAATTTGCATACTATAACCGTCAGTGACACAGGTCTTGTTAGGCCTCTTTTCTGTCTCCTTTTTTAAAAATGGGAACTACATGTGGCGTTTCCATACCTCAGGTAGTTGTCCCGTTTTCCCGGGATGTGTTGAAGATTGTGGTAAGTGGCACACACAGCATATCCGCTCCTCTCTAAGGACCCACGGGGAGATGTCCGGTCCCCTTGCCTATGAGATATCGATGTCCTTTAGCAGCTTCTTTACCTCCTCCTCATTTGTATGTATGTCATCCAACACTTGTGGTATATTCCTTGCTGGTGTCCCCCTTTTGTTCTGTCTTTCCCCGAGGGCCTTTCCTGTTCCACTGCTTCAGAATCACGCTCCCGGGGCGGTTCCCGAGCTTAACATCCACTACGGTGTCTTCCTAGGAGGAATGGGTGACTTTAAAGAAGTCTTCCTTGGACTTCTTGACGACTTTCGCGGCTGTATGGACCAGGTGAGTACAACACTGTCCTTCACATACCATCAGTACAATAGTGTTCACAATAATACAGCTATGTGCAATATGAAGGAATAGTATTCACTAATGATTGGTAATAGGTTAGCTAATAATGACTATATTATTATTAATATAATAAACGTATATAACAACGACAAGTTGTTAAGTAAGACACATGTGCAATCGTCAGGTCTCTTTATTCCGAAACGTTTCGCCTACACAGTAGGCTTCTTCAGTCGCAAATCGAGGAGGCATCAAAGGCAGTAGAGATATAAAGACGATGTAATCACTCCACTCTCCAAGACGTAGTTTTGAAGTGATCAGACCTTCAAACCGGAAAAGATTTCTGCTCTAGAGTCTAGAACAATGTGAAGCTGAAGCAAGAGAATGGAGACTCGTATACTGTCAAGGTGAGGCAGAGAAAATCTTGATGACAGAAGAGGCGGGACTAACTAGTGGATGTAAGAATATAAATCAGTGGGGGGAAAATGAGAGGAATTGTAGAACACCAACAGGGTAGGAGAAATGTGTCTCAATGAAGATAAGTAAATATTGCACATGTATATAATCATCCTGTCTGTGTTGTATTCCATTATAACATTCACAATGTCAAACACTGCAGCACAACGGTATCTTGGTACAGAGGATATTTTCGACATCTTTACTGTCTGACCATTAGTTAGGAGTGAGAAGGGTTGGATTTGAGAGGGACCTACCCAGCAGGTGTGCTACGCTGCCTGTCAGTGATTACTTTTTTATTTCGTCTAGTAGACTCCGCCTCTTTTGTCATCAAGATTTTTTCCTCCTAACCTGGACAGTATATAAGTCTCCATTCAGTTGCCTCGGATTCACATTATTACAGATTATGGAGCAGAACTCTTCTTCAGGCTGAGGGACTGACCACCTAAAAACTACGTGAGTGAGGACTGATTACCTCGTCTTTACATCTCTGCTACTTATGTTGTCTCCTCTGCATTCGACTAAAGAATCCTACTGTGTAGGCGAAACGTTTCGGTATAAAGATACCTAACTGTTGCACATGTGTCTCACTTATCACCATGTTATTTCATTGTAAAACAAAGTCCAATAATAGTTAAAAACAACAGTTTAGAAAAGAGGCAGCAAATAGCTATTTATTCTTTAAGAGGCATCGAGATGCCAGTGAGAGTCTTAATTTAAAGGATCAGAATTATCCTGCCCTCAATTTCTCCCGTTTCCAAGACTCTACAAGTCTACATGATCATATAACAGATTTACTGCTTTCACTTTATATATTCAGGAAGAGGCAAAAAACAAAAAAAAAAATCAACTGCAATTACTTTTAAACATCCAGATACCTTTAAGTGCCACTTGTTACATTAAAGTTCGGGGAGTGCTGGAGACTCAATTCTCGGTACGATATGCAGAAACAAAGCTTGAACAAGACCATCTCTCGTTAGCATATTTTTTTTTGACCAGTGGCATCTTACACTGCCCATCTGTGATAGAAATAATGGCAGTACAGCTTGAGAATATTTTTGTTTTTTTACGAACCACATCAAATAAATTAACTATAAAGATCAAGTGGTGAAAATCACTCTCATCATCTCGACTAATTTAAAATAAAATAATGAAACTAAGAGAAATTCCAGAGAAACTCAAGTTGTTTAAATGAGCAGAGAGAAAAACGAATGTTAAAGACAGTGACTATAACATGTTTAGCTAAGTATGTTATAGGACTGATCACTTAGAAAAATACCCTTAAACACAAAATATTCATAATGATAATCTAGTATTGAAATAATGTGGTCAGGCACATCAAATGTTGACCAAAACAGTGATGAAAATACACAACGAAATCATAGTCCAGTCCAGCACTGATAAGAGACGGAAGCAGTCCAGCACTGATAAGAGACGGAAGCAGTCCAGCACTGATAAGAGACGGAAGCAGTCCAGCACTGTTAAGAGACGGAAGCAGTCCAGCACTGATAAGAGACGGAAGCAGTCCAGCACTGATAAGAGACGGAAGCAGTCCAGCACTGATAAGAGACGGAAGCAGTCCAGCACTGTTAAGAGACGGAAGCAGTCCAGCACTGATAAGAGACGGAAGCAGTCCAGCACTGATAAGATAAGATTTCGTTTGGATTTTTAACCTCGGAGGGTTAGCCACCCAGGATAACCCAAGAAAGTCAGTGCGTCATCGAGGACTGTCTAACTTATTTCCATTGGGGTCCTTAATCTTGTCCCCCAGGATGCGACCCACACCAGTCGACTAACACCCAGGTACCTATTTGATGCTAGGTGAGCAGGACAACAGGTGTAAGGAAACGTGTCGAAATGTTTCCACCCGCCGGGAATCGAACCCGGGCCCTCCGTGTGTGAAGCGGAAGCTTTAGCCACCAGGCCACTGGGAACAGTCCAGCACTGATAAGAGACGGAATAAGTCCAGCATCAGTACCCGAGCAACACATCAGTTGATTAACGATAACAGACATTTGGAAAATAACATTGATACCTGATATGGAGAATGTTACTGAAGACTTACACGAACAACATGGAAAACAACGCCAGGTACTTTGTAAATTTCTGCGATGGGTTTATATATTACAGGTCTAGTGTTAGTTACATACACCTGTGCAGTATTATAGTGCTGCTGGACTTAACTAATGATGATTAATAATTAATAGTTACAGTGCTGTTAAACTTAATGATGCTTAATGATTATAGTGCTGTTGAACTTAATGATGATTAACAATTAATAATTCAGTAAAGTGAATAATTTAATATTAATAATGTGTTTATTTAAGAACAATAACACTGCCCCGACGGACTACGTGATCTATACAGGTTTAAGCTGCGATCAACAATATAATAACAGATATACCATAAGAATAAAATTTCAGTAAGAAAATGTATAATTCAGTGAACATCAACATATGAATACGTAATAAATCAACCTGGTTCGTGGTTGATGATCTGCCTCGTACATACAATGAACCAAACCCCGAATGGAGTTTCCGTTTTTTCTGGTATAAAACCTTTCTTCTTTGTATTGGACTGAGGAAACCTAAATATTGCACAAATATTGCCCAAATGGATTTGTAAATCATTTACATCACACTCGTACGTGTACGTGTCAAGACCTGTTTGAATGACGACGTTTTTCCCCACGCGGTGACTGACCTTATAATACCTAAATTATGGCTATCAGGTCCAGAATATAAATGGTCAGTTTAACCCCAGTTTCTTTTGTTTGTCCTCATGAGTGTCTGTCTTATTGCGGAATAAGGAATTGGAATTGGTCAGGAATATTCTCCCGATATTAAGCAACGGTATAATTCAGTATTATTTTATCATGACTCACGAAATTGTAATGACACGATTGCAAACAAACCATTCCCCGGCCGGGATTGAACCCGCGGTCACAGAGTCTCAAAACTCCAGACCGTCGCGTTAGCCACTAGACCAGCTAGCCACAATAAGATTCGTCCAACTAGGTATATTTCTAAAACCACGGGAAAGGTTAGCATAGGCACCACTGTGACCACAAATGCAAGTTTTTACAGACAAATCTCCAGCTAGCGTGGCCGTGACGAACTCTAGCTCAAGTCCCCTCACTGCCGTCAACATGACTCACGAAATCGTAATGATATGATTGCAAACAAACCATACCCCGGCCGGGATTGAACCCGCAGTCACAGAGTCTCAAAACTCCAGACAGTCGCGTTAGCCACTAGACCAGCTAGCTGGAGATTTGTCTGTAAAAACTTCCATTTGTTGTCACAGTGGTGCCTATGCTAACCTTCCTGTGGTGTAGAAATATACCTAGTTGGACGAATCTTATTGTGGCTAGCTGGCTAGTGGCTAACGCGACGGCCTGGAGTTTTGAGACTCTGTTGACCGCGGGTTCAAAACCGGGCCCGGGGTATGGTTTGTTTGCAATCGTTTTCATTCGATTTCTGTGAGTCATGTTGACGGCAGTGAGGGGACTTGAGCTAGAGTTCGTCACGGCCACGCTAGCTGGAGATTTGTCTGTAAAAACTTGCATTGTGGTCAGTGGTGCCTATGCTAACCTTCCTGTGTGTAGAAATATATCTAGTTGGACGAATCTTATTGTGGCTAGCGGTCTAATGGCTAACGCGACGGTCTGGAGTTTTGAGACTCTGTGAAATTGTGACCCCCGGGGTTCACTCCCGGCCGGGTATGGTTTGTTTGCAATCGTGTCATTACGATTTCGTGAGTCATGTTGACAGCAGTGGGGGGGACTTGGCTAGAGTTTTGTCATGGCCACGCTAGCTGGAGATTTGTCTGTAAAAAACTTGCATTTGTGGTCACAGTGGTGCCTATGCAAACCTTCCTGTGGTGTAGAAATATACCTAGTTGGACGAATCTTATTGGGGGCTGCTGGTTAGGGCTAATGCGACGGTCTGGAGTTTTGAGACTCTGTGACCGCGAGTTCAATCCCGGCCGGGGTATGGTTTGTTTGCAATCGTGTCATTACGATTTTATGAGTCATGTTGACGGCAGTGAGGGGACTTGAGCTAGAGTTCGTCACGGCCACGCTAGCTGGAGATTTGTCTGTAAAAACTTGCATTTGTGGTCACAGTGGTGCCTATGCTAACCTTCCTGTGGTGTAGAAATATACCTAGTTGGACAAATTTCTTATTGTGGCTAGCGGGTTCTAGTGGCTAACGCGACGGTCTGGAGTTTTGAGACTCTGTGACCGCGGGTTCAATCCCGGCCGGGTATGGTTTATTTTATCACGTCTCAGCTGCGAACTGAGACAAGGGACTGCTGCTGTTGTTGCTGCTATTGTTGCTGCTGCTGTTGCTGCTGTTGTTGCTGCTGTTGTTGCTGCTACTTCTCGTTCTGCTACTGCACTTCTATATAAGTAGCAGTCTGCTACTTCTACTTCTTTTCTTCTTCTTTTTTTTTTCTTTTTTTTTTCTTGTGTGTTCGGGATGTGAGCAGTTACTGGGGGGTTCCTTCTCGCAATAAGTACACGAACTGAGATGCGGAGAGACTCTAGTAGCTGTGTTTGTTCGGGTCATGTCTGTTGTCACCTCAGTTCCTTGTTGCACTTAATACCCTTTGTGCTCCTCTTGCCTCTGCTGAATGGAATACTGTTTTATTGCTGGTGTTTAAAAATTGCCACTTCTTTGATTGTTGTTAAAACTGGGTTAGCGCTTCGGGTGGGGAAACGTCATGGCGAATGTTCGTCTTTGATGACGGTACTGGCATGTCATTCCCCTCCCCCCAAAAAGAACAGTAAAATAGAAAAAGCCGTATTATTTTTTGAACGTTGCAATGAATGCTCTTATTGATTCACATTAGTTCTATATCTGAAGCTGTGTGCTGTTAGCTTGGTGTCTCCCAGCTTTATATGTCTGAAGCTGTGTGCTGTTAGCTTGGTGTCTCCCAGCTTTATATGTCTGAAGCGGTGGGGCTGTTAGCTTGGTTGGGCTCCCAGCTTTATATGTCTGAAGCTGTGTGCTGTTAGCTTGGTGTGTCCCAGCCTTATATATCTGAAGCTGTGTACTTTTAGCTTGGCGTGTCTCAGCCTTATTCTGGTCGTTGTTGTGTCTCATACTCTTATTTTATGACTTGTTTGGACTGAGAGTGCAGGAGATGGTACAAAAGAAGAAAACGTGTTACCGATTTTCTTAAAAAACATAAATATGTCGCAACGAAGGCGATCTTAGCTGAAAGATCACCAATTTAGAGCAAAGACTCAGGGTATCGTAACAAACGGAAGAAGCGCAAACGGAATAAAAGTCCATCCAGGATATTGCAAGAAACACAAAATGTAGTTATTCATATACAAAATTCAAGCTAAGAACTACCTGTAGAATTGGACCTTCAATGAGAGGAGACTCGTATACTGAAGATAAACAGGAAATTATCGAAATTCTAAAAGAAGAGTGTCAGTCGTGTTCAGTAACCCACTAAATGACAGCAGAGTACAGAATGCAATGGAAGGCCGTGCAGACCAACTAACTGATGTTAGTATTAATCCCATAGAACTCGAGAAAGAAATTGAAAACATGTTCACTCAGCACCTGGACCAGATTCATGGAATGCCTTAGTCATAAAAAGTGCGAAGTACTACTAGCACTAACCCTCAGAATTCTTTCGAGAAAGAGCCTGTATCTAGGTGAAATACCAGTCCTCAAAAAGTGCAGACAATTTTCCTATGCACAAGGGAGGTAGTAGAGCACCAGCTAAAATTTACAGACACCCTTCCTTCCCACATAATAAAGACCTTCGAAAGGGTAATGAGACGGCAGATTACAGTGTTCATGGAACAGCACAATCGGAATAACCCAAACTAGCACAGGTTTATAGCGGAACGATCATGCCTGTCACAGCTGCTGAACCACCATGGCAGAATTACGGAGGCGCTGGAAATCAGTCATAACGCAGATGTGAGATACACAGATCTGTGCAAAAGTGACAGAAGCGGGGATTACGGGGAAGGTAGGCTGATATATTCTCGGGTTCATAACACTCAGAACACAAAAAGTAGCAATAAACAGAGCAAAATCCAGCATCAGCAAGCAAAAAAAAAAAAAATCTCGATTTCCCAAGACACTATCCTGGCACCTTCTTATCCTCATAGCAGACATAGATAAAATTACCCTCACAGTTTTGTATCATCTGCAGATACTAAAATAAGCGTGAAAGCCACTTCGATAAAAGACACTACAAATTACAGAAGATATAAGAACATAAGAACATTAAAAAGAAGGAACACAGCAACAGGTCTACTGACCCATGCGGAGCAGGTCCATGTCCTTCCCCCCGGATTAGCCCAATGACCCACCCAGTCTGGTCACCTCCACTCAAGGAAGGAGCACGGCACAAGACCCAGCAGCACAAGCTAGTCAGGTCCAACTCACACCCACTCCACACCCACTCATGTATTATCTAAACTATTTTTAAAACTACACAACGTTTTTGCCTGAATAACTGTACTCGGGAGTTTGTTATCTATTACCAAACCAGTGCTTTCCTATATCCTTCCTGAATCTGAATTTTTCCAACTTGAAACCATTGCTGCGAGTCCTGTCTTGGCTGGAAATTTTCAGCACACTATTTACATCCCTTTATTTATTCCTGGTTTTCCATTTATACACCTCGATTATATCCCCCCTAATTCTACGCCTTTCGAGAGAGTGCAGATTCAGGAACCTCAGTCTATCCTCATAGGGAAGATTTCTGATACATGGGATCATCTTTGTCATCCTCCTCTGTATGTTTTCCAGAGCATTTATATCCATTCTGTAATACCGTGATCAGAACTGAGCAGCATAGTCTAAATGAGGCCTAACCAAGGATATATAGAGTTGAAGAACAACCTGATTACTTCTATTATTTATACTTCTAGTATTGAAGCCAAGAATTCTGTTAGCTTTACTGAGAACACTAATACACTGCTGTCTAGGTTTTAGATTACTGATAACCAGAACTCCTAAATCCTTTTCGCAATCAGTAGTATTAAGATCTACATTATTTAGTTTATATGTGGCATGGCTATTTACCTGTCCAACATTTAGAACTTTGCATTTGTCAATATTAAACTGCATCTGCCACTTCTCCGACCGTTGCATTAGTCTATTCAAATCATCTTGGAGTGCTCTAGTGTCCTCATTAGAATGAATTGGACGGCCTATTTTGGTGTCATCAGCAAATTTGCTTATGTCACTATTTATTCCCTCCTCTATGTCGTTTATGTAAATTGTGAACAACAACGGGCCCAACACTGACCCCTGAAGAACACCGCTTGTGACGTGCCCCCATTCTGATTTCTCCCCATTTATGCAAACTCTCTGCTGTCTATTTGTCAACCATGCCTCTACCCAGGAAAAAATTTCTCCTCCTATTCCGTGTGCCTTAAGTTTCCTCAATAGCCTCTGATGTGGAACTCTATCGAAAGCCTTACTGAAGTCCATATACACAATATATAATATATAATATATAAGCAGTGTTTTCCAGTATGCAGTGGAACAACATGACGTCGTTCAGTGGTGATAACTTCCAGCTGGTTAGGTATGGAAAGAATAAAGATCTCAAAAGAAACACTGTATACAAAACTCAAAGAGAACCGTGAAATAGAACGAAAGGAACACATGAAAGATTTTAGAATAATTAGGTCAGCTGATCTTTCTGCCAAAGAACACAGTAAGACATAGGTCACAACAACCGCGAGGATGACGGGGTGGGTAAAGAGAACCTTTAAAACAAGGGAAATAATGCCAAAGGTGACACTTCTCAAATTGCTTGTGCTCTCTCATTTGGAATATTCCTCATTGTTGACGGCCCCGTTCAGGGCAGGAGAAATATCAGCTGAAACAAATACAGAGATGGTTTACAGCCCCCAGAAAGCCGATAAAGCATTTAAATTATGAGGAACGTTTTAAAGACTTAATTATGTACTCACTGAAGCAAGGAACAGAGGCATGATAATATATACCTGGAAAGTACTCGAAGGCCTGGTCCCAAATCTGTATGCTGCCATAACAGCATACTGTAGTGAAAGATATGGGAGGAAATACAAAACAAACCTAGTGAATAGCAAGGGTTCAGTGGGCACAATAAAGGAATACTGTATCAACATCTGTGGCCCCAGACAGAAGATATCAGAAACACTGCTGGGACAAGTGTAGTAGTCTTCAAGAGAAAACTGGACAAGTATCTTCACCAGGTGCCAGATCAACCAGGCTGTGATGAATATGTAGGGCAGCAAGCCAGTAGCAGTAGCAGCCTGGTTGACCAGGCTAGCACAGGACTAGGCTGGCCCATGGCTGGGCTCCGGGTATAGAGGGACTCAGAACTCATCAAAGGTATATCAGAAGGTAAAGGTAAGGCAGCGGTGTCCTTTGTAGGCCTGATGCCTCTCGTGATACAGATTGAGAAATACATTTACACATATGTAGGATGGTTTGAAGCAATAATCCCATTTACATTATGTGGGTTATCCCCGGAACAAGGACGCTAATCCCTGGAACAAGGATGTCGATCCCAGAACAATGATGCTGATCCCCAGAACAAGGATGTCGATCCCCTAACCAAGGATGTCAATCCCTGGAACAAGGACGTCGATCCCCGGAATAAGAACATCGTCGATATCAACTGCATTGATGATCAGACCAAGAATTGGATGCTGGTTGGAAGGAATGGAATGAAGCTGCGAAGACCAAAAATTCTTTCTCTGTGTTAACAGACGAGTGTGAATCGACGATTCAGGACATCTCAACGAAAATCACGATGAATACCTGCAGTGAAGGTCAGGGTATTGCTCTAGCTGGGGACAGCCAGATTAAATTCATGGATAGGGCATATTGTCTTAGAGGCAGAAAGAGAAGGGAAAGGGTGTGTTTTCCTGGGGCTGGGATGGAGGATATTGCTAGTCTTCTGGACATCATGAAAGGTAATGGGAGCAATTTTATTGATGCAATAGAGTGCCGATGACCCACTAATGCCTTCATAAGGTGATATATAACAACCATTTCACCAAACTGATGTGAATATCATTATATATTGAGAGAAATATTTAAAAAAAAAAATAAAAGTGCTAAAACCACTGAAAGTGTTCAACTGCTAGTGGCCTATACACTAAAAACCATCCAGACTTTTCTCTAATCATAACCATACTCACCTATTTGTTCTCACCTACTTGTGGTTGCAGGGGTCGAGTCCTAGATCCTGGGCCTACCTCTTCACTGGTTGCTACTGGGTCCTCTCTCTCCTTGCTCCATGAGCTTTATAAAACCTCGCCTTAAAACTGTGTATGGTTCCTGCTTCCACTATGTCACTTTCTAGGCTATTCCACTGCATGACAAATCTGTGACCGAAGAAATACTTCCTAACATCCCTTTGACTAATCTGAGTTTTCAACTTCCAATTGTGACCTCTTGTTTCTGTGTCCCCTCTCTAGAACATCCTGTCTCTGTCCACCTTGTCTATTCTGCACAGTATTTTATATGTCGTTATCATGTCTCCCCTGACCCTCCTGTCCTCCAGTGTCGTCAGGCCGATTTCCTTTAACCTTTCTTCATAGGACATTCCCCTTAGCTCTGGAACTAATCTTGTCGCAAACCTTTGCACTTTCTCTAATTTCTTGACGTGCATGATCAAGTGCGGGTTCCAAACAGGTGTTGCATACTCCAGTATGGGCCTGACGTACACGGTGTACAGTGTCTTGAACGATTCCTTACTAAGGTATCGGAACGCTGTCCTCAGGTTTTCCAGGCGCCCATATGCTGCAGCAGTTATTTGGTTGATGTGTGCTTTCGGAGACATGCTCGGCGTTATACTCACCCCAAGATCTTTCTCCATTTGCGAGGTTTGCAGTCTTTGGCCACCTAGCCTATACCCCGTCTGCAGTCTTCTGTGCCCTTCCCCGATATTCATGACTTTGCATTTGGCAGGGTTAAATTCGAGAAGCCAGTTGCTGGAGCAGGTGTCCAGTCTGTCCAGGTCTATTTGAAGTCCTGCTCGGTCCTCATCTGATTTAATTCTCCTCATTAACTTCACATCATGTACGAACAGGGGCACTTCTGAATCTAACCCTTCCATCATGTCATTCACATATACAAAAAATAGCACTGGTCCTAGGACTTACCCCTGTGGGACCCCGCTCGTCACAGGTGCCCACTGTGATACCTCATCATGTACCATGACTCGTTGTTGCCTCCCTGTCAGGTATTCTCTGATCCATTGCAGTGCCCTTCCTCTTATATGCGCCTGATCCTCTAGCTTCTGCACTAATCTCTTGTGAGGAGCTGTGTCAAAGGCCTTTTTGCAGTCCAAGAAGATGCAATCAACCCACCCCTCTCTTGTCTCTTCTGTTACTTTATCAAAAACCCCATAAGGTTTGTGACACAGGATTTGATTTCCATGAATCTGTGCTGGTTATCGTTTATACTCTCGTTCTGTTCCAGGTGCTCCACCACTCTCCTCCTGATAATCTTCTCCATAACTTTGCATACTATACACGTCAGTGACACAGGTCTATAGTTTAGTGCCTCTTTTCTGTCTCCTTTTTTAAAAATGGGAACTACATGTGGCGTCTTCCATACCTCAGGTAGTTGTCCAGTTTCCAGGGATGTGTTGAAGATTGTGGTAAGTGGCACACACAGCATATCCGCTCCCTCTCTAAGGACCCACGGGGAGATGTCCGGTCCCATTGCCTATGAGATATCGATGTCCTTTAGCAGCTTCTTCACCTCCTCCTCATTTGTATGTATGTCATCCAACACTTGTTGGTATATTCCTTGCTGGTGTCCCCCTCTGTTCTGTCTTCCCAGAGGCCTTCCTGTCTCCACTGTAAATACTTCCTTAAACTTTATGTTGAGCTCCTCACATACTTCTTGATCGTTTCTTTTGAGTTCCCCACCTTTTTCCTCAGCCTTATCACCTGGTCTTTGACTGTTGTCTTCCTCCTAATGTGGCTATACAGCAGTTTCGGGTCAGACTTGACTTTCGATGCTATGTCGTTTTTGTACTGTCGTTGGGTCTCCCTCCTTACCTTTTCCTGGGTCCTTTGCCTCCTGTACCCTTTCCATTCTCTGGTGCACTTAGTTTTTGCCTTCCTACACCTTCAGGTAAACCAAGGACTCGCTTTGGTCTTCCTATTATTTCTATTTCCCTTGTGGAAAAAACCTTTCCTCTGCCTCCTTGTACTTTGTTGTTACATATTCCATCATCTCGTTTACTGATTTTCCTACCAGTTCTCTGTCCCACTGAACCTCCTGCAGGAAGTTCCTCATACCTGTGTAGTCCCCCCTTTTATAGTTTGGCTTTTCCCATTCAATTCCTGTTACCTTCTCCACTTGTAACTCTACTATATAATCAAAACTCAGAACCACATGATCGCTAGCTCCAAGGGGCCTCTCGTAAGTGATGTCTTCAATGTCTGAACTGCTCAGGGTGAACACAAGATCCAGTCTTGCTGGCTCATCCTCCCCTCTCTCTCTGGTAGTGTCCCTGACATGTTGATGCATGAGGTTTTCAAGTACCACATCCATCATCTTGGCTCTCCATGTTTCGGGACCCCCATGTGGCTCCAGGTTTTCCCAGTCGATCTCCCTGTGGTTGAAATCGCCCATTACCAGTAACTTTGCTCTGCTCGAGTGAGCTCTTGCCACCTCAGCCAGTGTGTCTACCATCGTTCTGTTGTTTTCTTCGTACTCCTCTCTTGGTCTCCTGCAGTTCTTTGTTGGGTTATACATCACTCCAATGACTACTTTATGTTCTTCATACTGAATTGTACCTACTATGTAGTCCCTTTCTCCAATCACGTCCATGCCTTCCATTTTCTCAAATCCCCATCCCCGTACACAACTTATATGCCGTATAATACCATTAGAAAAGAAGAGGGGAAATATTAATAGAAAGTTTTTAGTGAAATAAAGGCCTATTTGTAGCAGCCAGAAGGTATACCACATACATCACCAGGGGTCACAGCATCATCACCACCACCACCACCACCACCTCCACCCATTTCCTTCAAAGCTGCCTTCACCATTCTGCACGCCTCTTCACCACACATCTCCACTACCACTAATAGCCGCCTCAACTCACTGTTCCACCACCCTTTGCTGCCTCCACTTATCATTCCACTACTCCTCTGTCAATCTCCACCAATTACCAGTTCTGCATGCATCTTCACCACCGGTACCTATAGTTGCCTCCACTCACCGCTTCATCACCCTTTACCTCTCTCCACCAAATCTGCTAGAGCCCACGCAGATCACCTCAAGTCTCCTGCCATCGACAATGAGAGCATTGCCATAGAAGGCAGAGTGTGTGTACAAAGAAATGAGCAAACACTGAAACAATATCTCTTACAGTGTCCAGACATCCAAAGTTTCAGAGACATATCCCTGGAAACCTTAGAGGATGTAGCAGAGCATTTGATTATTAATGAATGATCAATATTTTAGTGGTAATAAGATATGGTGTCCTATAGCTTAATCACTAGCACACTCAGCTCACACACTGAGGTCCGGAGTTCGAATCTTCTCTGGTACGGCTGGAAAACATTAGGAACGTGTTTCCATAAGCCACCTGCTGTCCATGTTCCATCAGTAAAATGGGTACCTGGGAGTAAGTCGTCTGGTGTGGGTCGCACACTGGGACAAAAAATGACCTAATTTGTGGGAAATGCTCTGCATAACAAGGGGCTTTCTATATAGTAGTATGTCATTGATGTCAGCTATAGTCTGTATACCTTGTATACCCGGTGGTATGGTGGCTAAAACTCCCGCTTCACACACGGAGGGCCCGGGTTCGATTTCCGGAGGGTGGAAATTCCGACACGTTTCCTTACACCTATTGTCCTGTTCACCTAGCAGAAAATAGGTACCTGGGTGTTAGTCGACTGGTGGACGAGATTGAGGTCCCCAATGGAAATAAGTTAGACAGTCCTCGATGACGCACTGACTTTCTTGGGTTATCCTGGGTGGCTAACCCTCAGGGGTTAAAAATCCGAACGAAATCTTATCTTATCTTATCTTAATTATAATTATTATCATTGTTAATTTATTAACTTAAATGATTTTGCGAGTTCAACTCAATATTGAATAGTGTGCATTTACTATATTAAAAAATGTAGCATATGAAATGACTATAATATATTATTCTTTGTGATGTAACAATGTCCAGTAAGATATGGTGAGCCCCTTTGTGACCTTTGTAATCCAGTGTTTTTGTGTTACCGCTCACAGGATGAACATGGGGTGTACAATAACCTAGCCACTCAGGCGACACAACTAACCCTTCGCCACCCCAGCCAGGCGCCCCCCTACCACCCTAGCCAGGCGCCCCCCTACCACCCTAGCCAGGCGCCCCCCTACCACCGACACTGGTGCCACCAACCACCACTACTGCCATCACATGCAGCAAAATACTACATACATAACTAGCCACCTCCTCTGTTATGCCACCTCCCCAACCACCACCTCTCACCTCCCCACCACCATTTCTCACCTCCCCCACCACCTCCCTCACCTCCCAACACCACCACCTCTCACCTCCCCCACCACCTCCTCTCACCTCCCCCACCACCTCCCTCAACTCCCCCACCACCTTCCACCTCCCTCACCATCTCTCACCTCCCCCACCACCTCCTCTCACCCCCTCCACCCCCTTTCACCTCCCTCACCATATTTCACCTCCCCCACCACCTTTTCTCAGCTTCCCCACCACGTCACACCCTCCCCCACCACCTCTCACCTCCCTCATCATATCTCACCTCCCCCACCACCTCTCACCTCCCTCACCACCTCTCACCTCCCTCACCACCTCTCACCTCCCTCACCACCTCTCACCTCCCCCACCACCTCCTCTCACCTCTCTCACCACCTCCTCTCTTCTCCACCAGCTACCCATCATTCTGCCCATCATTCTGCATCATTCTTCACCTGTGCCACCAGCATCAGCTAGGAAAATGCTCACGAAATCTATGGAAAATGTGGTAAGAAATATCAGCAAAAAGAAAGAATTCATTGAAAAATGTGCCAGGGGAGATTTTATGTTTCCTGTCCTGAAATTACTGCCTAAGTTAACGTAAAGAAGCTGCAAAGGTAAATGTGTTTAGCTATGTAGGACAGACACAGGACTCTAAGTACTCATACCTGAAAAAAAAATACTAACGAGGAGCAAGCACAGTCTTTTTTAGAGAACTTAAGAGATAATGTACAGAAGATGGGAGGAGGAAACAACGACAGATGATATTGTTAATAAAAGTTTAGGAATTAAGGAATCAAACACTGCAGCTGAGATAAGTATGGAAAGCCACATATCTAACACCGGGTAGACACAATAGGAAACACGAGACATATATTTACAGCAAGATCACTAAGAAAACCTGGTAAAGAACATGGGGACAGAGTAATTAGCCAGGAAACTCCCAAATCAGGGTAACCAGAAAACGCAGCGCAGAGAAGCTAGAAAACCTGAGGGTTGGGTACTCAAGAAAACACAAGAAATGCAGAGGAACAAGAAACTGAAAGTACCTAAGAAAAGATAGGGAAAATGAACTGTGTAGATTCTTTGCCAGTGTCCCTCACCTATGGTAAAAGATATACTTCCAGGCACATCGGGTGTTCCATAACGGGAGAGGACCATTTTGATGAAGGATTTTGGTGTCTCCGTCCAGGTGCAATTCATCATTAGAAACTAGACAATGTTATGACCTAAAGTGTCTAAAACTCCACGTAAAGATACTACAATGATATAGACATCAATGGATTTAAACGTTTTTATGGGAACTGAGATACCATCTCAGAAAAAGAAACGCAGCAAAAGAGCACAATGTATACAGAAACACGTAGCAATGGAATGCAGTGAGCCAGTTCCACACATACCCGGGCCAAACATGCAACATGTCACATTACCAACATCACTTGGATGCTGGTAATGTGTCATGATGGTAGATTATTAGTGGCACATTACCAGAAGTACAAACAACGCCTACACTAAGCCAAAACTTCCAGATGGTATTGAATACCCTCCTTCCTATTTGGACCCTTAATAAGAGGAGTCTCATATACTGACGTTGAACAGGAAATGAACGAAATTCGGTGCTCAGCAGCCCACTAAATGACAGCAGAGTTGAGAATGAAGAAACCTTTTTCAGTCCATCAGAAGGCCGCCCAGACCAACAACCTGATGTTATAACAAACTAATCCCATATAATTCGAAAAGAAATGAAAATATGGCCGCTCACTCAACACCGGGACCAAATTCATGACATTCCCTATTTATAAAAAGTACCACTAGCACGAGCCCTTAGTATTCTTTGAAGAAAAAAAACGTAGATCTAGGTGAAATAATAGAGACCTTAAAGAGTGTAGACGTAACTCCTTTACATATGGGAAGTAGCAGAACACTAGCTAAATATTACAGACAAATAACCCTAATTTCCCACACAAAAATCTTCGAAAGACTAAGAAGTGAGATTACAAATTTCATGGAACAACACAATGTGCATAACCCAAACGACCAAAGTTTTAGAGCAGGACCATCATGCCGCATCACTGTGGCAGAATTAGGGAGGCATTGGAAAAATACTAGATGTGATATACACAGATTTTGCAAAGGCGTTTGACAGTTGTAATGATGAGGTGACTGTGCACAAAATGAAGACCGTAGGAATTAAGTGGACGGCAGGTAGATGGATTTTCACGTTTCTAACACATAAAACAAAATCCATCACCAGTGAGGTAAAAATAAGCATGAAAGCCACTTTGGTTGAAGACTCTGAAAAATTGTGGGAAGATATAAGTAATATTTTTCAGTGGGCAGTGGAGAACATGACGTTCAGTGGTGATAAATGCAAGCTGCTTAGGTATGGAAAGAATGAAGAACTCAAAAGAGATTCTTTTTACATAACTCAAGAGGATCGACAAACAGAGTGACAGGAACATGTGAAAGACTTGGAAATAATGATGTCAGCTGACTTTTCTTTTAAATTATTATTACAGTCAAAACTAAGCGCTAAACTCACAAGGGTCCTTTCTTTGAAAGAACAAAATAAGATCAAGGTTACGATAGCCAGTAGGATGTTAGGTAAGACACATATGCAACAGTTAGGTATCTTTATTTCGAAACGTTTCGCCTACACAGTAGGCTTCTTCAGTCGAGTACAGAAACGTTTCGAAATAAAGATACCTAACTGTTGCATATGTGTCTTACCTAACAACCTGTCGGTATTTTATACCATTTTGATGTTCAATCTGTCAGACACTGCAACCCAAGGGTATCTTGGTACAGACCTGCAATCAACTTCGACAACCTCTACTAGTGAGATCGGCTGGATTTGAGAGGGACCTGACCTCCCAACATCTGCGTTCTTACTTCTACTAGTGACCTTCGTCTCACCTCCTGGCACTATATAAGGCTCCATCCTGTCACTTCAACTCCATATTGTTTCAGACTTTGGAACAATGCTCTTCTCCAGACTGAGGGACTGACCACCTCAAAACTTTAAGGGTGATGGACTGATTACATCGTCTTCAAGTCTCTTCTGCTTCCATCAACTTTTCTGTGCTCGACTGAAGAAGCCTACTGTGTAGGCGAAACGTTTCGAAATAAAGATACCTAACTGTTGCATATGTGTCTTACCTAACAACCTGTCGGTATTTTATACCATTTTAATGTTCAGCCAGTAGGATGATGGGGTGGATAATGAGAACTCTCAAAATAAGGGAAAAAATGTCAGTGGTGACACTTTTGAATTTGCTTGTGCTCTCTCATTTAGAATGTTTCTGAGTGTTGATGACGCTATTCAGGAAAAGAGAAATATCAGAGCAGGAACAGATACAGAGATAACTTATGGCCTCCATAGAACCAATAAAGCATCTAAATTACTTGGATTGCCTTAAAGTCTTAATATGTACTAACTGGAGCAGAAGAGAGAGAGAGATACATTGTAACAGATACCTGGAAAGTACTTAAGGGCCTTGTCCCAAATCTACACACTGCCATACCAACATACTGGAGAGAGAGAGAGAGAGAGATGGGAGGAAGTGCAAGATAAACCAGGTGAAAAGTAGAGGCTCTGTGGGCACAATAAGAGAACGTTGTATCAACATCTATGGCCCGGATTATTCAGCATCCTGCCAGAAGATATCAGAAACAGTCCAGGGACAAGAGAAAACTCGACAGGTATCTTCTCCAGCTACCAGATAAAGCGTTGCTGCCGTCAGAAGCAACAGCCTGGTTGACCAGGCAAGCACCTGACAAGCACGGCCCAAGGCCTGTCTCCGGAAGTAGAAAAGCTTTCGAAACTCATCAACCAACATATGCAACACAGTCTGGTTGATCAGAAACTTGTGAAATTTACGTTGCCTCTTACAAATAATCAATAAATTCAATATTACGAGGGAAAATTAGAGAATAAGGAAAACTGAGAGTTGGGCTGTGGATGGTAAACTGTAATTATTGATCTCCTAGTTTCACCTGATAGTGTAAAAAAAAAATGGTTATAAATGACCATAATTTTTAAAGGGGTGGACCGGTAAGCCAGCGGAAGGCCTCGGTCAGATGACCAAAAGCTCCAAAGGCGGGTCATCATCTGACTAAGACCCGCGTCAGGAAACATTTGTCCTGTTTCCTGACGAACCTTACCTAACCTAACCTGATAGTGTATATCAACAAGAATATTTTCCATTTCTCATCATGTTCGATTACAATCTTGTGATCCTCATCTTGACGAGTCCAACAACAAACTACAGTTCTTGAGTGTAGGGAAGCTTCAAGTTCCCATTACACGGGACCAGCTTCTGCTTCAATTTAGTAATACATGGTCTGCTGTTTACTTATTTCTCCCTCACACACCTCTTATCTTTACCTGATTTGCAAAACTTCACATGATCTTTGCCTCCATCACTCCTTTCACTAGACGATTTTAGCCCCCATTATTTGGTCTGCCAAGAGTTACAATGGAGGCTACCTCTTTCCTTCTACATATCCTGAACACCGGCGACCATACACAACTACAAACTCTTTATCTACATACCTGGAGTCTACCTGGAGGGTATTCATGTATAGATTTATTTATCCGCTCATCTTCACAACATTAGAATTCAAGTAGACTGCAGTACATGATTATTTCCCTGTTTTAATTACCTCCAGGTCATACACCTGCTCCTCTTGCTGATCCTGAAGGCAGTTTGAAACAGCAACCTGGACATATTATGCACAGCATACTAGGGAAGGTACCAAAATTTTGGCCGATACCGATGCTAATTCCTATTTCTCGGCTGATACTAATGCATTTACAATATTTTTTTCAATATTAAATAATTTAATTTCTCTAAGATGACAATTTTAGTTTTTATTAAATGGCCTGTTTTGTTAGTTACTGTTTTCAAAGCCACTTGTCGATAGTTTTTGTGTGTGTATGTGTGTGTGTGTGTGTGCGTGTGAGGAACTCTCACAATTGTGAATTAGTGTTACTCTTGATATACCTTTGAAGAGCTTCGAAACTTTGACTACTCTCGGAGCCCGGCTATGGGCCAGGCTCGTCTGGTGTTTGCCTGGTCAACCAGGCTGTTGTTGCTGGAGGCCCTCTGCCCCACATATCCATCACAGCCTGATTGATCTGGCACCTGGTGAAGATATTTGTCCGGTTTCCTCTTGAAGGCTTCTACACTTGTTCCAGCAGTGTTTCTGATATCTTCTGGTAAGATGTTGAAAAGTCTGGGACCCCGGATGTTGATACAGTGTTCCCTTATTGTCCCCACCGCACCCCTGCTCCTCACTGCGTTTATTTTACACTTCCTCCCATATCTCTCACTCCAGTATGTTGTTATGGCAGTGTGTAGATTTGGGACCAGACCCTCGAGTACCTTCCAGGTATATATTATCATGTATCTCTCTCTCCTCCACTCCAATTTAAATATTTTAAAAGTATCTTTTTTCTCTGACACCGATTCCACAAAAATGGCCGATATCCACCGATACCGATACTTTGGCACATCACTACAGCATACCTGGTCACTATCTGGAAAAGACCCGGGCCGGGACAGAACCGGCGTGCCTACTACTTCCCATTTCTCTTGACTAGCCTACTGACGAATTATGAAATAACTTTCTCACCTCCATCATGTCAGTAGCCATGTTCGTCCTCCAAATTTCGGCAAAAATTGTGGTCTTTAATACTGTACTCTCACAGTCTGTCTGAAAGGAGGTGCTTGAGGCCGCTCTCAGTACAACCATAACAGAGCGACTCACAGACATCCCGCACATAGGATAATGATACTTATGATGAAGTTTGTGTGGCTTATTTGTGTAATGTTCCAGTCACGGT
This sequence comes from Cherax quadricarinatus, assembly GCF_026875155.1. Lineage (NCBI taxonomy): Eukaryota > Metazoa > Arthropoda > Malacostraca > Decapoda > Parastacidae > Cherax > Cherax quadricarinatus. Next base: position 3,899,091 of record NC_069426.1, read on the forward strand.
ATTGTGCCTTTTTATTCTTCCCAGAACGATTTCTAGCTAAAAAAAAAAAAAAAAGAGACCACTCATTCGTACTATATAAACAGTCTAAGGAACTTGATGGCGAGTCTGTTTCCACAGTAAATTATTTCTTTAAGTGTAGTTTAGAAAAAAATAAGAAGGAAATTACACACCCTACCCTACCCTTTTCCCTTTCATATGTTTGTGAAGTAAAATATGGCAGGTTCTCTTATGTTACTACACAGACTGGGGATAATTTCATTGGTGTTTCCCCAGAGACTTCATTTACCCTGCTCTTTCCTTCAGACTAAACCCGAGTGGAAGCCTCCCCAAGTCAGTTTTACATCTCACACTGACGAACCTTATAATATTCACTTCACACTCCATTCACTTAGATTTCTGCTATCTGAGTGCCAAGCTATAGCTGCCAGAACACACAATATTCACATCCATATCCTCAGACACACCCACAGCAGGAAAACTCTACACCAGTCGGAGTTAGTCACCTTTTCGTAGATGACTTGTGACTGATGCATCCTTAATGGATGCTACTCTCATACAAACTCTCGAGTTTCGAGAGTTTCTCTACTCTCTGAGCCCAGCCATGGGCCAGGCTCGTCTGGTGCTTGCCTGTTCAACCAGGCAAGAAACATAACTGGAAAGAGAACTGGAAACGTAGCCTTTTACTTTGTCCGGATTTAGGTGAAGAGAGGCCCTTAGGCTATTCCACCTGAGAAGGCCCCTCCCAGTGCCCAGCCTCATGACTACAAGAAAATAGAAGAATCTTTTAAGCAAAACTCAGTGAAGCCGAGGATGATGACCGGTGTTTAAAATTCCGCAATTCGCAATTCTTCCACTAAAGGCAATAAGATGTTATTGTTAAATATCGTAGTGATTGAAAAAATAATATACATGTTAAAATTAGCACCTGCAGTAACCGAACTTAGTAAACATTTTGTGGAATAAGCAGAAATTTTTAGGAAAATGAGATTTTAAGTTTACTGTTATAATCTTTAAAATACATATAGTCTTTTAAATTACATATTAAGAAATAAAGAAACTACAACCATCAGATACGCTAAGATTTAAAAAATAAACTATATTCTAGCCTTCGTCAGAGAAAATAATCCAAAAGTTCATTAAAATTTGTCTAAGTTCACCACTTTCAGTGCGAACAGCCTCTCTTGAGACATTGTGGCCCTAATTCATTTTTAATTCTTTTGAGACTTAAAAAAGGCCTCTCTCCTGAGCAGTTAGTGACCATTAATGTACGAAATAGCCCCAAGACTATGGTGAGTTATGGCATCATGTGTAAGAAAGGACTACAATAGTGTCAAAAATATTGTGCACCTTGGCTGCAGGCCTCCTAGATTTTGAGGCCCTAGGCTTCAACCTGCCAAGCCTATAGGTAAATCCAGCACTGCCCGGGCACTATTATTCTTTGAGTTTTATTTGATAGGAAGTTAAATATCCACATGCCCATGTGCATACTTGTAGAAGACTTCAGGACAGTCTGTATAGACTACATCTATATTTTGTTTACTCTCATGTTCATCAAAAAAAAATAAGGTAATGTACAAGCAACTGAGAGAAACAGAAGCCAACTGATGTAAACACACATCGTCCTGGACTGTACAACTGATGCTAATCCACGTGATTGAAAAACTTTTTTCTTAATACTTTTATCGTCATTAATGGCTGTGGGCAGAGTCCTGTGTTTAAATTCCCTCAATATAGAAAATTTAAGGCAAAAGAAAGTATCTTTTTAATTTTTTTTTTTATTTATTTTTTTTTTTTTTTTTTTTTTGCAAATCTTGAGTCTCGGTCTGGGGCAGTGTGCACGGGCAAGCTCTTGAAATTCTATAAGATTAAAAAATATATCAGATATAGACAGAGATGTAAACCATAGCACCTTGTCTTTGTTTCCAGACTATACATGAGAGTGTCATCCATTGTGGACACGGCAAATCTCCAAGTGGATATAAACGAAGTTTTCCATGAATAACGGAAAACAATATGACGTTTAATGAGGACAAATTTTAATTACTCCGTTATGGAAAACTTAAGGAAATAATATCTAGAACTGAGTACACTACAAACTCTAACCACACATTGGAGCGAAAAAGTAGTGTGTAAGACTTGGGAGTGTTAATATCAGAGGATCTCACCTTCAAGGATCACAACAGTGTCACTATCACTTCTACAAGGAAAATGATAGTATGGATGATGAGAACTTTCAAAACAAAGGACGCCATGTCAACGATGATCCTATTCATATCAATTGTTCTCTATAGGCTGGAATGCTGCTATACACTGACAGCTCCATTCAATGCAGGTGAAATTGCAGCTCTAGAGAATGTACAGACAACCTTCCCTGTACATATAAGTTCAGTTTAGCACCTTAATTACTGGGAAAGTTGGAGTCTCTTGACCTGCACTTCCTGGAGCGCGGACGAGATACCTCATAATCTATGCCTGGAAAATCCCAGAGGGACTGGTCACAGATCTGTATACAGAAATTAATTCTTACGAAAGCAAACGACTTGACAGATGATGCATTAGCTCCCCCAAGTAAAAATTTGGTAAATTTATGCTAGATTAATTCAGAAATAAATATAGTAATTGAGTTGTAAGTGTGTGCATACACTGAGAGGTGGAGTCAGAGAACATGAGGAGGAATATATACTGTAATATTCCTTTACTCTTATGCTCCAGTCCTGGTAGGCCTATTTTAATGAGTCTTTTCTCGTTTTTCTCGCATATAACTTGTTTGCATGTATTTGAGCAAAATGTTTCTTGGTCACTAAAAAACTCACTAAACCCTCTTATATCCATCCTAAAATCCGCACTGACCATCATATACATACAACAGAAGGGGGAATGTGAAGTATGCATATTCATGATGTTTGGACAGTGGCTGCATCAGGACGATCACTTGACAGCGAGGCTACCGAGTCAATAATGGTACTAATGGAAGAAGTAAAGTGTTGTGATAGCCTTAGTAGAACTGGTGGTAACCACAAGCAAGACTGCTGGTACACACAACTCTGTGACTGGCAGTTAAGTAATACCAGTGTTGAGATAGAAACATAACTTATTTAGTACGGTATGGTAGATTTTCTCCCTTCCCCTTTCTTTTGTTTTTACCCAGGCAGTGACTAGAAGGAATGGAAGGTGGGGAAAGAGCATTCGACTTTCTATTCTTGTCTCATTCATAGATTATGCATGAGACCTCAGGGGCCTTGTTATGTTTTTTTTTTATTGTCCAATTTCTTCCATTTTTTTTTTTTGAGAATTTAAGTATGCGTAATGGTGATTAAAAAAAAATTTCATGAAAATTTGAAGAAAAACAAAAAAAATTCAAATAGGTTTTTTGTGAAGTGGCAATGCTTATCTGTGTATCTATGGATAGTTGCACTGACAATATTGTTTTTGTTAGTGGTACGTTACAAAGAATTAGCAAATCGTTTTTTTTCTCTATGATTAGAAAAAATATAGTAGAATTCTCTCTCTCTCTCCTCTCACCCCCAAAAAATAGAGATGGTATTTTGTCCCAGATTTCCACCCTGACCATCAAAAAAATTAAAAAAAAAAATAAAAAAAAAAACCTGCCTCTTACCACACTATAATAATAATAATAATAATAATAATAATAATAATAATAATAATAATAATAATAAATCTTTATTTCTACAAATATAGTTACAAGGTATACAGGCCTAGCTGACATCAATAACAAACTACTATATAGAGAGCCCCTTGTCATGCCTAATTCAATTAGGTCTATTTTGTTCCCAGGATGCGAACCACACCATTCGACTAACACCCAGGTACCTATTTTACTGATAGGTGAGCATAGACAAGCAGGTGTCTTAAGGAAACACGTCTTAATGTTTCCACCCGTACCGTGGGACCCCGGAATCAGTGTGTGAGCTAAGTGCACTAGCAACCGAGCTGTGCTCTGAGGCAGCAGGTGGTACTGGGGATCTTAAGAAACGGTTATTTCTCTTAAGATCGTAAGTATGTATTCCTGTGCAATTTATGCATCACTAATACAGCTGTTACCTGTTTTGATTACGTGGAACCTTATGCTTCAACGTAAAGTCAAACTTGTTCTCTCACCATCCTTTAAAGCCTTTTTGGCTTATCATCTAAGTAACACTTGTCATGGTGGTAAACGCAGTGTGTGTGTTTCTCTTCCTCAGCCCGTTTGTTCTGATGGAACCATCAGAACAGAAGCGCTGACAGAACTACATGCTCTGGGAAAAATTCTTGAATAATCTATTCAAATTTATATTGCATTTTTGGTTAATGCTACTATAAGTTTGACTCGCTGTTTGAGCTGTTTCTTCTCTACTGACTCGTCGCCTTTAAGATCATAGCTTGAGTGACAATAGCATAAAATAGTTCGCTCATGTCAGCATGTTCAGTTCCACTACATCGTGTTGCCCCGCGGCTCACATTTGTCTCCTGTTGCTGGTGACCAATATATATATATATATATATATATATATATATATATATATATATATATATATATATATATATATATATATATATATATATATATATATACATATACATATATGCAAACAGTCGCAGACAGGCGATCTTGATAATGCAAGACAAGCCACGGAGGGTGGAAAACTTTAGCTCAAGCACTTTCACACTTATCAGTGCATCATCAGGAGCTGTACAAAGCTATAAAGGAAAAACTGAAGGAGTGAGGGGAGGTTTTCTCAGAGTAGCGCAGTGCGGGTTTGTCACCTACCACAGAATATCTAGGAATGTGAGCCAACAGTTTGGTGCCACCCTGCACCACCACCATCCCATCCTCCCCATCTGGGGAGGATAATACTCCATAACCCACTACTAAACACTAATGATACACCATAACCCACCACTAAACACTAATGATACACCATAACCCACCACTAAACACTAATGATACACCATAACCCACCACTAAACACTAATGATACATCATAACCCACCACTAAACACTCGGGGACCAAGTCAATAATATGATAATTGTGCAGTGGCGGGCACATTAAAAACCTATTTATTTATGCAACTTATTTATTTATGCAGCACAAGGTGATAGCCAAGCATTATTTTAATAAATTCTACCGACTCTAAAAGTTTGAAACATATAAGACAGCCTCCAGTAACTGCTCTCATTCTAACATTTCAATTTTCTAATTTCCTTCACATTTTAAATTTGCACCTGCACAGTCTAAATTTACATGGTGTCATCTTTTTAATAAATTACATGAACAATACCGTTTTAAAACCAATGAGATGTGTTTTTTTAATTGATTCGAAATCGTTTTCACAGTTTTTTAAATAAATTAATAACAAGGTGAAGCTTACTTTCTGGAAGTCTATCAGCACTAAATATTTAAATGTGATCAGAAGAGACCTTTGCAAGTTATCGTACTGATGCCAATTATTCCAGTCTGGTTACTTACAAATTTGCCCGGGTTCATACTAAACTCATTGGGTATTATCTCGGCCATATGATGTATCAGGCATTAAATGCTGAATATGAAGATGGAGACCAAAATTTTTCAAACATGAGATATTGGAAATAGGATTTTTTTTTTCAATAATTTAGATATAAAATTGGCAAGGGGGCACCTACAAACAGATCTGTTTGTGACTTAATAAAGTCCACTGTGTGGGCGATACGTTGTCAATAAAGGCTCACATTATACTGCATATGTGTTTATATTTCCATACACCAATTGTACCATACACCAGCACTGGAAGAACTCGGCCGATCTCGTGTTACGTTCACAATAAAAACGTGAACTCGAGAGGAAGGGAAACGATTTCTGGCATCCGCTTGAAGGTCGTCCTTCACAGACACGGAGTTAATGAGATATAAACTGGGTATTAAGGACAACCATCCCGGCTGTCACATGACACAACAACCAGGCTACTGCCAGTAAAGGAATTTCTAGTAACAAACCAGAACGATATTTCTGGGGGTCAATGCATCCTCATAGGAGGTAAACAGAAGGGTAAAGGTTAAGAAAAATTAAAAATTCTTAAAACTTATATTGTTTGGTTATGTTTCCAAGTGATTTTGTTACTAAGTTCAGGCAGTTACGCGTAGAAACTGAAAGTTTTTGAAGTCAAGTTTTTTCATGAATCCAAATTTTATTTTTTATTTCCTCTGTAAAGCATTTCTGGAATGGATCTTTGCTTTCATTTCATTCCAACAATTTTCAGTGAGATTCAGGTCAGAGTTGTTTCCTGCAACTGGATAACAATATTATTAACGTGCCATCATTTCTTTAACTGTTTTGACATTTGGCGCAGGACACTGTCTTGCATAGGTATATGGTTTCCATGAATTCTGTGTAACGTGAAAAAAAAAATATTCCTTACGCATATTGACTATATGTATCGACTCCACAAACCATATTGGGTCGCATGCGACTCGACATCATTTGCAGGTTAAGTATCAGTGGTGCGATACTTGTGTAGGATATATATTATGTACCAATACCATTTATATACAGGATCCCTCTGTACATCATATATCACGTGACTTCCTTTTTGAATCACACACGCTAGGCCACAGGCCTAAGTTAGACTCCGGGAAAAAGTCGGAGGCATCAACTCTAGGAACCGTCTGTGTGCATCAATATACTATCACAACAGCAGCCTCTACTCTCATTTTTATCTGTGACTTTATTATCCAGGTTCGGGCCAGTAGGCCAGCTGTAGTGTCCCTCCATTCTTTTATTCTTAAATTACAGAAACTGGTAGCAAATGTAAAATTTATCACTCTCCATACTCAAAGCTATGTCACCCATTACTAATATATCTATCCAACCCTCACATGCGCATTAGCAAGTCTTCACACACACACCACCACCACCACCACCAACCACCACCAACCACCACCAACCACCACCAACCACCACCAACCACCACCACCACCACCACCAACCACCACCACCCACCGCCACCACCACCCACCACCACACACCACCACCACACACCACCACCACCACCAACCACCACCAACCACCACCACACACCACCACCACACACCACCACCACGTCTACAGTTCTATATGCTCAGTGCTTGTTCTTCTCCTGCAGGTGCTCTACAATGGGATTGAGATCCTGCGGGAGGCCCAGATGGACCCAAAATCCTCCAAGGTGTATGGCGTTGAGTGGGAGTGCTCGAGCGAGTTCGACGCCACCAAAGACGTGGCTATCAGCTTCATCAGGCCCGGGGCTTATGTGGCCTTCCAGGACTCATACCCCAGGACTGGAGGATCTATCAAAATGGAGATCAAGACGCAGTCACAACACGCATTACTTTTCTACAACACCGGACCGCCTTCCAGGTAACTGGCTAATCCGTCAAGTCCTGCAATGCTGAGCGAGATGTCCGTTTTAAAATGCCCGGAAATATTGTTATTTAGTAACCTCTCACTGGATCTCTTAGTTTAAGTATGCTTGCGGCGATCGTAGTCTGTGTATTGAAAAATATTAAAATTAAATTTTTGTATGTATTTTGCTGATTGAAGGTAAAATCCCGTGTACTGAGATTGGAATAACATCCCACACAATTATGAATGAAGGTTGAATCCAGTGTGTTGTGATAGTGGAGACGGAAAGTGCGTTGAACAAGAAACTGTAAGTATTAACTTTATTCAAGTATTCCGTAGCTCGATCGCTAGCGTACTCGGCTCACACACTGAGGTCCGGAGATCGAATCTCTGGTACGGCTAGAAAACACTAGGGATGTGTTTCCATAGGACGCTTGCTGTCCATGTTCACCTATCAGTATAATGGGTACCTGGGAGTTAGTCGACTTGGTGTGAGTCGCATCCTGGAACAAAACTGACCGAATTTACCCGAAATGCTCAGTATAACCAGCGGCTTTCTATACAGAAGTATATCATTGATGTCAGCTAGGCCTGTATACCTTGTATATTATCACATTATCCACTCAGTAGTGAATGTTATTTCTCTCTCTCCTTACATGCAGGTCAGACTTCATCGCTCTAGAGATTTACGAGGGCCACCTCAGACTGATCCTCGACAAAGGCAACGGTGCTACCGGTCTCAATAGGTACATTCACTCATTTTTTATATTCATTTGTTTTACCAGTTTTAATATACACAGCATTATATACATTTTAGAGATTTTCTTAATATTTTTGATGAACATATGGAGGAAAACTGAGCATTTTTATGTTAAGGAGCAACTGTTTGTTTTCCAGGGAATTAAAACCTTATACATTTAAACTGAGATCAAATTCTTATTTGCTATAATTAACAAAAAAAAATTCATATAAATTAAATTTGGTATATCGTCGCTATTTTTCTCTTCCAGTCAACAAATCCGTTCTATTAATTGCAATACTAATTTTGAGTAAGGCACAGTTGCAACATGTTGCATATGAGTCTTACTCATCTACTTTTCGGTATTGTAATCATTTTCCTTAGTTTAATAATTCTATTTTTCAGTCTATTGCTTTAACATTTGTATTCATAAGAAAAAAAAATGTATATTTGTTTTCGTTGAATTTCGTGAAATTTTGAGGAATTTCATCTTTCAAACCCATTTAGTGTTTCATGCAAACCATTCTTGAAAAGTATATAAATAAGAGTATAGAGGTTTTCGTTTCATTTATGGATTTGGAAAAGACATTTGAGAGGGTGGATAGGGAAGCAATGTGGCAGATGTTGCAAGTGTATGGAATAGGTGGTGGGTTACCGAAAGCATTTAAGAGTTTTTACAGGGATAGTGAGACTCAGGTTATGTAGGAGAGAGGGATATTATTTCCCAGTAAAATTAAGCCTTAGATACGTGATGGTTGTTCAATATATCTGACTGCGAGGCCTGGTCATGGACCTGGCCACGGGGGCATTGACCCCCGAAACCCTCTCCAGGTATACTCCAGGTATGGGGTAGTAAGAGAAATGAATGCTCGGGTATTGGGAAGAGGGTTGGGATTAAAAGATAAAGAATCTAACACAAAGTGGGAGTTGTCACTGTTGTTTTTTGCTGATGACACTGTGCTTTTGGAAGATTCTGATGAGAAGTTACATGGGTTGGTGGGCGAATTTGGGATGGTGTGTAAAAGAAGGAAATTAAACATAAACATAGGAAAGAGCAATGTGATGAGGATAACTAAATTTTTAGATAATGAAAAATTGGATAACAGTTTGCAAGGAGGGAGTATGAAGGAGTATGAAGGTGTTGGAGATGTCGTGTCTGAGGGCAATGTGTGGTGTTAATGTTATGCAGAGAATCCATAGCTTGGAGATTAGGAAGTGCGGAGGTTCTAAAAGTATTGTGGTTCAGACATTTAAAGAGGATGAAATACAATAGAATGAAAGGAAGAGAAGGCTGAGTAAAGTTCGTCTTAGGGAAGGATGCAGGGAGGGGGATAAAGGTTTTGTGTGCTAGTTGCTTGGGCTTCCAGCAAGCATACGTGAACGTGTTAGATAGGAGCGAGTGGAGGCAATGTTTAATATAACTTGACGTGCTGTTGGAGTGTGAGTAAAGTAACATTTATGAAGGGATTCTGGGAAACCGATTAACCGGACTTGAGTACTGGAGATAGGAACTACAGTGTCTGCTCTCTGAAGGAGATGCGGAGATATGTTACAGTTTTGAAATATAGTGTCGGGGCGCCTCTGGCAAGACAGTGATCGAGTTATAGTGAAAATGTTTCATTCTTTTTCAGGTCACGCTGCCTCGGTGGGAAACGGCCGAAATGACAATAAAAAAATGATATATACCAGAACTAACTTAGAAACCTCACCTAACCTAATTTAACCTAGAGTATTTTTTTTTTAGCTAAATTAGGCCTGGATTATAACTGGATCCACCGCAACGCCCCCAGGCCTTGCGGTGGATCAGGGACTGATCAACCAGGATATTACTGCTGGCTGCACGAAAATTGACATAGGAACCACAGCCCGGTTGCTCAGGAACTGACTTTAGGTACCTGTCCAGTTCCTTCTTGAAGACAACGAGGGATCTATTGGTAATCTGTTTTATGTGTGCTGGGAGGCAGTTGAACAGTCTTGGACCCTTGACACTTATTGTATTGTCTCTTAGCATATTTACATAAGAACATAAGAGCGGAGGAATACTGCAGTAGGCCTGTTGGCCCATACTGGGCAGGTCCTTCACAAATCTAACAGCTGGAGTTGGAGCTTTTTGCCATCTGACCGAGGCCTTCTACTGGCCCACTCATCCACCCCTCCAAAAATCAAAGTCATAATTATAACTATTACAGTTATCACATAGCGATAAATGTAACATCACATTCATTAACTTCTCCAGAACAAAATACTTTTGTACAGAGACAGAAAGCGAGTGTATATAGACTTTACACAGAAACAAAACATGGAAACCTTCCCGAGTGAGACACAGACATCTTAATGTGTGTCACAGGATTGTCCAGTAAGATCATGTATCATTGGATCATGTATCATTGGAAGAAGTTTGTAAATACATGTGAGATGTGTTCGTCTCCAAGCACGCGGGGGGGATGGAGGGGAAGGAGGTACCTTGATGCTGATGAAGGGCCCTTGATTCAAGGAACTGAAGCTACTCATCCCTTCTGTGTCTCAGACCTGATTACTCCCTGCCCCTCCCATGCCTAAGGTGATAAATGACCCTTACGTGTTTAGTGTCTCTACATTTATTATTACTAGTAGTATACCTGGAAACACCTATATAAATTTTCATATTCTGAGAAGAGATTTTAAGAGATATAAATGCATACTACAAGAGACTGGGTTAAGAGACATGGAGAAACAATATTTTATCTTCATAAGTACGAATTTATTTTTTCAAAAAAACCGGCCGCATCCCACCTAGTTACGGTGGCACAAAAAACAAATCACATTCACCATCATTCGTTCACAACAGCTGTCTTGCCTGAAGTTAGCAGATATCACAGTTCAGATGATTACCTAACCGGAACATCCTCACCTCAGAGTGCAGGCACTGTCAGGAGTATTCAAACGTATTAATTTTAGCCTTCGTATAAAGCTGTGTCACACCGGTTTTATTAATAGTTTAAAACACAGATATTAAGTTTAATGTCAACCCGTTTAGAAAATGTAATACACGAAATGTTTTTCCACGCTGAGCCCGGCAGAATAATGAACTCTTCTGTACTTCCTGTACGAACACAATGTTGGGGGTGAGGGATTGGGAGGATGGAGGATAGGTGCCTTTCTCTTGCTCTCTCTGCGTGGATAGTAGATGCGTCTACTTCCTACTATCACAGCTACATTAATTAAAACTATCACAACTACATTAACGAAAACTGTCACAACTACCCTAATCAAAACTACATTAAAATCTATCATAGTTATACTAATCAAAACCATCACCAATACACAAAAAAAAACTCACAACTACATTAAAAGTATCGCCACTACACTAAACTATCATAACTACACTAAACAAAACTATCACAGCTACATTAAACAAAATTATCATAGCTACACTAAACAAAACTATCATAACTACACTAAACTAAACAAAACTATCACAACTTCACTAAACAAATTATAAATACACATATATACACACAAAACTGTCTCGTCTACACTAAACAAAGTAATCACAACTTTACTAAATAAAACTGTATCTACTACATTAAACAACGTTATTCCAACTTCACTAAATAAAACTGTATCTACTACATTAAACAACGTTATTCCAACTTCACTAAATAAAACTGTATCTACTACATTAAACAAAGTAATCACAACTTCACTAAATAAAACAATCTTACAATTTATATTATATTGACGGCAATCGGTATCTTCTTTTCTCTTTAGATCGTTAATTCAGTTATCTTCACAATGGAGATGTATCGTGTTTTCATGGAGGAGACAAGAGGCTTATATAATTTTGAGGTAAAAAGTATCCTATCGTCAACCCCTCGTCCTCTGGGTCAGCGATGTACCCTGGTTACCAGCGATGAGTTCCAGTAGATGAAGGAACTGGAGAGAGGACATGGGTGCGCCATTATGATACTTTTCTAGGATGATGGTGTAGGTCATGTGGTGGGTGTCTACCGTCACTGGGACGGTGACCATATCTACTTTGACTCGAACGGTCGTCCATATTATGAGTGTGTTGGAAATTACTTGAAGCTCAATGGAATAAAAACTGGAATTAAATATGTTGGTCGCACACTATAGCGATGTGGTTCATGTTCCTACCACATCCTCACATTTCTTGATTATGTCACTAGCTGTGTTTATCAGAATTCTGACGATGTTTTGAAAAATTATGTCAAGTACATTTCGTCGGCTCCTGATATGACTGCAGTTCTCAATGTAAGATCGATGTTGATGGAATTCCCCAACAGAATTAATGTATGGACCACAGATCCTGATGGCAGTTTAGCACAAGACTTTGCTCCGCCTTCAGCTAAGAAAACCAAAGTTCTCCGACGTCGTCGTTACATTAAACGTCTGGTAAACAGGTGTGTTACTCAGAGAAGGTCCCCAGGCATCCTCAGCAGTGATGTAATACACCGGTTATTACAAGAGAACCGTTTGATACTGAAAACCTTACGCAGCAGAAATTGATTTATTTCATTTAACTATTTACAGCACGACTGGAAAGTGTGCAGAGATTGTTGACTCTTCATTTCCAATAAATAAAAACATAAACCTACTTAGGATGAAGAAGATATAGAGTTATAAGAACAAAAATAATTTTTATGTATGTAAATAAAGTTTTGTTTTAGTTATATTTAATAATTTACTTTTTATGAAGCCTATGCTTTTCATTGGAGGAATGTAGCACCGCCTACCAAGTCTTTTGCTTTTGTTGCGAGTGATTTCCGTCTGCAGATTTGGGACTAGTCCCTCTAAGATTTTCCAAGTGAATATTATCATAAATGTTTCTTGCCTACATTCCAAGGAGTACAGGTCAATGGACTTCAATCGTTCCCAGTAATATAGGTGCTTTATTACACTTACACATGCAGTAAAATTCTCTGTATATTCTCCAGGTCTGTAGTTATGTCTACCTTGAAGATGGCCGTTTGTGCACAGCCTAGAGAAAACAAGTGATTTGAAGAGAATCATCATTGGCTTGGCCTCCCTTTTTATGAAGGTTCTCATTATCTATCCTGTCAGTTTACTAGTAGATGTGGTAGACATTGTTGTGATATTTGAAAGAGAGATTCTCCGACATTATCTCTCCTAGGTCTTTCCCATTAGTTTTTAGTTCTATATTGTGGTTGGAATTTGTTTTATACTCCAATCCAGTTTTCATTTCCTAGAGTGTTCCCATAGCAGAGTGAGATCTGTCTTTTTTGACCGTCATATTTTTTTTCTGAGGACCATTTTAAAGACTTGGTTAATGTCCGCTTGGACATTTGCAGTGACCTCAGTTGATGACACTGTCATGCAAATTTTGGTATCATCACCACGGTGCTGTGGCTTTCATCTCTCTGTCAGATATGAGGATGAGAAAAGGATGGGAGCAAGTATTGCACCTGATGGAACAGAACTTTTCACTGTAGCCACCTCTGAGCTTACTCTGTTTACTATTACTCTTTGTTTTCTATTTAGGAAGTTATAGATCCATGTACCCACTTTTCCATTTTGTGTGCTACACTACATATGCATTCTATTTGTTCTCCAGTGCATCCAAGACCATGTCATAGTGGTCCAGTAGTTGTGAGAGGCAGGAGCGACCTGCTCGAAACCCATGTTGTTGGATATCCAAGTGGGTTGGCGATCTTGCTTCTTATAACCCTTTCAAAGATTTTTATGATGTGGGACGTTAGTGCTATCAGTCTGTAATTCTTTGCAGTTGCTTTACTGCCACCTTTGTGAAGTGGGGCTATAACTGCTGATTTTAGTGCTCTCCCTCCATAGAATATTTAAGGGATTTCTTGCAGTTCTTGATGAACACGGAGTTCCACAGTTTGGGTCTGGGGGCAGAGTGCATGGGCATGTTAGTTATTGTTTTCTCAAAGTCCTTTGGTGTTAGGATTATATCAGAAATTCTTGAATTAACCAAATTCAGAGTCTCGGTCAAAAAAAAAAAATTAGATTGTCTGTAGACCCTTAGTCTGATTAATGGCTCACTAAATGCTCAGTCATTATGCAGAAATTGCGAACAAGGATATAAGATGCAAAACAATCACAGGAAAATTGATCATTCAACTCCCACCGTGGTTTTTTTGCATACTTAGTCATACTGAGACTTCAATATCTCACTCATTTCTTTCCTTTCATCTGCTTAAGTTTTATCTAGTTTAAGCAGTGGCCCAATACTGGATGTGGTTTTTGCCCTGGATATGGAGTTAGGAAAGAAATATATATTTTTTATTTAATTTATAGCTTTAAATTGTTTCTGTGGTTCGTGGCTCCTGTATGATTCCTTTGGCTTAAGTTCAATATTTTCTATTTCACTGGCCAGTGCCTCCTTCCTTATTTTAGGTATACCGGCCCCATTGAGCGGCTCTGTGATTCTTAGCCTTCGCCTGTAGAGGGAGTATCTCTCTCTATCTAATTTACGTCTCTTCTTTTTTCTTAGGCGAAGGTTCGGATCCAAGTTGTTTTGGATATCTTCCCAGCTTGTTTCATTTAGGACATGGTTAGTTTGGTCCCACTTTATGTTTGAGGTATTAAACTTGAACTTAGTGAAGTCCAGGAACCTCTGCATGCATGTCTGTACTTCAGTTATGTTGTGATCTGAGTGTATTGTCTTGGATACTATTATATTTCATGCCAGGCCAAGTGTGTTTTTCAGTTTTGCTGGTTCCACTTTTTATGAATTTGTTGCAGAGATTTAATATCTCATGAATGTGGATTTTCATCATATCTGTCTCTTGGGGTTATCTCTGCTTAGATATTATTTGCCATACTTCTCCACTTTACGTGTCATAAGTTGAAATCGCCCAGCAACAAAATATTTAGGGCTGGGGTTGGAGGATTTTACAGAAAGCAGTCAGTTTTCAAAAGCTGTTTCTTGAACTGCTTGGAAGTTTATATGGTGGCTTGTATACAACAGGTTGACAGGATGTATTTAGTAATTCCAAGCAAATGAGAGACTGTGAAATACAAGGCAAGCCCTACTTATTGCCTGTTGTTTTTGTCACATCTGAATTAATTGTACCCTGGAATCGATATTTCGTTGTTAAAGTGATCCTTTATATGGGTCTCTGAAATCCAAAAACGTTGCATTTGACTTTGTAGGGAGTCCACTGATGGATGGTATTGTGTTGCTTGTTGTTTGCATTAGACCTTGCATATTTGCAAATACAAATGCTGTAGTATTGATGGTATGTAGGGTAGCTTTTATTGCTGTTACTAATATCTGTTGCTCTTGAGTGGGAACCACTTACTGTGCCTCCACTCCGAGAGTGATCTGAGGTGGTGTAGTATAGCACAGACCAGTTTACGTTTATTTAATATTAATTAAAAATCAGTGATATATATTTTTTCTTTATGTTCAGATTGATTACTGCTGATTTATAGCAAAAACGTTTTCTTTCTGCTAATTCGGCACAGAACACCCTTGCAAATAGGGCAAATTCACTATTTTTATTTTTGGAAAAGTGGGCAGGGTGGAAGATGACTATCATGTTGTTTTCGACCAGAAAACTATGTCTTTCTGGTCTTGAGTCAGCAAGCAGGGCAGAAATTTCTCAGCCACTCGCCTTATATTCAGTTTTTCAGTGAAGTGATCCGACGTGACCAATAAGATATTCGCACAGCACTTGCAGTGTCCTGAATACTCTGACGACGATCTCCGTGAAAAACCTTCTTTCTTTTTCAGTGTTGTCTTCTGTTTTCGACGTTCATGGACCACCAGAGTGTTCATCACTGTTAACTGACGATCGTCCTTATGTGAATCGAGAAACCCCACTCAAAACACTGTACCATTGCTTTTTCACCAAGTTCTTGCTGAAACATTTTCTGAGTTTTAATAGATGTTTTACCAAGCCTGAAACAGTACTTCACGCACACATACACGCTGTTCTTTCTTTTGAAGATTTTATTCGGTTACACTGTTTACACTGGTAACACTACAAGAAAGAGCCCATCTAACCTCAACAGAATGACCGACCACACTGAAACTCGCCTAGCTACTTCACATAGGAGTGTCTGGCACAGCATAATCTACACTGTGTAGTTCACCTAGGAAGTGCGTGAAAATTCTATTGTAATTCATAAACACATTACGTGCGCACAAGTACATATAAACATGTACTTATTATTAACTATTTATTTTCATATAAACGACAAATAGGTTTACATATGTATTTACATTACATACTCATGTACATTTATACATACACATGCATGTATACATAATAGTGTATATGGATATTTACACACTACAACAAACACTTTTATACTTCGCTGCATTAGATTTTCATGACCATCCTGCACTAATCATTTTGTATGCATTGAAGCAGAGTGGGCTGGGCTTATGAGATTCGGGGATTCCTTTCATGGCTTTCGCATTGATAAAAATACTTCGTATCAATTAATGATGTGGAGTGCATCTCTTTCCCTGAGTAGGCTTGGGCTTCAGGGATGAGGTTTAACAAAGCTGTGTAAGAAGGGGGAAATGTTATTCTCGGTCAAAGGTACCAGCAATATTCAAAGTAAAAGCAAGTCTTATTTTATTTCCTGGAGTGACGATCACATCATATATGGCGTTCTCTCTGGTTTTATTATGTAGATACGAAGACATGGTTGGTCTCTGGCCATAGCTCTAGTTTCTTCTCGAGGCAGTTTTTAATCTTGCTTCTTCCATCAAGTTCAAAACTGAATGGGAATCTAACAATTTGCTTCCCTTCCTAGATGTCCATCGCTAGGCTACTGGCTTTTTTTTATCCATTTATCGCACGGAAATGCACACTGGCATGTACATTCACTACTTCACTTACCATGCTCCCTCTGTCAAGAAAAGTGTTCTTATTTCGCTCTTTCTCCGCGCCCTCCGCATTTGTGATTCTTAGTTCCTTGACTCAGAATTTTCCATTCTTTGCAATTCGTTCTCTAGCATTGGCTATCCTACCGATTTCATAAACTTTGCTTATTCACATGGTAAATGAACTTTCTTCTCTCCCAAACTCTCTACTCCTGTGAAATTTCCTGTTCTTTGCCTTCACTATATTTCCAGTTATCCAGTTTGTACCTCTCCTCATTCTACTGATACTACCGGAGCCTATTTCATTTCCTACTCCTCTTGTCCTCTCTAATACTTTGGAGAAATTGGCTGCTCTCTTTCTGACAGACTTAAAGAACGCAAAAGAAGTGCTAACCTTGTTGACATTAATAATGCTCTTTTCTGTCATGATAAAGGGCACAGTCATCCCATTAACTGGTCCTCTACCAAAATTGTTACTCTTCTTCTAGCCTTTACAGATGCCATCTTGTTGAAGCATCCCTTATACTCAACTTTCCTACTATAGATGCCTTCCTTTCTCATTACACAGTCAACTGCTTCAAACTTCAAAACACTTCTTTCGTTTTCTTTCCTATATTTTCTTTGCCTTTCCTGTCTTTTGCCTAGGTGGGTTTTGTTCTATGGCGTTATGTCTTACTCTCGTCAGCCATTAGCTCTCCTGCAGAGCTCCTCTTTTCTCATGTTCTTAGACTACCTCCGCTAATACTACTACTATTTCTTTGCTAAGTCTCCATTCTCTGACCTTTTTCCTTTCTTTTGCACTGCTGCCTTCTTGATGCCACCTCTACTACTGTTGCAATACTTTTACTACTACTACTACCACCATCACTATTACCACCAATATAATGCTATTCCTTCCCTGTGTTATACTACTCCTGATCCCACCTCAGCTATAGTAAATATTCTGGCTTCTCTTTGAGCTGTGTTCCTGGTTAATGGTCCAAGTCAGACCAAAATGCCTACATAAGTTTCAACTTATGTGCAGGTTATTTGTGTATAGAGAGTCAGAGAAAACACAAAAGCAACATATTATAAGGATATTTTCAGTAATACACTGTACACTTCAAATGGTTTTCATTGAATTATTTTGAGACTATACTGTATTGTCCATAACCTTTACTAATGATCACTTGCTGTGCTACTTGCTGGCCGCCAACTATATTTTTTATAGGCCTGAGCTTCATTATCTTTGATTCCCTTTCTACTTCCCTCCCGTCCTACAGTTCCATCTACATCAGTGACGGCGTGTGGCACAAGGTAGAGGCTCACTTCAAGTCTGCCTACATGGAACTTAACGTTGACGATCACATTGAGGACCAGCCAACCCATGTAGGCGAGAACAAGTTCTTTGACCTCTCTGGTTATCTCTTCATAGGGGGAGTAGAGGTAAATAAACAAGCCAGAGCTGTCAGCCAGGGAGCCAAGAATGGTGACAAGAGGTTGGTGTTCTTAATTCCTCACGTGAATTATTGTTTAAATATTTTGAATGATAATTACGTTATAATGAAGATTTCGCTGTTTGTTCCTCTGGATAATCAATAATGTATGTTTACCTCATAATGACATTACTTGATTTCAGAATATCTTAACCGTTTTCAGAAAAAATTAAGCACGAGACTCGGAGCTCTAGAGATGTAAAATAGTCTACGTTTACTCATCTGTACTAAAACGTCTAGATTTTTTTATATGAAATTTACTAAAAATAGTAATTGATTTTAAAAAAAGAAAAAACATACCAGGGGCGGGGTTTGAACCCGTGGTCAAAGAGTCTCAAAACTAATTGATTTTGCTTAACAATTCTTTCCCCACCTTTAAAAAAAAAAAAGTGTTACCCACACATGTTTGGCTTAGTTTTTTCCGATTCCCTATATTCTCTTAAAAATAATTTCAGTTATTTGTTTTAATTTTTACCGCAGTTTTTTGACAGTACATTTCAAAAGTTTGTTTGTCTTATTTTCAATGATTTTTTTCCTGCCAGTATTAAGGCTCCTGCTCAATTGTTCCATTGGTTTCCACCTTTGTATGCGGTTACCCTTAGTGGCTGATTTTCGGATGACTTATACCCGACATGCTGTCCTACCATCCTAGTGTGAACACAATATTTTAGTTGCAGTGCGATCCTGTGCGATCCTGTGCGATCCTGTGCGATCCGATGAAGGTATCCCTTTATTCCATGACCCCAAAACCACTTGCCTCTGTGCACGCGAGTTGAACTGTACAGAGTGAGGCATAAGTTATACAGTGTTGAAGATTTTAAGGGAATCGGAAGAGGAATTCACAAGTCACTTTAAGGGAGGTAATATCCTAATTTCTTAAAAAAAAAAGGTAAATTAGAATATTACACAGCCTTAATCTAATTCAAATTTTGCAAAGAGAACAAGCAGACCAATATCCAAAATAAGTCTTTTATCTTATTGTGCATAGCATAGAAATGTTTAACAATAAAAGAACATTAAGTTGATTTGACTTAGGAAAACCGAATATAGTCAAACAGTCACTTACGTCTAGTCAGAAGAGGCATTTTCCAATGATTTCACAGAAACTGTCTAGATTATTAAAACTAGCGATGATAACTTAAGATCAAGAGATTACTTTGTGAAAAACACAGGTATGTGGAGAGTGACATTGCTACCTAGCTTTTAAAGGCATCTTTAGCTTATTGGTCTAAGGCATCACACGGAGAACTATGCCATTCCCCAGAAATGGGCTCAAATCCAGCCGATCGCGATCTTTCCCTGTAAATTCCTCGTGTATCGCTCGTGTGGTCAGAACATACAGGACGAGAATAAAATAGCTGGAAACCATGCCTGAGTCTCACTGGTTTGCCAGTGAGACTCAGGCATGGCTAAGAAAAAATATGGCTTGTAACCAGGCTACCTAGATTTTAGAGGCATCTGTAGCTTATTTTTTCTTATCAAGTAATTGCAACTGTAATTGTAATTAAAATTCTGGAAGAGTACTCGTGGTGCAGGGACGCCACGAGTACACTGAGAGACAACACAATAAGTGTCCGGGGCCCAAGACTGTTCAACTGCCTCCCAGCATATTTAAGGGGGATTACCAATAGACCTCTGGCTGTCTTCAAGAAGGCACTGGACAGGCATCTAAAGTCAGTACCTGACCAACCGGGCTGTGGTTCGTACGTCAGCTTGCGTGCGGCCAGCAGTAACAGCCTGGTTGATCAGACCCTGATCCACCATGAAGCCTGGTCTCAGACAGGGCCGCGGGGGCGTTGACCCTTGAAACCCTCTCCAGGTAAACTCCAGGTACTGTCTAATAGTAATTTACAACATTGTCTCCGACTCTTGACAATCTAAAGTCTACGGTATCTGGCATGTTGGAGTTATTAAGCAACTTTAACTAAATATGCACTAAGTGGGGGGAGTGAAGAAATGTAGGGCGACTTCTCTATACAGTTTCTTTTCTGAAGCGTGTATGTGGATGAGGAAGAAAAGTGGTTGATGAACCTATATTACTCTCCGTATCAGAATCAGCAATGTTCGTTTAGTATGTCTGAAAAAACTTGAATAAGCTATACTGATGCATCTTGTCGCTTGGGTAAAATTTCTCTTTTGTTAGTGTATAGTGTGGAAATGTGTACGTGGTGATGTGTGTCACTGTAATTATTGTAGCCTTTACCACCGTCTCTGCCAGCCTCGAGGGATGTATCCAGAACGTAAGTGTAGGGGACAAGAGCTTGAGCATAAAGGACGCCCAGGTGACCCTGGGCATCAAGGCAGAGTGCCAGTGGGCATACCCATGCCTCAAGAATCCCTGTGTCGACGGCAGCCGGTGTATTCAGGAAGGCACTGACGGCTTCAAGTGTGAGTGTGAGCTAGCACTGTGTGTTCGTCAGAACTTCACCACAGCCTACAAGGTCTTCACCAAGACGACGCTGCCTTCTGATCTTGAGGTGGGATCACAGCACCTACAGTATTTGTTTACACTGTAAATTATAACCTTATCTGGGCTAAAAATGGAAGTTTACCATTATCATTTAGGAAAGGGGAAAAAATGATACATATTTCGTCATAAATTGTGAAGAATTTAATTCATAAAAATTATATGTGTATTAGGTTTTGCATTATCTGCAGAATTTGCTTTTTTAAGTAACACACGCTGAGTCTAATGTAAAAAAAGCTTTTTTCCTTCCCTTCCCTGTTTATTATCCATCTTCTATTGCTCTTTTCGTGTGCTATTCTTGCTTTCCTTGTAATTCCAACTTTTCTCGTTCCTTATTCTTCCTCCCCTCCCCCTACTCCGTTATTCCTTCTCCCTTCATTGTTCTTACTTTGCTACTTGTTTATATTTCCTTTCTCCGTTGTTTCTATATCTATTCTCCATTGCTTATTTCATCTGTCTTTTTCTGAAGACATATGTGACCTTCCTTCATGCCCTTTCCACACTATTTATTATCCTCCCTACACATTTTCTCTCTCTCTCCAC
Source organism: Cherax quadricarinatus (assembly GCF_026875155.1). Taxonomy (NCBI): domain Eukaryota; kingdom Metazoa; phylum Arthropoda; class Malacostraca; order Decapoda; family Parastacidae; genus Cherax; species Cherax quadricarinatus. The sequence goes on from NC_069426.1 coordinate 3,920,491, forward strand.
CATTTTTTACTCGTCAATCCCATTTATTTTGGCCTTCGTACCATTGCCTCGTCGCTCCAACTGTGCTCTTCGTGTTGCAGGTTTTAAGCTTAACACCCATGGAGGTGCAGGAGGGCGGGCAAGTACTCATCACCTCCAACCACCTCAACCTTGTACTAGACTACCAAAAGGTGAGTACCCATCAGTCTTGTCTTACGTATATATAATATATATATATATATATATATATATATATATATATATATATATATATAAAATATATATATATATATTTTATATATAATATATTTTAAAAATATATATATATATAAATAATATTATATATATATATATATATATATATATATATATATATATATATAAATATAAAATATATATATATATATATAATATATATATATTATATATATATATATATATATATATATAAAATATAAATAACCCTACCGTACCAGGAAAAGTTGTACAGTACGTTTATTATTGAAAGAATTAGAGGTAAGACAGAATGTAGAATTGCAGATGAGCAAGGAGGTTTCAGATGGGTAGGGGATGTGTAAATCAAGTGTTTTACATTGAAGCATATATGTGAACAGTATTTAGATAAAGATAGGGAATTTTTTATTGCATTTATGGATTTAGAAAAGGCATATGATAGAGTGGATAGAGGAGCAATGTGGCAGATGTTGCAAGTATATGGAATAGGTGGTAAGTTACTAAATGCTGTAAAGAGTTTTTATGAGGATAGTGAGGCTCAGGTTAGGGTGTGTAGAAGAGAGGGAGAATACTTCCCGGTAAAAGTAGTCTTAGACGGGGATGTGTAATGTCACCATGGTTGTTTAATAAAATTTATAGATGGGTTGTAAAAGAAGTAAATGCTAGGGTGTTCGGGAGAGGGGTGGGATTAAATTATGGGGAATCAAATTCAAAATGGGAATTGACACAGCTACTTTTTTGCTGATGATACTGTGCTTATGGGAGATTCTAAAGAAAAATTGCAAAGGTTAGTGGATGAGTTTGGGAGTGTGTGTAAAGGTAGAAAGTTGAAAGTGAACATAGAAAAGAGTAAGGTGATGAGGGTATCAAATGATTTAGATAAAAAATAATTAGATATCAAATTGGGAAGGAGGAGTATGGAAGAAGTGAATGTTTTCAGATACTTGGGAGTTGACGTGTCGGCGGATGGATTTATGAAGGATGAGGTTAATCATAGAATTGATGAGGGAAAAAAAGGTGAGTGGTGCGTTGAGGTATATGTGGAGTCAAAAAACGTTATCTATGGAGGCAAAGAAGGAAATGTATGAAAGTATAGTAGTACCAACACTCTTATATGGGTGTGAAGCTTGGGTGGTAAATACAGCAGCGAGGAGGCGGTTGGAGGCAGTGATGCCCTGTCTAAGGGCAATGTGGTGTAAATATTATGCAGAAAATTCGAAGTGTGGAAATTAGGAGGTGTGGAGTTAATAAAAGTATTAGTCAGAGGGTTGAAGAGGGGTTGTTAAGGTGGTTTGGTCATTTAGAGAGAATATATCAGAGTAGAATGACATGGAGAGCATTTAAATCTGTAGGAGAAGGAAGGCGGGGTAGGGGTCGTTCTCGAAAAGGTTGGAAGGAAGGGGTAAGGGAGGTTTTGTGGGCGAGGGGCTTGGACTTCCAGCAGGTGTGCATGAGCGTGTTCAATAGGAGTGAATGGAGACGAATGGTATTTGGGACCTGACGATCTGTTGGAGTGTGAGCAGGGTAATATTTAGTGAAGGGATTTAGGGAAACCGGTTATTTTTATATAGCCGGACTTGAGTCCTGGAAATGGGAAGTACAATGCCTGCACTCTAAAGGAGGGGTTCGGGATATTAGCAGTTTGGAGGATATGTTGTGTATCTTTAAAAGGTATATGCTTAAAACTGTTGTGTTCTGAGCACCTCTGCAAAAACAGTGATTATGTGTGAGTGAGGGGGAAAGTGTTGAATGATGGTGAAAGTATTTTCTTTTTGGGGATTTTCTTTCTCTTTGGGTCACCCTGCCTCGGTGGGAGACGGCCGACTTGTTGAATATATATATATATATATATATATATATATATATATATATATATATATATATATATATATATATATATAATATATATATATATATATATATATATATATATATATATTAAACACATGTTGCACATGTGTTTAATTTGGGTATCTTTAATGAGGGAATGTTTCGCCACACAGTGGCTTCATCAGTCCACACAAAGGAGATTGGTGAAGAACAGGAGGAGTTTAAGATAATCAGTCCCTCAGCCTTGAGTCGATGTAATCAGTCCATCAATCTTGAAAAGAATAAAGCATTTGTGCGAAGAAGTAGCTTATATACTGTAGGCAGGAGAGGTGCAGCAGTCGTTGGTGGTGTCACATTTAACGATTGTGAAAGTATCGTATACAAGCCACTCTTTCATTTTCTTTTATGAGTTTTTCTCTGTCCTTCAGGAAGGTTACTGTCTTATTGTGTCCTATCTTTCCTGTCTTTTTCATTCCCCTCTTCCTCTTTTCCCGTGAGGATAATAGCTTTATAAATTATATTTCTTTGGTGTTTGGGATAGAATATCAAATGAAATGCTAAGTTCCAAGTAACAGCAGCGTCAGCTCTGCTGGATCGACCATCTAAACCAACACTGCATTACTCGACGATATCCTCTTCATACATCAGATTTAACTGTGTTGCAATATGCCACGGAAACATAGCTAGTTTTTTGCCACAATTTAACAATCATTCAAAACTGAGTTGTCTTGCAGTTCAGGGGAATCCAGTGTTGTTTCAATAAACATGTTGTCTTCTCTGTTGCCAGTACGGTGTCCGGGAGTCAGGTGTGTTGTTCCACGTGATCACGCGCCCCTCCAGAGGTCGTCTTGACGTACACATCTGGCGTCGACCTGAGGAGAACATCTTCACCTTGCTAGACCTCAACAACGACCGCGTCACTTACGTCCACGATGGCTCAGAGACAACCGAGGACTCCATCGTCCTGGAGCTAGAGCTGGTGACTCGCTCCGGCTACATCCTGCCCTCCTATCTCCAGGTATGTTCTATAGACACTTGCCTTCTGCCTCCAGGTGAGGAGTGCTGTCTCTCCAAGTGAGTTTTGGCTTGTTCTGTGTGTGTGTACTCACCTATTTGTGGTTGCAGGGGTCAAGTCTTAGCTCCTGGCCCCGCCTCTTCACTAGTTGCTACTGGGTCCTCTCTCTCCCTGCTCCATGAGCTTTATCAAACCTCGTCTTAAAACTATGTATGGTTCCCGCCTCCACTACGTCACTTTCTAGGCTATTCCACTTCCCGACTACTCTATGACTGAAGAAATACTTCCTAACATCCCTTTGATTCATCTGAGTCTTCAACTTCCAATTGTGACCTCTTGTTTCTGTGTCCCCTCCCTGGAAAATCCTGTCTTTGTCCACCTTGTCTATTCCGCGCAGTATTTTATATGTCGTTATCATGTCTCCTCTGACCCTCCTGTCCTCCAGTGCTCTACATCTTGTGCTTCCAGGTGGCTTCTTATATGTATCATGGTAAATCTTATCATATCCAGATCATTTATTCTTTATGTGAGTGTTGTGAGTCTAAAATATGAGTTCTGCCTCCAGGTGATCTTTCTCTCACTGTTATTGTTCAGTCATCAACGTGGGTTATTTACCTGGAGTTTACCTGGAGAGAGTTCCGGGGGTCAACGCCCCCGCGGCCCGGTCTGTGACCAGGCCTCCTAAAATAATTCCAGACAAGTCCTTCTGCCAGTAGGCAAATTTTGGAAGTTCTCAGAAAACAGAAGTTGTTGCTGAATATGGAGGAGGGATAATTAGCTGTAGGCATATACAGTAAACTTTCTGAAAAAAAAAAAATCGCAAAATGTATGTCTTGAAGAACGTGATAGAATTTTATAAAGAATGTGAAAATAAAGACAAGAGAGATTGCTGAGACAGTATAAGAAACATTACCAAAAAACAAAGACGAAAAATAAAAAATTCTCAACAGAAAAAAAGAAAAAAAAAACACATACCCCCACCACTGTAATTGTCATAGAAAAAAAATATAAAATATGTAAAAATTATGACAGGAATTTGAATATATGGAAGAATATGCTAATTTTCTCACCCCATGAAATGTGGAAATATATTTAGAGTGAAAAAACAATTAGTGTTAGTTTTCCTTGTATTTATTTTATTCGTATTGTAACTAATATTAAGTTTTAGTTCACACACACACACACACATGCACACACATACACACACACACACACACACACACACACACACACACACACACACACACACACACACACACACACACACACACACACACACACACACACATACTGGAGTATGCAGCACCTGTTTGGAACCCGCACTTGATAAAGCACGTCAAGAAACTAGAGAAAGTACAAAGGTTTGCGACAAGGTTAGTTCCAGAGCTAAAGGGAATGTCCTATGAAGAAATATTAAGGGAAATCGGCCTGACGACACTGGAGGACAGGAGGGTCAGGGGAGACATGATAACGACATATAAAATACTGCGTGGAATAGACAAGGTGGACAAGGACAGGATGTTCCAGGGAGGGGACACAGAAACAAGAGGCCACAATTGGAAGTTGAAGACACAAATGAGTCAGAGAGATAGTAGGAAGTATTTCTTCAGTCATAGAGTTGTAAGGCAGTGGAATAGCCTAGAAAATGACGTAGTGGAGGCAGGAACCATACACAGTTTTAAGACGAGGTTTGATAAAGCTCATGGAGCAGGGAGAGAGAGGGCCCAGTAGCAACCGGTGAAGAGGCGGGGCCAGGAGCTAAGACTCGACCCCTGCAACCACAAATAGGTGAGTACAAATAGGTGAGTACACACACACACACACAAAATACACACATGCACAAACACACACACAGTAACTACCACTGAAGAAAAAGGACACAAGTGCAACTAATGTGACATTTATTGTGGCAACGTTTCGCTCTCCAGGAGCTTTATCAAGCTCAAATGTCACATTAGTTGCACTTGTGTCCTTTTACTTTACATATTGTCGGTAATTCTACCAGCTTTATTACCACTGAAGAGGAGGGGCCAGGAGCTGTGACTCGACCCCTGCAACCACAGCTAGGTGAGCACAACTAGGTGAATACACACGCACACACACACACACACCGCACACACACCACACACACACACACACACACACACACACACACACACACACACACACACACACACACACACACCACACAAGCAGAGGTATGATAAAGCTCACGGCTCAGGGAGAGTGACCTAGTAGCGATCAGTGAAGAGGCGGGGCCAGGAGCTCGGACTCGACCCCGCGAACCTCAACTAGGTGAGCACACACACACACACACACCACACACACACACACACACAACCACACACACACACACACACACACACACACACACACACAACGCACACAGGGGCCAGGAGCTCGGACTCGACCCCCGCAACCTCAACTAGGTGAGTACACATACATACATACATACATACATACATACATACATACATACATACACACATACATACATACATACATACATACATACATACATACGCACAAATAGGTGAGTACACGCACACACATCTAAAACTAGCTTTTACACATCTAAGGAGACATTCACAAAACTGTATACCGTATACGTCAGGCCCTTACTGGAGTATGCAGCACTAATTTGGAACCCATAGCTGGTCAAGTATGTCAAGAAATTGAAGAAAGTGCAGAGATTTGCAACGAGACTAGTCCCGGAGCTAAAGGGTATGTCCAATGAGGAAAAGTTAAGGGAACTCAACCTAATAACACTGAAGGACAGAAGGGACAAAAATGGGAAACTGGAACAGGAGGGAACAGCTGAAAGTCAGCTACAGAAGACTGTAGTGCAGGTCTAGGGTCGGCACAAACTGGGAATGCTTCTACCACGAATTTTATCCAACCAAAAGCAAAATAGTGTAAATTTTATGCTTGGAGCATCTCTAAGCATGGAATGTCTGGAAAAAACAAATGGAACATGCAACTTTAAGCATCAACAAAAATCTTTAAATGGGCCTCAGAAAACAATATGAAGTTCAATGAAGAGAAATTTCAACTACTCAGATATTAAAAACTTGAGGGAATTAAAAGTGTATCAGGGTATAAAACAAATTCTAACCACACAATAGAGAGTTGACTCCCGAAACCCTCTCCAGGTATAGTATCAGGTCCCTGTTCGGACAAGATGGAACTTACACAGATGACAGTGAATGAGATACTGAGATCTAAATACGACTCTGTGTTTAGTGAGCCACCAGTCAGTTTAAAGATCGACAATCCAAATGATTTTTTCATGAAGTAGCGGTGTTAATGTTGCAGTTTAAAAACTGTAGTGAAAGGCACCCTTCTGGCAAGACAGTGAATGATGGTGAAAGTTTTTCTTTTTCGGGCCACCCTGCCTTGGTGGGAATCGGCCAGTGTGTTAATGAAAAAAATTGAAGGAACCTGAAAACCCTGTCAATGATCGTACATTGGACCACGTACGGCCAGCAGTAACAGCATAGTTGATAAGGCCCTGATCCACCAGGAGGACTGGTCATGGACCGGGCCGCGGGGGCGTTGATCCTCGGAATGCCCTCCAGGTAGACTCCGGGTAGGCAGTTTTGAATGAGTACAATGTACGTCCGAACTATGAGACCAAATATAAACCAAGTTATTCCCAGTTCGCGGGAAACACAGCATTCGGAAAAAAAAAAAAAAGAATGAAACGCAGGTTGCTTTCCGAACAAGTTTTTTTTTTTCATGCAGAAGAGAGATGAAAATGAAGGTTTAACAAGGACAAGTTACAAAGTAGTTTATGCAGTAAATAAAAGTTGAAAGGAATTCATTGATGAAGATCTGATCAAAGAGTGTATGATGGAAGCACTGGGAGAGTTATGCCCAGAATAACCAAGTCTGGTCACAATACTCAGTTTTGCGCCAGTATTGTTGCTAGTAAAAATGAGGGAATAGGAAGCAATATACTTCATTAAATTTTCACTTTTATTCTCTCACACTTGATTTGAATGATGTGAGTTACTCATCACAACTGGTATGCATCCGTGGCGTCGATAATGAGTTTAATGTCACACAAGAATTAGCATCAACGCACAGCACGGTAACCAGGGAAGACATCTTGAAAGAACTGCATAAAACTGTTAGAATAATAACTAGAGTGAAATGAACTGCAATGTGTGACAATTGATGGAGGTAAGAACATGCCTTGGTTGGACAAATCACAAAAGTTTGTGAGGATTCAAAGTTTATTCTCTATAAGGATTACAATGCTGAGTTTACAGAAATTTGGTTATTGTTTGGTTTACATGTAGTAAAATTGTGATTACAGAGTGTACCACTAGAACGCTTAGCATGGCTAGGCATTTCGGGCATACTTAGTTTTATTCTTAATTGTAAAATATTACAAATTATGAGGTAAGTTGGTATTATGGCTAAGTGACTAAATACTAGTTTATGAGTTTAGCAATGTGAATGCTTTTGTTTTGGCACAGTATATAGTTTCAGTATTGGAGTATCACAGGATTCATTATTTTAAGACTGAGATTAATATTTCTGTTTATGGTCAAATGAGTGAGCGAGTGTAAGTGTGAACCACCAGGTGGTATTCGTGTAGTTAGTTGACGGGATGTATCAGGGAGATAAGATGTTTTCTAATGGTAGTTTTGAAAGTGATGAATGTGTCTGCAGTTCTAGAGTTCTCAGGTAGGGTATTCCAGATTTTAGGGCCTTTGACATACATTGAATTTTTGTAAAGGTTTAGTCGGACACGGGGAATGTCGTAAAGATGTTTGTGTCTGGTGTTATGCCTGTGGGTTCTGTCACAACTATCAAGAAAGCGTTTTAGGTCAAGGTTGATATTAGAGTTTAAGGCCCTGTAGATATAGATTGCACAGTAGTAAGTGTGGATGTACTGAACTGGGAGTAAGTTTAGATCTTTGAAGAGTGGGGGGGTGTGCTGCCAGGGATGGGATTTAGTGATTATTCTTACTGCAGCTTTTTGTTGGGTTATTATTGGCTTTAGGTGTGTTGCTGCAGTTGATCCCCAAGCACAAATAGCATAGGTGAGGTATGGATAAATAAGTGAGTGGTATAGTGTGAGAAGGGCATTTTGCGGCACGTAGTATCGTATCTTGGAGAGGATCCCAACCGTTTTGGATACTTTTTTGGCTATATGCTGGATATGGGTGCTGAAATTCAGGTTGTTGTCAAGGTATAAGCCTAGGAATTTTCCCCCATTATTTCTGGTAATTAGAGTGTTTTCAATCTTAATGTTAATTTGTGCATCTCCTGCTCTGCTACCAAATATAATATAGTAAGTTTTGTCAGTGTTAAGCGTAAGTTTATTGGCTGTCATCCAAGTTGATATTTTAATCAGCTCCTCATTCACAATGGTGTTGAGGGTGGCAAGATTAGGGTGAGAGATGACATAAGTCGTGTCATCAGTTCCTGACTATGGAACTGAACTTCTCCAGGCCGAGGGACTGACAACCTCAAATTCTACGACTTTAAGGGTGATGGACTGATTACATCGTCTTCTCTACTGTTCCTGCCTACTTTCTGTATTCGACTGAAGAAGCCTACTGTGTAGGCGAAACGTTTCGGAATAAAGTTGCCTAACTGTTGCCTATGTGTCTTACCTACCAACCTGTCGGTATTGTATACCATTTTGATGTTCACTGTATATATAAAGTAACAAAATCGTCCTGATACATGATTGAAAGTACGTAACTCTTTAATAATTAGTGTTTTGGATTACATGTCTGCTGGTTATCCTTGTATAAGTAATACTGTGTTTAACTGTGATGTGAATGAGGTACTGGAGACACATAGTTTGGTCACCTGTTTTCACATTGATTGTATCACTCTGGCTACTCGTACATACAATGACTGTATCGCTGGGTAGACATACATGCTTGTGTCATTAACGCTCACAATTACTGTATCACTGACTGGAGATACGTACTTTCGCCACTCGTACTCTCAATAATTGTACCTCTGCCTGCAGATGCGTACTTGATGCAACCCCTTGTGTACACAATAACTGTATTACTGACTTAAGACACATACATGCTGTATCTCATACTGATTTTAATGACCTCCGAAACCCATTTTCCTGGATAAAGAAAAATATTAAAAACTCATCTTGTGAGACTTTAGAAAATAGAAGAGTTGATCTCATCAGAGAGAGAGTTCATTACTGAGGGATCGCCAGCCGCTGAGTAGTGAAAATATTAGTAAGATGTCGGCTTCCTTTTGCGCTGACGATGATAGTAATTTAATTTAAAGAGTCTTCACTTAGGCTCACATATACTGTGAGACATACCACAAGATGGTAAAGTATCAGTGGTACTAAAAAAATACCACAATAAACCTATGTAACTAAAATGTTACTAAGAAATACAACACTAAACCTATGCATCCAAAATGATAAATCCTCCCTCTTTTTTTCCGTGATATTCAGGGTTTGTACACAAATTAAAATAGCCAAAAATTTTAACAGTGAAAAGTGGGTTTCCCCACAGAAGCAAATACTGTGTTTGTAGCATTTATAAAACACATACAAGTAAAATTTTAGAGAGTGAGCGGGGGTTAAAATTTTTCCCGTTTAATTTTTGAGGGGAAACACTTATAAAAGGTTTTCCCAGGGGAGGAGAAGCCAATCTCTCTTGAAAGATATTTTTGGCCCTCACAGAAAAAATTTTAAAACACCCGAAGCCCAGAAGTTCTTGCATATGTCCTTGTTTATAAAAAACCACCACCAGAAAAGTTTTTAATCAAACAGTCTGTAAAAAATTTTTTTAAAAAGTAAAAATTTTTTAAAAAAATTTTAAAGGCCCTCCCATGGCAATTTTTTTTTTTTTTTTTTTTTTCCGGGCTTTTTACGCACCCCCACCCCCACCCACCACACACGCACACACCCCACACACAGCAACACACACACAAAACCACACACACACACAACCACACACCACACACACATACACACACACACACACAAACACACCACACACACACCCAAAACACCAAACACACACACCACACACCCCCAGGCCAGTGTAAAATCAAAGTCCCTGGGAAAAAAAATTTGGAAACCAAATAACACACCACGTCACGCAGAAGTGGGTGCAAAAGGGACTCCGAGAACCTTAGTGTTTCTAAGGTGGGGTAGTAACTGCTACGGGTAATCAGTTTAGTGACAACGTCGGGGAACAATCCTACGAGTGAAAAACTAAATTATTATTTTAAAAAAAAGTCGGAGGGGAAACCTGAAAACTTAATATTTTAAAGTGCCAAACCGTTAGGGGCAGTAGGGGGACCTGCTGCCCCACCCAAATTTTAAATATACAAAGATCAAAGTGATGTGGGGAAACAGGTATTTAAAAATTACCAGCGATTGGGAAACAAAATGAAATGTGGGGGACCATACAGTTTAGAGTGAAAAATTAATAAGCAAAAGGAGAAAAAGGAAAAAAAAAACATATAATAAGGGGAAAATGGCAGGGGGGTAGGCCCGCTGAAGCAGTTTTCGTCACAAAATGTTGTGTGCCATTATACATTTAAAGTGAAATGTATATAAAGTGAAGTGTTACTATCAAAATTTAAAAGTGAAATCGCGCGAGGAACGCGGGAATGAGCCCTACATTTTTGCTAATTTTTTCTGTAAAAAAACCCTTTAAAACGCCTATTTAAAAATCGGTTTCCATTTACCGGATACCTCACACCAAAAAATTTCCCCAAAATTTTAGTGAGAAATTAAAATCACTAATAACAAACGACAAATGAATAAGCACTACCTTTTTCTTGCTGGAACTTCAACATCAACCTTGGTTTTACTAGATGAACGGGCCGTAATGATTTCTTCAAAAATAAAGGGAAAAACACATTTCTCCCAACAATTTAAATAAAAACCCAAACCCGGGTCACTTAGACAATTTCAACCCTAAAAGAAACCCCATTGGACCCTTTTTCTAGCCCCCCCCCTTTAAAAAAGGGAAAAAATAGCATACAGGGCCACTACCCTACCTTCCTCCTGACAAAAAATTAGTAAAACCATACTTGAATACAACAAATTTTCATTTTAAAATCCTGCGGGGCCTTTAGTAAGGAAGTTCACAGCTGATCTAGAGACTGTTTTATTGGCCCACAGAAATTTTCCCAAGGGGCCCAAAGGGTTTGATGACTGGGCCCGACATCTTCTTAAAAAAATTTCTTTAAAAACAAACAACAAACAATGTCCATAAAAAAAAAAAACAGACCAAACAAAAAAGGCTTTTGGGTTCCCCCCGGGGTAACCCGCACCATTCTGGAAAACCATAGGGCAAGAAAAACCAATAGAAAACAAAAAAGACAAGGGGTTAAAAAACACAAAGAACTTTAAACACTATTTAAACAGCTCTCACCCCCGTAAAAAAAAAAAGGTTTAAAAAAAACTAAACTATCAAAGTAGATTCAAGGGCACTAGGGGGAATATAAAAAAAACCTGGGAAAAAACTCTCACAGATTCTAGGGACCCAAAAAACTGAGAAAAAACCAAGAATTTTTGTCCTTTAAAAAAACCTAATGAAACCCAAAACACAATCCCAACTGACACAGCAACAAAATAAACACTTTTTCTCAAACATAGGGTCTAACCCCCAGTAAAAACCCCCATAAACCAAAGGGCCCCTGCCCGGGGTACATAAAATGGAAATTTTTCCCTTTCCTTCTTTCTTGCACCAAGGAACCCCGGGGGGGGCTTGGGGTCATTAAAAACACTTTAAAAAAAACTCGGGGGGGAAACTGTCTCAGGGCCCACCCCTTTTCTGTACAACGAGGGCCCCCTGTCCCTTTTTTGCATGCAAAATTTTATTACTTTTTAACAAGTCAATAAAAGACTAGCCCTTCCCGAAACTACTCAAAGGGCAAGGGTTACACCAAACAAAAAGGTGGTGACCCACAGACTTAAACAACTATACCCAAATCTAACTTACCTTTGCCCCAAAAATCTTTGAGAAACCGTGTACAAGAAACGTATTCTTTAAAAGGGCTAAAAACATACTCAACCCCTCCCGTTTGGATTCAAAAAAAATAAAAGAAAAACTAATGGCAATCAAAAAAATCTAGATCTGCTTTAAAGCATTGGGAAAAAAAGGAAATACCACTGGAAATTTTTTATTGACCAAGAAAAGCTTTTGACACAGTAACCCCAAATCCACTCCACAAACTTTGACCCTACAGTAAAGGGGCCATGCGCTTGTTTTTTCAAATTTTACTTACTATGGATCATACGTCACCATTAAAACACAGCTCAGCAACACGGCCACTTGTATGGAGTTTCCCAGGGAAGGTTTTGGCCCCCGCTCTTCCTCATATAAAAAAATGACCTTCCAAAAGTATCGCAAAACGAAACCCCTTTCCCTTTGCTGATGACAGACTTAGCATCCCCCCCACTTATCTGTGAAATCTATATCAAACAGGGCCTTAAACTCTAAAAATCAACCTTGACCTAAAACGCTTTCTTGATAGTTGTGACAGAACCACAGCATAACACCAGACACAAACATCTCTACGACATTCCCCGTGTCCGACTAAACCTTTACAAAAATTCAATGTATGTCAAAGGCCCTAAAATCTGGAATACCCTACCTGGAACTCTAGAACTGCAGACACATTCATCACCTTCAAAACTACCATTAGAAAACATCTTATCTCCCTGATACACCCCGTCAACTAACTACACCGAATACCACCTGGTGGTTCACACTTACACTCGCTCACTCATTTGACCATAAACAGAAATATTAATCTCAGTCTTAAATAATGAATCCTGTGATACCCAATACTGGAAACTATATACTGTGCAAAACAAAAGCATTCATTTGCTAAACTCATAAACTAGTATTTAGTCACTTAGCCATAATACCAACTTACCTCATAATTTGTAATATTTTACAATTAAGAATAAAACTAAGTATGCCCGAAATGCCTAGCCATGCTAAGCGTTCTAGTGGTACACTCTAATCACAATTTTACTACATGTAAACCAAACAATAACCAAATTTCTGTAAACTCAGCATTGTAATCCTTATAGAGAATAAACTTTGAATTTGAATTTGAATTTGAATATATGGTTATAAACATCACGGGTGAAGGATCTCCAAAATAGTGATAGAAGGCCTATGTACGACGACTACGTCATCAGCATCTGGCAACTTGTCACTGCACCGCTGCCAGTGCAAGTATTACTCATCTATTGTGGTTGCATATTGGCTCTGGATTCTGGTCTTGCATCACTGTTAGATACTGGTCACTTACTCCTGCAAGCTATTACCAGAATTAGAGTAGAAATAGCATAGATTAAGTGAAGATAGTGTTGAGGAGAGTGTGAGGAGGACAGCAGTCTAGCGAGGGGTAACGTAGTATTACTACCGGAAGTTATTAGCAGTATGAATACTTAGGAAGCTAGGAAGTCCTCTCTCAATGTGAGCAAGGAATAGGATATAACCAGCGTAATTGATTTCTTAAATCCAGAAAGGGCATAAGTGGAGAAGAAGCATTACTAGGAAAGACAACTGGGACTAAATTTGAGCCTACACGACAGAGAGGTATAACGGATCTTTCAACCACAACAACCCCTCCCCTACCCCCTAACCATCTCTCCCTCACACACATATACATACACAAGGGTAGACACTCATAGAAGCTTTAGACCCTAGTAGCAATTTCTGCTTTTTATAACTCAGAATTACTGGTATGTATTAGCAGTATCTCCCCTCAAGACCTCCCCCATACACACAAACACACACAATACACACCAACACACACACACACACCTGCACTAGGCAAATAACACACCACATACACAACACACATGCACACACACATACACACACACACACACACACACACACACACACACACACACACACACACACACACACACACACACACACACACACACACAAACACACACACACACACTCACGCACACCTGCAAGGACCCCATTATCAGTGATCACTCTACCCTAAGCCTTCTTTCCCTCACTCCCCTTCTAATCCCATCACACACACACACACCTCCCCGGCTTCTAAGGGTCACTCATCCTTCTCTCCCCTCCCCCCTTAATCCCATCACTCTCTCTCCCACACATGCACACATACATACACAAGCACCACATACACAAGCACATATACACTTGACACAAACACATACTCCCCTTCCCCTAGCCACCTACCCCTCCCCCAAACCATCTAACCCCTCCCCCAAACCATCTAACCCCCTCCCCAACCACATCTCCCCTCCAATAACCATCCTCCCCCTCCCCCATAACCATCCATCCCCTCTCCCCCTAACCATCTATTCCCCTCCCCCTAACCATCTCTCCCCCTTCCTTCTGTGGAGCAATGGGGCATCCTAGAACTAGGATGAAAACAAAGGGCCCGAAGGACGAATCTGGGAGGGAGGACTGGGAGGCAGAGCTCAAAAAAAGGGAGGAAGACTGGGGAAGGAGGCTAGATGAGCTTGCATGGAAGATGGAGGAGAGGTTAGCAGCAGAATCCAGAAGGCGGGAGCAACATGTCACAGTAGCAGAAGCCAAGATACAGAGATTAGAAGAGGAGCTGAGACATCTGAAACAGCCTAGAGACAAAGATATTACAGAAGTAGCATCAGCAATGTCTACATCAGACACAGACAAAAAGTCTGAAGGGAGCATGGAAGCTAAACTGTATGCAGAGGTTCTGTCAAACCCACATGGGGCCAAAACAGAGACAGGGAGCACACTAGGAAAGACTGAGAGGTTGGAAGACATTGAAGGAACTAGGACATGTGCAGGGACCTTACCAGACGCTTGTGGGGGCCAGGAACAGGTGAGCAGGAAGGACAAACCAATGAGCATAGGGGCCACAGCTAGGGAAGGGACTGAAGGAAGAAACACTCCATGGGAAAGAACTAAAACACCTCAGAGGATGCAATGGGAGCCACAGTGGGAGGTGGAAAGGGAGAGATCAGTTTTTGTCTATGGGCTAGACGAAGCTAAAGGGGAAACTTATGAGGAAAGAAAGCAGGAGGAGAAAAAAGCAATTGAAGGTATCATGAAGGTGATAGGCGAGGGAGACATGGCCCAGGTGGCAAATTTTCAGAGAATCAGGTGGTTCACAAAGAAAAGGAATCGGCCTCTCAAGAATCAACCCGAACCATGATCCTGCAGGAGAAAGCATGGCTGAGAGGCAAACAGGAGTTCATGAGTGTGTACCTCGATCGAGACAGAACACAGGAGGAAAGGATGATACTGAAAGAGAGAGTGCAAAAATGAAAGGAGGAATGGGAGGAAATGAAAAAGGAGAGCAGAATAACCAGGACAAGTGGAAGGACAAGCACACCCCCAGAAACACCTGCAGAAGGACTCCAACCATGACACCCCCAAGGCAACTGAACAATCCAAACCAACCATCACATACTGACCCCTCTGTTCCCACCCCCTGCACCACGAACCCTACCCCTACAGCAACCCCCTATGGGAGCTCTTCCTCCACCTCCACTGCAACCCCCCACAGGCTCCCACCAGGGCTCCTGCTCTCCCAACCCCAGTATTCCCCCAGGGCCACAGTTACAGTATTAGAACAGAAGTTGAAGGTTTGATACACAAATGCAGATGGATTAACGAATAAATATGAGGAATGACAAGAAAAAATCAATGAGAAGTCCCCAGACATCATAGCAGTTACAGAAACAAAACTCATGGAGACAATAACAGATGCAATCTTCCCACCAGGATACCAGATCATGAGAAAAGATAGAAGGGGCAGAGGGGGAGGAGGGGTTGCTCTGCTCGTAAAAAACCGATGGAAATTCGAGAAAATGAGAGGCATACACGAGACAGGAGAAAGGGACTACATAGTAGGTACACTTCAGTCTGGGGAGCACAAGGTGGTCATTGCAGTGATGTATAATCCACCACAGAGCTGCAGGAGGCCAAGAGAGGAATATGAAGAGAGCAACAGAGCAATGGTGGACACACTTGCTGAGGTGGCAAGAAAAGCTCACTCCAGTAGAGCAAAGTTGCTCGTTATGGGGGATTTAAACCACAGGGAGATTGACTGAAAATACCTGGAGCCACATGGGGGTCCCAAAACATGGAGAGCCAAGATGTTGGATATGGTGCTGGAAAACCTCATGCACCAACATGTTAAGGACACTACCAGAGTGAGAGGGGGGGATGAACCAGCAAGATTGGACCCTGTGTTCACCCTGGGCAGTTCAGACATTGAGGACATCACATGTGAGAGTCCCCTAGGAGCTAGTGACCACGTGCTTCTGTGCTTTGAATACATAGTAGAGTTGCAAGTGGAGAGAGTAACAGGAGTTGAATGGGAAAAGCCTGACTATAAAAGAGGTGACTACATAGGGTTGAGGAACTTCCTGCAGGAGGTTCTGTGGGGCAGAGAACAGTATGAAAATAACATAGCATCGAAAATCAAGACTGACCCAAAACTGTTGTATAGCCACATCAGGAGGAAGACAACAGTCAAAGACCAGGTGATCAGACTGAGGACAGAAGGTGGAGAACTCACAAGAAATGATCAGGAGGTATGTGAGGAGTTAAACAGGAGATTTAAGGAAGTTTTTACAGTAGAGACAGGAAGGTCTCTGGAAAGATAGCACAGAAGGGAACATCAAGACAGAATATACCAACAAGTGTTGGATGACATACGGACAACCGAGGAGGAGGTGCAGAAGCTGCTAAGTGACCTTGATACCTCAAAGGCAATGGGACCAGACAACATCTCCCCATGGGTCCTAAGAGAAGGAGCAGAGATGCTGTGCGTGCCCCTAACAACAATCTTCAACACATCCGTTGAAGATGAATGGTTCAGAGAACCGACATGTTGATAAATTAGACACATGTGCAACTCTTGGGTATCTTTATTAAGGAAACGTTTCGCCACACAAGACTTCATCAGTCCATACAAAGGAGAATCCTCAAGAGCAGGAGGAGAATGAGGCAATCAGTCCCTCAACCTTGAGTCGATGTGGTCAGTCCATCAATCTTGAATAGAATACGGCATACGTGCGGAGAAGGAGCTTATAAACCGTAGGCTGGAGAGGTGCAGCAGTCATAGGTGGTGTCACATTTGCTCAATGTGGAAGTAGTCGTTGAGGGACTGATTACCTCATTTTCCTCCTGTTCTTCAAGATTCTCCTTTGTATGGACTGATGAAGCCACTGTGTAGCGAAACGTTTCCTCAATAAAGATATCCAAGAGTTGCACATGTGTCTAATTTATCAACATATCGGTTCTCTGAACCATTCATCTACAAACCTGTCAGACACTGCAACTTCTTGGGATCTTAATACTTGGGAATTCTTCGCTTGCCTAATTCTTGGGCACGACCTACTTCAACATTGAACAAATGTGACACGACCTATGACTGCTGCACCTCTCTTCTCCGCACGTATGCCGTATTCTATTCAAGATTGATGGACTGACCACATCGACTCAAGGTTGAGGGACTGATTACATCATTCTCCTCCTGTTCTTCAAGATTCTCCTTTGTATGGACTGATGAAGCCACTGTGTGGCGAAACGTTTCCTCAATAAAGATATCCAAGAGTTGCACATGTGTCTAATTTATCAACATATTGGTTCTCTGAACCATTCATCTACAAACCTGTCAGACACTGCAACTTCTTGGATCTTAATACTGGGAATTCTTCGCTTGCCTAATTCTTGGGCACGACCTACTTCCACATTGAACAAATGTGACACACCTGTGACTGCTGCACCTCCCTGCCAACGTTTATAAGCTCCTTCTCCGCACGTATGCCGATTCTATTCTAGATTGAGACTGACCACATCGACTCAAGGTGAGGGACTGATTACCTCATTCTCCTCCTGTTCTTCAAGATTCTCCTTTGTATGGACTGATGAAGCCACTGTGTGGCGAAACGTTCCTCAATAAAGATACCCAAGAGTTGCACATGTGTCTAATTTATCAACATCCGTTGAAACTGGGCAACTACCTGAGAAATGGAAGACAGCAAATGTAGTCCCCCATATTAAGAAGGAAACAGAAATGAGGCGCTAAACTACAGGACCTGTGTCTCTGACATGTATTGTGTGCAAAGTCATGGAGAAGATTATCAGGAGGAGAGTGGTCGAACACCTGGAACAGAACAAGATTAAATGAAATCAGCATGGGTTTCATGGAAGGCAAATCCTGTGTCACAACCTTCTGGAGTTTTATGACAAGGTAACAGAAGTAAGACACGAAAGAGAGGGGTGGGTTGATTGCGTTTTCCTAGACTGCAAGAAGGCCTTTGACACAGTTCCCCACAAGAGATTAGTGCAAAGCTGGAGGATCAGCACATATAACAGTGAGGGACTGCAATGGATCAGGGAATACCTAACATGGAGCAACAACGAGTCATGGTTACGTGAAGAGGTATCACAGTGGGTTCCTGTGACGAGCGAGGTCCCACAGGGTCAGTTCTAGACCAGTGCTATTTTTGATATATGCGAACGACATGATGGAAGGAATAGACTCTGAAGTGTCCCTATTCGCAGATGATGTGAAGCTGATGAGAAGAATTTAATCGGATGAGGATGAGGCAGGACTGCAAAGTGACCTGGACAGGCTGGACATGTGGTCCAGAAACTGGCTTCTCAAATTCAACCCTGCCAAATGCAAAGTCTTGAAGATTGGGGAGGGGCAAAGAAGACCACAGACAGAGTATAGGCTAGGTGGACAAAGACTACAGACCTCACTCAAGGAGAAAGACCTTGTGGTGACCATAACACCGAGCACGTCACCGGAGGCACACATCAACCAAATAACTGCTGCAGCTTACAGGCGCCAGGCAAACCTGAGAATAGCGTTCCTATACCTTAATAAGGAATCGTTCAAGACACTGTACACTGTGTATGCTAGGCCCATACTGGAGTATGCAGCACCAGTCTGGAACCCCACACCTGGTTAAGCACGTCAAGAAGTTAGTGAAGGTACAAAGGTTTGCAACAAGGCTAGTCCCAAATCTCAGGGGAATGTCGTACGAGGAAAGGTTGAGAGAAATCGGACTGACGACACTGGTGGACAGAAGGGTCAGGGGAGACATGATAACGACATATAAGATACTGCGGGGAATAGACAAGGTGGACAGAGATAGGATGTTCCAGAGAGGGGACACAGAAACAAGGGGTCACAACTGGAAGCTGAAGACTCAGACGAGTCACAGGGACGTTAGGAAGTATTTCTTCAGTCATAGAGTCCTCAGGAAGTGGAATAGTTTAGCAAGTGAAGTAGTGGAGGCAGGAACCGTACATAGTTTTAAGAAGAGGTATGACAAAGCTCAGGAAGCAGAGAGGGAGAGGACCTAGTAGCGATCAGTGAAGAGGCGGGGCCAGGAGCTGAGTATCGACCCCTGCAACCACAATTAGGCGAGTACAATTAGGTGAGTACACAAGTCTCGACCCCTCCAACCACAATTAGATGAGTACACACACACACATTATTGTAACCACGAACAAGTGGTATTTATACACAAATAACCCGCACATAGAAGAGAGGAGCTTACGACGACGTTTCGGTCGTTTGGACCATTTACAAAGTCACACTGTGTGTGACTTTGCAAATGGCCCAAGTCGGACCGAAACGTCGTCATACGCTCCTCTCTTCTATGTGCGGGTTATTTGTGTATCGTTCCAGTCACGGTATTGTGCCTTTTTTTGTTATAAGTGGTATTTAATCAATAACAACACTGCGACTAGCAGAAGATTTCGAACCCCACGTTGTTTTAGCCGCCTCATGGTGAGCGAAAATTCCACGAGGCTCTAACCCACGGGTCAGAACATCACGGAATTTTCTTCTCTAAAATTCCATACCTCCCAATAACCCCTCCTCATCCCTCTGGATAATACTTTAGTAACTCCGCACCTCTGCTTAATCTCCAGGCTACGAATGTTCTGCAATAATATTTACACTACATGTTGCCCTCGGGCACGACGCCTCGACTGCCTCCAGCCTCTCGCTCTCTGCAACGTTCACAACCCATTCTTCAAACCAATAAATGAGTGCTGGTACACAAATAACCCGCACATAAAAAGAGAGAAGCTTACGACGACGTTTCGGTCCGACTTAGACCATTGACAAAGTCATACTGTTGAGGTTGAGGGACTGATTACCTCATTCTCTTCCTGTTCTTCCAGTTTCTCCTACGTGTGGACTGATGAAGCTACTGTGTGGCGAAACGTTTCCTCAAGATACCCAAGAGTTGCACATGTGTCTAATTTATCAACATGTCGGTTCTCTGAACCATTCATCTACAAAGTCATACTGTCAATGGTCCAAGTCGGACCGAAACGTCGTCGTAAGCTTCTCTCTTTTATGTGCGGGTTATTTGTGTATCGTTCCAGTCACGGTATTGTGACTTTGTTATTTAAATATTTGAGTGTTGGTACCACTACACTCGTATACATTCCCATTCTTGCCTTAATAGATAACGTTCTGTGCGTCCACAGATACCTCAATGCGCAACCCACCTTTTTCCCCTCACTAACTATATTGTTCACATTCTGAAAGATACGCTACCTGGAGGTTACCTGGAGGTTATTCCGGGATCAACGCCCCTGCGGCCCGGTCCATGACCAGGCCTCCCGATGGATCAGGCCTGATCAACTAGGCTGTTACTGCTGGCCGCACGCAGTCCGACGTACGAGCCACAGCCCGGCTGATCCGGCACTGACTTTAGGTATCTGTCCAGCTCTCTCTTGAAGGCAGCCAGGGGTTTATTGGCAATTCCCCTAATGCTTGATGGGAGGCTGTTGAACAGTTTTGGGCCCCGGACACTTATGGTGTTTTCTCTTAGTGTACCAATGGTGCCCCTACTTTTTATTGGCGGCATTTTGCATCGCCTGCCCAGTCTTTTACTTTCGTAGGGAGTGATTTCTGTGTGCAGATTTGGGACCATTCCTTCCAAGATTTTCCAAGTGTAGATTATGATATATCTCTCCCTCCTGCGTTCCAACGAGTACAAGTCAAGTGCTTCCAAGCGTTCCCAGTAGTTAGTGATTTTAATTGTAAAACCAGTGTTAAAATAAATGGAATTAATAATACAATAATAAGAGATTGTTGATAGAGGCACAGTGGTGCCAGTGAGACTATTTACGCTCAGTTAATGGGACTTGGGGATGGCTCTGCGTTGAGAAAGATTCGCCAGTGAATGGAAATATTAAATATAAGAAGATTCTCAGGGCTACTAGGTCTGATGCCGTGCTCCTTCCTTAAGTAAATGTGGCCTGGCCTGACTAGGTTGGGTCATTGGCTTAAGCCGGTAGGAGACTTGGACCTGCCTCGCATGGGCCAGTAGGCCTGCTACAGTGTTATTTCTTTCTTATTTTCTTATGTTCTTATAGTCATAATGTATTAATATAACTGTTATAGTGCATTAATATAACTGTTATAGTGTATTAATATAACTGCAGTGAAGTGTTTAAGATGGTGTGGCATCATCCCTGCAGTGACGTAGAAGAATCCGGACACTTGTTAAGTTTATCACTGCTAGTACGTGTTTCCACTGAACTAATATAGTTCAGTAAGTTAAAGGAAACTACAAAACTATGCATATGGTAACAAAAATAATAGTCTGATAATTTACAAGTGGGGCAGTGGGCCTCCAGCAGCAACAGCCTGGTTGACCAGGCGAGCACCAGACGAGCCTGGCCCATGGTCGGGCTCAGAGAGTAGATATACTCTCGAAATTCTTCAAAAGTATATCAAAGGGGGAGAGAGAGAGGGGAAAAGTGGGTGGGCATTCCCCTTCTTCCATAGGTGCCATCTTATATTTCTGGCAACGTGCAGCCCACCAGGGGGAAGCTCATTTACATAAGGGAGGTAGGAGAGAACTAGCTAAGAATTACTGACCAGTACCCCTAACTTCCCACATCTTATAAATCTTCGAAAGAATGACGAGATGTTAAATTACAAACCTTCATTGAACAGTACAATCTATGTAACCCAAAAAATCATGGTTCTAGAGCGGGACGCTCCTGCCTGTCGCACCTGCTAACCACTGTGACAAAATTACAGAGACGTTTGAAGAAAATCAAAACACAGATCTTGCAAAGACATTTGACAAAGGCGATCATGGGGGTGATTGCACACAAAATGAGAGCCATAGGCATTATGGGAAATGTAGGCTGATAGATTTTCGGGTTCCTAACACAAGGAACACAAAAAGTAATAGTAAACAGAGCAATATCCAGCATCAGCGAGGTTAAAAGCTCGATTTCCCAAGGCACTGTCCTGGCACATCCGCTGTTTCTTATCCTCATAGCAGACATGGATAAAAACACCCGTCACAGGTCTCTATCATCATTTGCAGATGACACTAAAGTAAGCATGATAGTTACTTCGGTAGAAGTCACTGAAAAATACAAGAATATATAAAGCAGTGGTTTCCAGTGGGCAGTGGAAAATAACTTGACATTCAATGCTCATAACTTCCAGCTGCTTAGGTACGGCAAGCACCAGATGAGCCTGACCCATTGCCGGGCTATGGGAGTACAAAAACTCTCTGAACTCATCTAAGGTATTACTGCCAACAACTACCACCGCCCTTTCACTTCTGCCACCAGCACTACCACCACCACCGCCCCTTCACTTCTGCCACCAGCACTACCACCACCACCCCCTTCACTTCTGCCACAGCACTACCACCACCACCGCCCCTTCACTTCTGCCACCAGCACTACCACTACCACCGACCCTTCACCTCTGCCAACAGCACTACCACTACCACCGCCCTTCACCTCTGCCACAGCACTACCACTACCACCGCCCTTCACCTCTGCCACCAGTACTACCACACCACCGACCCTTCACCTCTGCCACCAGCACTACCACCACCACCGACCCTTCACCTCTGCCACCAGTACTACCACCACACCACCCTTCACCTCTGCCACCAGCTCTCCACCCACCCCACCCACCCCCCCCCCCAACCTCCACCACCCCACCACCGACCCTTCACTCTGCCACCAGCACTACCACCACCACCACCCTTCACCTCTGCCAACACTACCACACCACCACCGACCCTTCACCTCTGCCACCAGCACCACCACCACCACCGACCCTTCACTCTGCCACCAGCACTACCACCACCACCGACCCTTCACCTCTGCCACCAGCACCACCACCACCACCGACCCTTCACCTCTGCCACCAGCACTACCACCACCACGACCCTTCACCTCTGCCACCAGCACCACCACCACCACCGACCCTTCACCTCTGACACAGCACTACCACCACCACCGACCCTTCACCTCTGCCACCAGCACACCACCACCACCGACCCTTCACTCTGCCACCAGCACTACCACACCACCACCCTTCACCTCTGACACCAGCACCACCACCACCACCGACCCTTCACCTCTGCCACCAGCACCACCCACCCCTTCACTCACCACCAGCACTACCACACCCTTCACCTCTGACACCAGCACTACCACCACCACCGACCCTTCACCTCTGCCACCAGCACTACCACACCACCGACCCTTCAACTCTGACACCAGCACTACCACCACCACCGACCCTTCACCTCTGCCACCAGCACTACCACCACCACCGACCTTCACCTCTGCCACCAGCACTACCACCACACACGACCCTTCACTCTGCCACCAGCACTACCACCACCACCGACCCTTCACCTCTGCCACCACACTACCACACCTACCGACCCTTCACCTATGACACTACCACACACCACCACCGACCCTTCACCTCTGCCACCAGCACTACCACCACCACCACCGACCCTTCACCTCTGCCACCAGCACTACACACCACCGACCCTTCACCTCTGCCACCAGCACTACCACCACCACCGACCCTTCACCTCTGCCACCAGCACTACCACCACCACCGACCCTTCACCTCTGCCACCAGCACTACCACCACCACCGACCCTTCACTCTGCCACAGCACTACCACCACACCGACCCTTCACCTCTGCCACCAGCACTACCACCACCACCGACCCTTCACCTCTGCCACCAGCACTACCACACACCACCGACCCTTCACCTCTGCCACCAGCACTACCACACCACCGACCCTTCACCTCTGCCACCAGCCTACCACCCCTTCACCTCGCCACAGCACTACCAACCGACCCTTCACCTCTGCCACCAGCACTACCACCACCACCGACCCTTCACCTCTGCCACCAGCACTACCACCACCACCGACCCTTCACCTCTGCCACCAGCACTACCACCACCACCGACCCTTCACCTCTGCCACCAGCACTACCACCACCACCGACCTTCACCTCTGCCACCAGCACTACCACCACCACCGACCCTTCACCTCTGCCACCAGCACTACCACCACCACCGACCCTTCACCTCTGCCACCAGCACTAACCACCACCACCGACCCTTCACCTCTGCCACCAGCACTACCACCACCACCGACCCTTCACCTCTGCCACCAGCACTACACCACCACCGACCCTTCACCTCTGCCAACCTACCACACCACCACCCTTCACTTGCCACCCCTACCAACACCGACCTTCACCTCTGCCACCAGCACTACCACACCACCGACCCTTCACCTCTGCCACCAGCACTACCACACCACCGACCCTTCACCTCTGCCACCAGCTCTACCACTACCACCGACCCTTCACCTCTGCCACCAGCACTACCACTACCACCACCCTCCACCTCTGCCACCAGCAACTACCACACCCTCCACCTCTGCCACCAACAACTACCACCACCCCACCTCTGCCACCAGCACAACTACCACCCCCTCACCTCTGCCACCAGCTACCACTACCACCCCTTCACTCTGCCACCAGCACTACCACACCACACCACCTTCACTCTGCCACCAGCAACAACTACCACCGACCTTTCACCTCTGCCACCAGCCTACACTACCACCGACCCTTCCCCTCTGCCACCAGCACTACCACTACCACCACCCTCCACCTCTGCCACCAGCACAACTACCACCACCCTTCACCTCTGCCACCAGCACTACAACTAACACCACCCTTCACCTCTATCATGTGGGAGTTCGACACGTGGATTAGGTAAGAAATACTCACGTAGGCTGGTAGTACGTATAATTACAGATAATGTGTGTAACGCCTTTGCAGCCGTACCTATCTCCTTGCTCACACTCGTAACACTGACTGACTGGCCGCCCGTACCCATATGTGAGAGGGTCTTTGAATAATGTCAGGTCAGTTCAATATGAATAGACAGTGACTCAGGCAGAGACGGTTGGTCGTGAGTCAACTGGCACAGTGGTTACTGGTAACTGGTTACTACTACTGAGAGCTCAGCGACGCTAACGTATGTCGTCCCGACATACAACTAATACAAACTAAGGCAGGTATACGGCTTGGGCTGATTCTATAGAATGTCAAAGTACACAACAATTAAACATTATAACATACATAAGTAGAACATTGGAATGGAAGCTTACGTGACTGAAACTGTAATGCAATACAAGGTATACTATAGTACAACTTAAAACTCAACAAATGAACAACGAACTCAACGTTGAGATTACAAGTGATAAAAAAAAATTTTGATCGATCGATCTGTATTCATGTGATCTACGGATTCTGAGGAAGGAATATATACAAAGAAAAGAGTGTTTTAACAGAAAGGCAGATTCGGTGCACTCAAATCTAGACTGTTAACTCTCAGAATGCGGAGAGAACATGAACACAAAAAAAAAAATTCTTGAATACTGATAAGTTGATACTGTAATTATTCATCTATACAGGTTATTTACATTTAACCCCAACTCTGCTAGGGTGAGATTGACATATGCAGAATGGGTGTCATCTCTGGGAGGATCAAACTCTGTAGCATTGGCTAACTCATGCTGCATTTGAGGCAAATCTGAATTGGAAGTTACAAATGATACTTGAGGATTTCTCAAGACCTGTCGTGTACGTAGGGAATAACGACATTCAGGTTGATCGTCTGACTGAGTATCAGAGGAAGAGAGTACAGGATCAGGAGGATTGTCAGAGTCTGTCACATTAGTCTGGGTTGGAACATCATTTCATCACATACTAACTTCATATGATCAAATGCGATTCTTTATACTGACCAGTACTAATCTCTCTAACCTTATACTTATTACCAGTGATATGTTCAACTACTCGATAAGGACCAATAAACTTTTGATCAAGCTTTGGCATTGCAGACGTTTTGTTAAAGTTAATCAGCATAACTCTCGAACCTACTTTGATTTTGGATGGCTTTGCTCGAGTGTTTGCGACTCTGTAAATTCAGCTGTTGATTTATGAAGTGTTTCACGGATTCTTCTAAAAACACTTTGAGCTAAGCTGGTACGAGTTGCTATGAAATCATCAGGGTTGTAATTTGGTTTCGGATTAGAGTAATAACAACTCATAAGGCAAACGTTTATCTTACACCATACAATGCATAATGTGGAGTGTCACCTATAGAAACATTGTAAGCAGAATTTATAGCACACTGCACATCAGGTATAACTTCATCCCAAGTTTCACTGTTGGGATTGATAGTGGCTCTCAAGACATCAAGTACTTTCTTATTGGTTCGTTCCGCTAACCCATTGCTGGCAGGATGATGAGGAACAATGGTGGATTTAGAGATCTTGTACAAGGTGCACAAATTTTCAAGAATTTCATTACAGAATTCACCTCCATTATCTGTTACTAGGGACTTAGGGGTGGTATGCCTGCAGATAATGCGTTCTTTAAACGCTTTAGCTACTGTCTCGGCAGTCTTATCTGCAATAGGAACTAACTCACAAATATCTGGTGAAATGGTCTACCATAACACACAGATGTTTTGTTGCCTTGGAGGGAACATTGGAAATTAGTTAACAAATCTAGCGCAACTCTTCCCAAAGGGTTTGCTAGTAGTTGGATATACTTGGATTGGGTTAGGACCATTAGCATTGCCTTTATGTTGCATGCAGACACTACATTTCTTAACATACTCAGAAATATCAGTTGCCATACGAGGCCAAACGTATTTCAATCTGGCTTGTTTTACTGAACGATCCATACCAGGGTGCGCAACACCTGGTACATCGTGAACTAGCTGTAAGGCTACATTCACTAGTGACTGTGGAATTACTAACTGGTATACTCTTCTGCTAGGAGTACCCAACTCGGCTGTTCGATACAGTAATTCTTGGTTCATGACAAAGTCACTGAGGGGCTCTGGTGGCCTGGTGGTTAACGCTCTCGCTTCACACGGTGAGGGCCTGGGTTCGATTCCCAGCCAGAGTAGAAACATTGGACGTGTTTCTTTCCACCTGTTGTCTATGTTCCCCATCAGTAAAATGGGTACTTGGGTGTTAGTCAACTGGCACAGTGGTTACTGGTAACTGGTTACTACTACTGAGACCTCTGCCACCAGCACTACCACTACCCCTCACCTCTGCCACCAGCACTACAACTACCACCACCCTTCACCTCTACCACCAGCACAACCACTACCACCACCCTTCATCTCTGCCACCAGCACTACCACTACCTCCACCCTTCATCTCTGCCACCAGCACTACCACTGTCACCATCATTCACCTCTGCCACCAGCACTACCACTACCTCCACCCTTCATCTCTGCCACCAGCACTACCACTACCACCACCCTTCACCTCTGCCACCAGCACTACCACTACCACCACCCTTCACCTCTGCCACCAGCACTACCACTACCACCACCCTTCACCTCTGCCACCAGCATTACCACTACCACCACCCTTCATGTCTGCAACCACCACTACCACTATCACCACCCTTCCCCTCTGTCAGCATAGCTGCTTATCCCCTACATGTGTTATATAGCTTATCTTTGTATCATAGTACCATCCATATGTTTTACATACACGACCCCTTTGCTGGGCCTAGTGACTGTTTGTATGACGTCACGGGATGCGGCATAAGTGTGTGGGACGCGCTTAGATCTTCAAGCACAGGCCTACTGGCAACGCACGGCAGGTTGGGCTCCCTTTCTCACATTCTGCAATATATTGCTACCATCCAACTAGTGTGTATATCTTCAACCCTCGTTATCTCCTTTCGAACCCCACGACAAATGGTGCCAGCGGAGGGCCTGTAATTCTGACGATTATAGTGATTTCTGGAGATAAAATTCTACTGAGAAATTTGTCATGTGAGTTCGATAACGTGGATGGAGTAAAAACACTCAAGTAGGCTGGTTAGTACGTATAATTATAACGGAAAGTATGGGAAGCACCATCAGCCGCCCTGCCTCTCTCTGCTCTCTCTCAGACTGACCCACCAGTGCCTAGAGGGTGAACAGTGTTCAAAAACATGCTATGGTCAGCAGCAACGTTAATAACAGTCAGTGATTCACACAGACGGTTGGTAGTGAGTCATCTACTGGTAACTGGTTACTGGTAACTGGTACTACTGAGACATTATGATCGGGAAAGGATTCTCTATCTTTTCATAAGAAATTTTTTTTTTGAAAATTGGGCGACCACTACCCTTCGCCTCTGCCACCAGCACTACCACCATCCTTCACCTCTGCCACCAGCACTACCACCATCCTTCACCTCTGCCACCAGGACTACCACCACCCTTCGCCTCTGCCACCAGCACTACCACCATCCTTCGCCTCTGCCACCAGCACTACCACCATCCTTCACCTCTACCACCAGGACTGCCACCACTACCACCACCCTTCACCTCTACCACCAGCACTACCACTGTAAGAGAGCTTGTGATATGTATATATATATATATATATACTATATATATATATATATATATATATATATATATAATAATATATATATATATATATATAATATATATATATATAAACAGACATACCGCTCTTTAAAGAGACCGTGATATGTATAACTCTCTAAAAGAGTCCATGACATATATAGCTCTCTAATAGAGACCATGATATATATAGCTCTCTGAGAGAGACCATGATATATATAGCTCTCTGAGAGAGACCATGATATATATATAGCTCTGAGAGAGACCGTGATATATATAGCTCTCTAATAGAGACCGTGATATATATAGCTCTCTGAGAGAAACCGTGATATATATAGCTCTCTAATAGAGACCGTGATATACATAGCTCACTGAGAGAGACCGTGATATATATAGCTCTCTAATAGAGACCGTGATATACATAGCTCACTGAGAGAGACCGTGATATATACAGCTCTCTAATAGAGACAGTGATATATATAGCTCTCTAATAGAGACCGTGATATATATAGCTCTCTGAGAGAGACCATAATATATATAGCTCTCTAAGAGACATTGTGATATTAGTTTCTATATGATAATTTTTAAATGCCTCCTTGGAATCACTATAAATATTGAATGCTAATTTTAACTACATACCAAATTTATGCGAGACTCTGCAGTATTGCAGTGGCGTGTATGGAAGTGCAGGGATACTGGGGTTATGCAACACGGGGATACCTTTCTTGGGTCACTCACCTACCAAACAAAGTACATCTACAGTAGTTTTCACTGCTGTTTAGTCTTGACTCCACCCATGTCCACACATACATATTGAGACTTGTCCTCTCTAACCTGGAACTATTGTTTGGTTATGTCTTGAAGCATGACTCACGAAGTGAATATTAGACACATGTGCAACATCTGGGTATCTTTATTGTAGACGTTTCGCCATCCAGTGACTCTATCAATAAAAATTCAAGGACATGATTGGACGACAGAAGAACTATGTACAAGAGATGAGGTAATCAATCCCTCATCTTTTGTATAAAGTTCTTTTGTCTTCCAGTTATGTCCTTGAATTTGTATTGATAAAGCAACTGGATGGCATGTGTCTAATTTGCATCTTCTCTGTATTGTGTACCATTCTTGTACATGACGCATGAACTTTTAACGCCACAGCTGACGTCTCTGACGCTACGGCTGTTACTCCTCACAGCCGACCTCGGCTGTTGAGGCTGTTACTGCCACCGCTACTGGAGCTGCTGCTGCTGATCTTGCTGCACCTACTGGTGCTGCTGCTGCTGACCTTGCTGCACCTACTGGTGCTGCTGCTGCTGACCTTGCTGCACCTACTGGTGCTCCTGCTGCTGACCTTGCTGCACATACTGGTGCTGCTGCTGCTGACCTTGCTGCACCTACTGGAGCTGCTACTGCTGACCTTGCTGCACCTACTGGTGCTGCTCCTGACCTTTCTGCACCTACTGGTGTTGCTGCTGCTGCTGCTGACCTTGCTGCACCTACCGGCGCTGCTGGTGCTGACCTTGCTGCATCTACTGGTGCTGCTGGTGCTGACCTTGCTGCACCTACTGATGGTGCTGCTGCTGACCTTGCTGCATCTACTGGTGCTGCTGCTGCTGACCTTGCTGCATCTACTGGTGCTGGTGGTGCTAACCTTGCTGCACCTACTGATGGTGCTGCTGCTGATCTTGCTGCATCTACTGGTGCTACTGGTGCTACTGGTGCTGACCTTGCTGCACCTACTGGTGCTGGTGGTGCTGACCTTGCTGCATCTACTGGTGCTGCTGCTGACCTTGTTGCACCTAATGGCGCTGCTGCTGACCT
Organism: Cherax quadricarinatus; assembly: GCF_026875155.1. Classification (NCBI taxonomy): domain Eukaryota; kingdom Metazoa; phylum Arthropoda; class Malacostraca; order Decapoda; family Parastacidae; genus Cherax; species Cherax quadricarinatus. The sequence continues at coordinate 3,951,141 of NC_069426.1, forward strand.
TCCTGCACCTACTGGTGCTTCTGCTGCTGACCTTGTTGCACCTACTGGTGCTGCTGCTGACCTTGCTGCACCTACTGGTGCTGCTGCTGACCTTGCTGCGCCTACTGGTGCTGCTGCTGACCTTGCTGCACCTACTGGAGCTGCTGCTGCTGACCTTGCTGTACCTACTGGTACTGCTGCTGTTGACCTTGCTGCATCTACTGGTGCTACTGCTGACCTTCCTGCACTTACTGGTGCTGTTGCTGACCTTGCTGCACCTACTGGTGGTGCTGCTGACCTTGCTGCACCTACTGGGGCTGCTGCTGACCTTGCTGCACCTACTGGTGCTGCTGATGCTGACCTTGCTGCACCTACTGGTGCTGCTGATGCTGACCTTGCTGCACCTACTGGTGCTGCTGATGCTGACCTTGCTGCACCTACTGGTGCTGCTACTGCTGACCTTGCTGCATCTACTGGTGCTGCTGGTTCTGACCTTGCTGCACCTAATGGTGCTGCTGGTGCTGTCCTTGCTACACCTAATGGTGATGCTGCTGCTGACCTTGCTGCACCTACTGGTGCTGCTGCTACTGACCTTGCTGCATATACTGGTGCTGCTGCTGCTGACCTTGCTGCACCTACGGGTGCTGCTGCTGTTGACCTTGCTGCATCTACTGGTGCTGCTGCTGACCTTGCTGCACCTACTGGCGCTGCTGCTGTCATTGCTGCACCTACTGGCGCTGCTGCTGCTGACCTTTGCTACACCTACTGATGCTGCTGCTGATCTTGCTGCACCTACTGGTGCTGCTGCTGCTGACCTTTGCTACACCTACTGGTGCTGCTGCTGACCTTGCTGCATCTACTGGTGCTGCTGCTGCTGACCTTGCTGCATCTACTGGTGCTGCTGCTGCTGCTGACCTTGCTGCACCTACTGGTGCTGCTGCTGACCTTGCTGCACCTATTGGTGCTGCTGCTACTGACCTTGCTGCACCTACTGGTGCTGTTGCTGCTGACCTTGCTGCACTTACTCGTGCTGCTGCTGACCTTGCTGCACGTACTGGTGCTTCTGTTAACCTTACTGCACGTGCTGGTGCTGCTGCTGCCCTTGCTGCACGTACTAGTGCTGCTGCTGACCTTGCTGCACCTTTTGGTGCTGCTGCTGACCTTGCTGCACCTGATGGTGCTGCTGCTGACTTTACTGCACCTACTGGTGCTGTTGCTGACCTTGCTGCACCTGCTGGTGCTGCTGCTGACTTTGCTGCACCTACTGGTGCTGCTGCAACTGACCTTGCTGTACCTACTGGTGCAGCTGTTGACCTTGGTGCACCTACTGGTGCTGCTGCTGACCTTGCTGCGCCTACTGGTGCTGCTACTGACCTTGCTGCACCTACTGGTGCTGCTGCTGCTGACCTTGCTGTACCTACTGGTACTGCTGCTGCTGCTGCTGTCCTTGCTGCACCTACTGGTGCTGCTGCTGCTGACCTTGCTGCATCTACTGGTGCTGCTGCTGCTGACCTTGCTGCATCTACTGGTGCTGCTGCTACTGACCTTGCTGCACCTACTGGTGCTGCTGCTGCTGACCTTGCTGCACCTACTGGTGCTGCTGCTCCTGACCTTGCTGCACTTACTGGTGCTGCTGCTGCTGCTGTGCTGCACCTACTGGTGCTGCTGCTGACCTTGCTGCACCTACTGGTGCTGCTGCTGCTGCTGCTGCTGACCTTGCTGCACCTACTGGTGCTGCTGCTGCTGACCATGCTGCTGCTGCTGACCTTGCTGCACCTACTGGTGCTGCTGCTGACCTTGCTGCACCTACTGGTGCTGCTGCTGACCTTACTGCACCTACTGGTGCTGCTGCAGACTTTACTGCACCTACTGGTGCTGCTACTGACCTTGCTGCACCTACTGGTGCTGCTACAACTGACCTTTCTGCACCTACTGGTGCAGCTGTTGACCTTGTTGCACCTACTGGTGCTGCTGCTGACCTTGCTGCACCTACTGGTGCTGCTGCTGACCTTGCTGCACCTACTGGTGCTGCTGCTGACCTTGCTGCACCTACTGGTGCTGCTGCTGACCTTGCTGCACCTACTGGTGCTGCTGCTGACCTTGCTGCACCTACTGGTGCTGCTGCTGACCTTGCTGCACCTACTGGTGCTGCTGCTGCTGACCTTTCTGCACCTACTGGTGCTGCTGCTGCTGACCTTGCTGCACCTACTGGTGCTGCTGCTGACCTTGCTGCACCTACTGGTGCTGCTGCTGACCTTGCTGCACCTACTGGTGCTGCTGCTGCTGACCTTGCTGCACCTACTGGTGCTGCTGCTGCTGACCTTGCTGCACCTACTGGTACTGCTGCTGCTGCTGCTGCTGACCTTGCTGCACCTACTGGTGCTGCTGCTGACCTTGCTGCACCTACTGGTGCTGCTGCTGACCTTGCTGCACCTACTGGTGCTGCTGCTGCTGACCTTGCTGCACCTACTGGTGCTGCTGCTGCTGACCTTGCTGCACCTACTAGTGCTGCTGCTGCTGTTGACCTTGCTGCACCTACTGGTGCTGCTGCTGCTGTGACCTTGCTGCACCTACTGATCCCAACGTTACAGACGTCTCCAGAGTGCGACTCACAACCTTTGACTCGCATCATAATCTTGATGTGGCTCCTATTACAACTCCTCCCTCCCTCTCCTTATTCTCTGGTTCTTCTTTTATTAGTGTGGATAACTTAGTTCCAGTAACTGCAATAGTGTTTTGCGATTGTAAAGTATTGTCTTCTTTTGACGTTGGTAATAATTCAAATTTTGCAACTTTTTCTAAAGGAAAAAAAAAAAACGCCCTGTGAATGATTGCAAGGTTCTAATGGTTTGTAATTTTAGCCAGAAAGTGAACTGTGGTATGATACTGGCATTTATGCTGTGAAAAACCTGAAGTAAGATAATTATCTTTCAAAAAAGGCTTGAAATTAAATTAAAGCTTTTATGCTGTAAATGAGCTGAAGCACGATAACTCTACTATGATAACAGCTCTAGGATGATAACAGCTCTAGGATGATAACAGCTCTAGGATGGTAACAGCTCTAGGATGATAACAGCTCTAGGATGATAACAGCTCTAGGGTGATAACAGCTCTAGGATGGAAAACAGCTCTAGGATTGATAACAGCTCTAGGATGATAACAGCTCTAGGTGGTAACAGCTCTAGGATGATAACAGCTCTAGGATGATAACAGCTCTAGGGTGATAACAGCTCTAGGATGGTAACAGCTCTAGGGTGATAACAGCTCTAGGATGATAACAGCTCTAGGATGGTAACAGCTCTAGGATGATAACAGCTCTAGGATGATAACAGCTCTAGGGTGATAACAGCTCTAGGGTGATAACAGCTCTAGGATAATAACAGCTCTAGGATGATAACAGCTCTAGGATGATAACAGCTCTAGGGTGATAAAAAGCTCTAGGATGATAACAGCTCTAGGATGGTAACAGCTCTAGGATGATAACAGCTCTAGGATGATAACAGCTCTAGGGTGATAACAGCTCTAGGATGATAACAGCTCTAGGATGGTAAAAAGCTCTAGGATGGTAACAGCTCTAGGATGATAACAGCTCTAGGATGATAACAGCTCTAGGGTGATAACAGCTCTAGGATGGTAACAGCTCTAGGATGGTAACAGCTCTAGGATGATAACAGCTTTAGGGTGATAACAGCTCTAGGGTGATAACAGCTCTAGGATGATAACAGCTTTAGGATGATAACAGCTCTAGGATGATAACAGCTCTAGGATGATAACAGCTCTAGGGTGATAACAGCTCTAGGATAATAGCTCTAGGATGATAACAGCTCTAGGATGATAACAGCTCTAGGATGATAACAGCTCTAGGATGATAACAGCTCTAGGATGATAACAGCTCTAGGATGATAACAGCTCTAGGATGATAACAGCTCTAGGGTGATAACAGCTCTAGGATGATAACAGCTCTAGGATGATAACAGATCTAGGGTGATAACAGCTCTAGGATGATAACAGCTCTAGGGTGATAACAGCTCTAGGATGATAACAGCTCTAGGATGATAACAGCTCTAGGATGATAACAGCTCTAGGGTGATAACAGCTCTAGGATGATAACAGCTCTAGGATGATAACAGCTCTAGGATGATAACAGCTCTAGGATGATAACAGCTCTAGGATGATAACAGCTCTAGGATGATAACAGCTCTAGGATGATAACAGCTCTAGGGTGATAACAGCTCTAGGATGATAACAGCTCTAGGATTATAACAGCTCTAGGATGATAACAGCTCTAGGATGATAACAGCTCTAGGATGATAACAGCTCTAGGGTGATAACAGCTCTAGGGTGATAACAGCTCTAGGTTGTACAAGAACTGAAGCACGATAACAGCTCTAGGATGATAACAGCTCTAGGATGATAACAGCTCTAGGATGATAACAGCTCTAGGACGATAACAGCTCTAGGACGATAACAGCTCTAGGATGATAACAGCTCTAGGACGATAACAGCTCTAGGACGATAACAGCTCTAGGACGATAACAGCTCTAGGACGATAACAGCTCTAGGACGATAACAGCTCTAGGACGATAACAGCTCTAGGTTGTACAAGAACTGAAGTATAACAGCTCTAGGCTGAAAATAACTTGATTAAAACATCTTTATTATTATTATTATTATTATTATTATTATTATTATTATTATTATTATTATTATTATTATTATTATTATTATTATTATTATTATTAATGTTTGAATCTTTTATTGTTAAGCCTAAGAAATATACTTTATGTATAATTTTTTTCTCTAGTAGTAAAAGTCTTGATGGGTCTATCACCTGTTTAGTACATACAGCAAAAGACATTATTATATAACAAATATTTCTATAACAGAACACACACAAAAAATTAAAATAACATTGATATTAATACATTTCCTCACAGTAACACATAACTAAAACTGTCTCCCCATTGAGTCCCTCAATCTCATCCACTTCCGGGGAATTATTGCTCTCCCTGCCACCCCATTCTGATCAGTCTTCACCTAGACATCTCTTGCTTGAATAATCATTGGTGTTTGTGTTAGTTTTTTCACTGAGGTAATCACTGAGTCTTTCCTCCTCATAAAATTGGCTTTAGTTTGATCGAAAGCCTATAATTTTTTTTTTCAAGCTTGATTAAAGTGGAATATAATAGTACTAAGCAAAGTCATCCGGCTTCACGTCGGCCGAATGATTGTGGAGGATTACATTTGCAAGTCAAGTGGCCGGTGGCCACTTTGAATTGAGTATCACAGAGAACTACAGTCAAGAGGCTGGAGGGCACCTACACTAGCAAGCATCACAGAATATCACTCATCATAGTCCGTGTACACAGAGTGGTCTCAGCCACGGTCCTTCACAGGAACAATCATTCATCATAGTCCGTGTACACATAGTGGTCTCAGCTACGTTCCTTCACAGGAACCATCACTCATCACAGTCCGCGTACACAGAGTGGTCTCAGCTACGTTCCTTCACAGGAACCATTACTCATGATAATCCGTGTACACAGAGTGGTCTCAGCTACGTTCCTTCACAGGAACCATTACTCATCATAGTCCGTGTACACAGAGTGGTCTCAGCTACGTTCCTTCACAGGAACCATCACTCATCATAGTCCGTGTACACAGAGTGGTCTCAGCTACGTTCCTTCACAGGACCATCACTCATCATAGTCCGTGTACACAGAGTGGTCTCAGCTACGTTCCTTCACAGGAACCATCACTCATCACAGTCCGCGTACACAGAGTGGTCTCAGCTACGTTCCTTCACAGGAACCATTACTCATGATAATCCGTGTACACAGAGTGGTCTCAGCTACGTTCCTTCACAGGAACCATTACTCATCATAGTCCGTGTACACAGAGTGGTCTCAGCTACGTTCCTTCACAGGAACCATCACTCATCATAGTCCGTGTACACAGAGTGGTCTCAGCTACGTTCCTTCACAGGAACCATCACTCATCATAGTCCGTGTACACAGAGTGGTCTCAGCTACGTTCCTTCACAGGAACCATCACTCATCATAGTCCGTGTACACAGAGTGGTCTCAGCTACGTTCCTTCACAGGACCAGCACTCACATAGTCCGTTGTACACAGTTGGTCGTCTCAGCTACGTTCCTTCCAGGTAACCATCACTCATCATAAATCGTGTACACAGAGTGGTTCTCAGTCTACGTTCCTTCACAGAACCATCATCTCTAGTCCGTGTACACAGAGTGGTCTCAGCTACGTTCCTTCACAGGAACCATCACTCATCATAGTCCGCGTACAAAGAGTGGTCTCAGCTACCGACAAGATGACTTAGAAAGACACGTAAGCAAACTCTAGGACAGTTATTAGAAAACGTTTCGGTCCGTTTTCTAATGTTTTCTAATAAATATGTCCTAGTGTTTGCATACGTGTCTTTCTGAACCATTTAAATTGGTAGAAGATGAGGAGTTAATCAGTCCCACAAACTCCGTCTCATCTTCCACCATTCATCCTGTTACCGAACTGGGAAGCACTCGTTGGCGAAAACGTTTTCACGTAAGAATCCCCAAAGTGACTAAAATTTTTCAACTTTTCGTTTTCTAAACCATTTACTACCACAACGAATTATTTTTAAGTCGTTGCTCTGAAGAGCAGCAGTTTATCAATTTACAACTGAGGATAAGGTCAGTGTTTCTTGCTTTATGGAAAACGTCCCTTATGTTGTTAGAAAGGTCAGGTGGCACATTCCTGAAAGCAGAACTGGTATAAAGTAGAAAAGGGAGACTGTGTGAGATGGGCAGGAGTTAGACCAGTTAGATATCATTTCTTCAATTTATCCTGTTAAATAATGTGTTTGTTACAAAAAGCTGAAAGCTACTGTGTTATTAGTAGACACGATTCGTCACACTCCACCAATTTCACCCTTCTCATTCACACACACATGAGCGGGGTTCCACAAGGGTAAGTCCTAGGGTTGGTGCTGTCTCTGGTATATGTGAGTGACATGACGGAAGGGGTAGATTTAGAGGTGTCTCTGCAGACGATGTGAAGCTAATGCGAAGAATTCAAGCGTATGAGCCAAATGGCTCCTGGAGTTTAACCCTGCCAAGTACAAAGTCATGAAGACTGGTGAAGGTCAAAGAAGACCGCAGAGGGGATACAGGCTAGGATCTTGGGATGAGTATCATACCGATCACTTCTCCTGAGGCGCACATAAACCAAATAACTGCTAAAGCATACGGGCTCCCGGCAAATCTAAGAATAGCATTTCGATACCTGAATAACGAGTCAGTCAAGACACTGTACATCGTGTACATCAAACCCATATTAGAGTATACAGCACCGGTATGGAACCCACACCTAGTCAAGCACGTCGAGAAATTAGAGAAAGTGCAAAAAGACTAGTCCTCGAGCAAAGGGGTATGTCCTCCAAGAAGAAGTTAAGGGAAATAAACATGACGACACTGGAGGACAGGAAGAGCAGGAAGGACATGATAACAACTTATAAAATACTGAGCGCAGATGACAAGGTGGACAGGGACAGAATGTTTAAGAGATAGGACACAACAACAAGAGGTAACAACTGGAAGTTGAAAACTCAGATGAGTCACAGGGATGACAGGAATTATTTCTTAAGTTATAGAGTTGTCAGAGGTGGAACAATCTGGAGAGTGGTGTAGTGGAGGCAGGATCCATACATAGCTTTAGGAAGAAGTACGATAAAGCTCACGGAGCAGTGGGAGAGTGGACCTAGTAGCGACAAGCGAAGAGGTGGACCAGAAGCTGTGAATCAACCCCTGCAACCACAAATAGGTGAACGCACACACACAGACACACGCGCGCGCGCACTCTATTTAAATCCTACAATTGGAGTTTATGAAATATTTGCTCGTGTTAATATCTCGTTTTCTGCGAATAATACTTGTATATTTGAAGAATAAATCAAATTCATTATTGTAAAATATATGAATTGTCTATTTTCACAGGAATTTTGAGAAAAAATGTGATTTATTTCATGAATTAATTTTTTCTATATCTAACACGATTTATATATAAAACAAAAGACTGCTAATAATAAAAAATTTTACAGTAATCAGACATAAAGGAACAAAGCTTAAGCGTAATTTTAATCTTCCGCTGTTCACAATGTGTCCTTGTCATGGTAAACATGAATGATCACCAACATGAGCAGTTTATAACAATTATATGATATTCACACACGGAGACTCGACACAAAACCAATTACGTCACTCTTCCATATTTATAAACATTTCTTGTTTTCATGTAGCATATCATTTAATTGACAGTCTATGTATAAAATATAAAATGTACCACTTCTGGAACTCTCCTGGGGACCCTCATCCTCAGAGAAAAGAATAAACTTGATTCAGGGAAAACTCACGATTGTCCCTGAAACTTTTTGAAAATTGTTTTCTTATACCACCCCTCATATTTTATAGATAATTTATTTAAAGACAAAATATACTGACAAAAATACAATATGGAGTAAAACAACATAGATAACTCAGAGCTACATCTCGAATACTTCGTCCAGCTCCCCGGCGGTGGGCCGCATGCCCAGAATGCTGCAGGCATTTTCCCTCTGGATCGCAACACTGAGTCTCTGAAAGAGGAAGCTGGTCGCCCTGTGGTTCTTGGTTTCTCTGATGAGTTTTTCACACAGCTGTTTGAGGAACTTCAGAGCACCCTTGCCCCATGCTCCATGGGTCTCCAACCCTATTGGGATGAAGTTATAGCAAAGGGAAAGGTCTTCATATTTGCAGGTCTTCTGGGTTTTCCTGTGGCTGGCAGCTCCACCCCGTTCAGCTAAGAAGTATGTCAAGTAGGTGTCTGCCAATGTGGCAGCACAGGTGTAGTCCCAGGCAATCTGCTTTCCATCCTTCCAGGGTAGCATAGTGGCCCCATCAGGACGCTTTTGATTTCCATCAGACCTCTGCAGTTGGGGTTCTCATTGGGCTGGGCAACGGGCTGTGGCGAGGCTTCTCTTTATGATGTCGTTGACTTCCTCTGATGTGTGGCGCACGAGACCATGAAGTCTGAATTGATCAGCCGTCGCCCTGCAGCAAATACACCTATGTACGGTGAGGATGGGGGCGGCTAGGCGAAGAGTAACACCGATCCGAATCGCCTGTGGGTCGAGGGAGGAATTGGGAACAGCTAGAAGGAAATCTCCTGATTGTGGTGCCTTCACCGCTAGGAGACGAGCTTTGTCCTTTCCTGAAGCGTTGGTGAACACTGTGTTGGCGATTTTTTTCATGATCGGTTTGTCCCAGTGGGACTGTTTGTGCTCTTTGGGAGGAGCTGATTTACTGGAGGAGTCTGCCAGGGTGTCCCACCACCTGGCTGCTTTAGTAAACCTGGGGTCTTGAGCGCCTACCGCATCTCTCAAGTGTTTGGGGACAATCTTCTTGACTAATCCACTGGAAGCCAAACACGAAGACAGAAATGTAGGTAAAGCAACAAGCGTTGCTTTTCGTACCCCTATACCTCCCAGTTGCACTGGGAGGGTTGCCTGATTCCATTGTTGATCTTCTAGTGACAGATTCAGTGCCTTCTTAAAGACTGATCTCAGGAGTGCGTCATATTCATCAAGTGCTGGATTGTCAAAAGATGGTGCGCACCTCAGGAAGTGAGTCTTGGCATAGTAAGACACCTTTGAGCAGATATAGGGCATCATGGGCATCGAGATCGCTTATTCTCTCCTCCATTCTCTCCAGGACATTCAATTTGTCCTTGAGGACTGTGTCGATGGCCTGGTGACCCAGAGGTGCTCCCAAGAGGGTACTGTTGGATGGAGTGGTAGTATTGACTTCCGGGAGGATTGCACACACAGCATTGATTATTTCCTGGTTCGTTGTGATGATTTCACACTTGGAGGGATTGAGGATAAGTCCCAAGGCTTCTCCCTGCGTCTTCACCAGTTGTAGATCCTCTAACAGGGACTCTTCAGTACCTGCCAGAGTGTCATCATCCAGGTACCAGATGTTGAGCTCGCTGCATAGGCTGAAGAGAAGTGGAGCGAGTGATCACCCTGCTGAACATCCTAAACCCTTCATTTCAGGTGGCTGTAGCCACCTGAAATGAAGGGAAAAAGACTGGGGAACCTGTCCCGAACGGCCGGCAAGACCACAGCTCTCTTCACCATATTAAAGGCATTTCTAAAATCAAGTTTGGCTACGGCCTTGTTTTCTGGTAGATCCCTTATATATATATAATATATATATATATATATATATATATATATATATATATATATATTATATATATATATATATGTCGTGCCAATTAGGTAAAATTGTACAATTAGCAAGAACTCTTTGAAAAATAAGTCCTTTATTAAATTTCCTCTTATACGTTTAAAGATATATATTTTTTTTTCATTTATGTTAATGTAGAAATTAATAATTTTGTACCAAAAGCATCTTAGAAAACGTACCTAACCTTATTTTAACAAGCACAATTTAATTTAGCGTAATGCAACTAAATATATTTTAGATAAATTTACAATAAATTTACAGTCAGGTCAGTTGACCTTCGTTCAAAGAATAAAATAATTCAAATGCATCAAAGGACTAGAAACTAATAGGCTGTACTCTAAGAACTTTCTATGTAATGAACGTCAAGCATTGATGACGCTTGTCACATATATCCCTTATGCTCTCACATACTGCTCGCAGCACTCTCACTGCAGGAGAGAAATAATGTCTGGAAAAATATACAGTGATCGTTTACCGCCCACATGAATTCAATAAAACATCCGAACTTCTGGATACGAGTTGCTACTGGTCGTAGTAGTGAAAAAAGACACGTTGCAAAACACGTTTTTATTTGGACAATGTTTCACTCTGTTTAGGGTTATTTTAAGTTGTCATACTGACATACAGAGGATACAAAGTGCCACAACACACACACCACACACACAACACACACCAAACAACAATATATATATATATATAATATATATTATATATTATATATATATATATAATATTATATCCCATATAGAGTTAATGCTATATATATAATATATATACTATATCATACATATAATATATATATATATACTATCAAAGTGTATATATATATATACTATAGAATATTATATATATATATTTAAATATATATACATATATATAATGAATATATTATCATTATAGCCACGAACGAATGGATTTAATCAATACCGACACTGCGTCAGAGACTCGAACTTCATATCGTTTTGGCGTGCCTCACCTTTGAACACCACTCCACAAGCACGACTATATAGCGATGAACCAGAAACGATGGTTTAATATTACCAAATGTGCAAGTAGTCACCGTGACACTTTCTGCCTAAGGGGACATACGTACATGTCACATTACATCGATCCTACAAAACATAATAGTAATTAGCTGTTTCATGTTGCGAGGAAACCGTGGTAAATTATGCTTCAAAACATTGTTTCGTGTTTCATTGGTATTTAGATCTGCTGTGTGGAGGTGGGTTTCAAACATGGAGTACTGAAATTAACCTTCATACATCTGCACGAGTGTCTGCAACATGAAACAAACCTAGTTCTTGCTCATGTTTGTAGATCAATGGTAGATGTCTAATGTGAATTAGTTGTGTGGCCTCTTGAGGTGGGACGTATGTCGTTTGGTCGAATCTTACCTGTCGCAGTTTGTAAATTCTACATATTATAAAGAACTATAGTTCCTTGATGATGTGAGAAGTCACGAAAGCGCTTGGCATTTCTCTATTCTTTCACAGTGGTTGTTTTGCATATATATATATATATATATATATATATATATATATATGTCGTGCCGAATAGGCAGAACTTGCGATCTTGGCTTAAATAGCAATGCTCATCTTGCCATATAGGACAAGCGAAAATTTGTGTATGCAATAATTTCGCCAAAATCATCCTGAACCTAACGAGAAAAATACATTTCACTCTGTTAGTTTAGCATTAAATTATTGTAAACAAATCAAAAATATATTTAGTTAGGTTAGGCTAAAATAAATTGTTCTTGTTATAAGAAGGTTAGGTAAGTTTTCTAAGATTCTTTTGGTGCAAAATTAATTTTTTTACATTAACATTAATGAAAAAAATATATCTTCAAACGTATAAGAGAAAATTTCAAAAAGGACTTAATTTAAAATGAGTTCTTGCTAATTGACCAGTTTTACATATTCGGCACGACATATATATATATATATATATATATATATATATATATATATATATATATATATATATATATATATTATATATATATATATATATATATATATATATATATATATATATGTCGTGCGAATAGGCAGAACTTGCGATCTTGGCTTAAATAGCAACGCTCATCTTGCCATACAGGACAAGTGAAAATTTGTGTATGCAATAATTTCGCCAAAATCATTCTGAACCTAACGAAAAAAATATATTTGATTGTGTTTGTTTAGTACTAAATTATTGTAAACGTATTTAAAAAATATTTAGTTGGGTTAGGCTAAAATAAATTAAACTTTTTATAATAAGGTTAGGTAAGTTTTCTAAGATTCTTTTGGTCCAAAATTATAAATTTTTACACTAACATCGATGAAAAAAATATATCTTTAAACCTATAAGAGAAAATTTCAGAAAGGACTTAATTTTAAATGAGTTTTGCTAATGACCAGTTTTACATATTCGGCACGACATATATATATATATATATATATATATATATATATATATATATATATATATATATTATATATATATATATATATATATATATATATATATATATATATATTATATATATATATATATGTATATATTTATTTAGTTATATATATATCATAATCATACATGTCAAAAATAAGAGAAATTTCCTTACAATAACAAATATATTTGCAGTTTTCTGGCTTTGTCGCGTGTGTTCGGTATGGCTCTCCTGCACCACTGTCCAGTACTAGTCGACCATCAAACTGATCGTCAGGTTTCACTGACATTTCTTCTCAATAATGGTTATGTCTTGTTGAAATCGTTCACCGTGGGGTTCTGTTTCACCGCAACTGGACATGCTGGAGGAAAACTAATTTCAGAGCATATTTTTGAATGTGAAAAAAGAAGACTTTTATTGGCCAGTGTTATTTTAGTACTTTTATTGTATTCGTTATTCAACCAGTTACTGACAGTAGCACCTTCAACATACATACAATGACGTACATTTATGTGTACAGATGGCTTAAATTATTATTATTATTCAACTTTAATCTGCCTGCTTAATAAGTAACAGTCTGAATATATGTTTATATAATAAAATAATGATAATAATCTTTATTTCTACAAGTACATATAAAAATATATACAGACCTGTCTGACATCAATGACATATTGCTATATAGAAAGCCCCTTCTTATGCTGAGCATTTTGGGCAAATTAGGTAAATTTTGTCCTCAGTACGACTCTGTGTTTAGTGAACCACTAATCGGTCTGAGGATCGACGACCCAAATGATTTCTTCATGAATGAGCCTCAAAGCTCCATAAATGTATGCCAGATTTCCGACATTACCCTAACTCCGATAGATTTCGAAAAAGCCATTGACAACATGCCTATGCACACAGCCCCGGGCCCAGACTCGTGGAACTCTGTTTTCATTAAGAACTGCAAGAAACCCCTCTCGCGTGCCCTAAGTACACTATGGAGGAGGAGCTTGGACATGGGTGAAATTCCACAGTCACTTAAAACAACGGATATAGCCCCACTCCATAAAGGTGGCAGCAAAGCATTAGCTAAGAACTATAGACCAATAGCTCTGACGTCCCACATCATAAAAATCTTTGAAAGAGTGTTAAGAAGCAGGATTGCAAATCACCTGGATTCCCAAAATCTGCACAATCCAGGGCAACATGGGTTCAGGGCAGGTCGCTCCTGCCTCTCACAACTACTGGATCACTATGACATGGCCTTGGATGCACTGGAAGAAAATCAGAATGCAGATGTAATATACACAGACTTTGCAAAAGCATTTGACAAATGCGATCATGGCGTAATAGCCCATAAAATACGTGCTAAAGGAATAACTGGGAAAGTGGGGAGATGGATCTTCAACTTCCTAACAAATCGAACACAAAGAGTAGTGGTCAACAGAGTTAAATCGGAGGCTGCCATAGTGAAGAGCTCTGTTCCACAAGGCACAGTACTCGCCCCCATCTTATTCCTTATCCTCATATCAGACATAAACAGAGATATACACCACAGCACCGTATCATCCTTTGCGGATGATACTAGGATCTGCATGAGGCTGTCATCTGCTGAGGACGCGGTTAACCTCCAAGAAGATATAAACAAAGTTTTCCAGTGGGCAACGGTAAACAATATGATGTTAAAAGGGAAAATTTCCCCAACTACTCCGTTTTGGAAAATGGGGAGAAAAAAACTAGAACAGATATACAACTGACTCCGGGCCATCAATAGAGCGGAAAAAAATGTAAGGGACCTGGAGTAAATGTTGAGGATCTCACTTTCAAGGACCCAAACAGTCCCACGATCCCCGGAAAAGAAAATGATGGGGTGGATAATGAGAATTTTTCAAAACGAGAGACCCAAACCCCATGATGATCCTTTTCAAAATCATTTGTTCTCTCTAGGCGGGAAATACTGCTGTACTTTAAACATCTCCATTCAAAGCAGGTAAAATTTCGCGATCAGAGAGTGTACAGAGATCCTTTACTGCATGTAAAAGTTTGTAAAGCACTTAACTATGGGCCCCTCTTGGGGAAGCATTGACTTTACCTTTTGGAACGCAGGGGGGAGAGTTTAAATCAAAATTACATTTGGGAAAAAAATCTTGGAAAAAAAGGGCCCCAAATTGCCCACAGAAATACCCCCTACGAAAGTAAAAGACGGGGCAGGCGATGCAAAATGCCCCAAAAAAAAGTAGGGCGCCTTTGGTACACTAAGGGAAAAACCATAAGTGCCCGGGGGCCCCAAAACTGTTCAAAGCCTCCCCTCAAGCTTGGGGGGAATTTTCCAATAAACCCCTGGCTGCCCTTTAAGAGAGAGTGGACGATACCAAAGTCAGGCCGGATCAGCCCGGGGGTGGGGCCGTACGTTTTGGGCTGCGTGCGGCCAGCAGTAACAGCCTAGTTGATCAGGCCCTAATCCATGGGGGCCTGGTCATGGACCGGGGCCGCGGGGGCGTTGACCCCCGGGAAAACCTCCAGGTAACCCCCCAGGTAACCTCCAGGTAACCCCCAGGATGCGACGCCACCAGTCACTAATACCCAGGGAACTATTTCACTGGGGGGGGTTAAAAAAGGGAAGAGGTGTCATACAGAAACACGTCCTATGTTTTCCCCCCGTACCAGGATAAACCATGGACTTTAGTGTGTGGTGGTGCGCTAGTAATCCCGAGGGGCCTCGAAAAAAAGTGTCACCCGCAGTCACCGAAAACCTGCTAAGCCCCACTTCACAAAAAAGCAGTAAAAATTAAATCAATGGCCTTAATTCACACATTATTAAAATCTTTCGTGGAAAAATCCAGGGGGAGCATGGGAGTTTAGGGCAGGTCGCTCCTTCCTGTCACAATTGCTAGATCATTAGTATACTGTCCTCGATGCTATGTAAGACAAACTAAATCCTGATGGAGTGTACACTGATATTTGCAAAGGCTTTCGAAATTTTGACCATTTTGTGACTGCGCACAAAATGTTTGCAAAAGGAAATAACTGGAAAAACTCTGTTCCTCTGTTTCTCATTCTTATATCCAGCATTGACAAAGATATAAATTATTGCACAGTAACATCATTTGCTGATGACACCAGAATCTCTGAGTGTAGCACCGGTCGAAGACAGCGAATCTTCTAGCAGATATAGATCAAGTCTTCCAGTAGGTCTCGGACAAGAATATAATGTTAAACGAGGGAAAGTTTCAATTGCTCCTCTGTTTCAATTGCTCCTCTGTTTCAATTGCTCAGCTCAAATCATTTAATAGAACAAAAGTCCCACTAGCAATACCCTTGAAGTAATGATGTCAGATCTCACATTCAAGGATCACAACAATATTTCAGTTTTTACCACAAGGAAAATGGTAGGCTGGATAACTAGAACCGGCTGGAATGCTGCTGTATATTGACGGCCCTCTTCAAGGCAGGTGAGATTGCTGACCTGAAAACTTTTAGAGAACCTGCACTGCTTGTCTACAATAAATCAGACATCGGAGGTACTGGGAGCACTTGGAGTCATTTCAACCATATTCCTTGGAACTTAGACGAGAAAGGTACATAATTAACGCCTGGAAAACCCTAAAGGAACTGGTCCCAAGGCTGAACACCGATATCACTGCATATGACAACAAGATACATGGCAGATAGTGCAAAAGGTCTCTGTTAAAAGCAGTAACTCGACGAGTGTCAGAGGTCCCCGACTCTTCAACGTCCTTCCTCCGTGCAAAGGGGAATTACCAACAAACTTCTGGTGGTCTTCAAGAGGGAACTGGACAAGTTCCTGACCAGACACTGTTTTCAAGAACATGAACAAGAATTCATGTTGAATATATACCACTTATGTAAGGGTCAGCATGGATCCCTAAACTGATCAAGCTAAATGCGATTCAAAGATTTGCATTGTAACTGAGGTTGGAAGTAAGGGAAATAAATTACAAGAAGAGAATTAAGGAAATCGCAATATTAATACTTGGATGAAAGGAGAATTAGCGAACACATGCTCACAACATTAGATAAAGGGTACAGGGGAAAGTTCATTGAGCTATGGAAAGAAGAAACCATCGAATATAGAAGGTAAGTAAAGGCAAGGATAAACTGTGTGAACATTAGGAAGTACTTTTTCAATAATACGGTGGTGAGTAAGTGGAATGCACTAAAACAATACGGTGGTGAGTAAGTGGAATGCACTAAATGATTAGGTGATGGAGGACAACGCTATACGCAGTTAGGGATAAATGGTACAAAATACGAAGGAAAAATAGACACAAATGCGACCCTTTATTGACTACGTTTCGCCCACACAGTAAGCTGTATCAAGTCACATCCAGATCTACCTGAGCAGAGAGTACATGAGTATATATAGATTGCACAGTGAGGCGAAGGGTCAGGTGAGGAATGCCGAGAAGGTTGGATCTGAGAAGGACGCGCACGGGATGGGCAAATAAGTTTGTTGCTGTGTAGGATAACGATGAAGAAGTTTCCTGACGAGGGGCCCAGCTATGTTGTGAAAGCCATTATTTTGACGGAAATTGTTGGATATACAGATGAGCGATGATTCCATGATCCTGCGAGACTGAGTGATGATTCCATGATCCTGCGAGACTGAGTGATAATTCCATGATCCTGCGAGACTGTGTGATGATTCCATGATCCTGCGAGACTGAGTGATGATTCCATGATCCTGCGAGACTGAGTGATGATTCCATGATCCTGCGAGACTGTGATGATTCCATGATCCTACGAGACTGTGTGATGATTCCATGATCCTGCGAGACTGAGTGATGATTCCATGATCCTGCGAGACTGTGTGATGATTCCATGATCCTGCGAGACTGAGTGATGATTCCATGATCCTGTGAGACTGAGTGATGATTCCATGATCCTGCGAGACTGAGTGATGATTCCATGATCCTGCGAGACTGTGTGATGATTCCATGATCCTGCGAGACTGAGTGATGATTCCATGATCCTGCAAGACTGTGTGATGATTCCATGATCCTGCGAGACTGTGTGATGATTCCATGATCCTGCGAGACTGAGTGATGATTCCATGATCCTGCGAGACTGTGTGATGATTCCATGATCCTGCGAGACTGAGTGATGATTCCATGATCCTGCGAGACTGAGTGATGATTCCATGATCCTACGAGACTGTGTGATGATTCCATGATCCTGCGAGACTGAGTGATGATTCCATGGTCCTGCGAGACTGAGTGATGATTCCATGATCCTGCGAGACTGTGTGATGATTCCATGATCCTGCGAGACTGAGTGATGATTCCATGATCCTGCGAGACTGAGTGATGATTCCATGATCCTGCGAGACTGAGTGATGATTCCATGATCCTGCGAGACTGAGTGATGATTCCATGATCCTGCGAGACTGAGTGATGATTCCATGATCCTGCGAGACTGAGTGATGATTCCATGATCCTGCGAGACTGAGTGTCTTCTACCTTGGCGATGAGTCTTGCATTGCTGTAGTTGATTAAATGGTGTGGAAGTTTCAACGCAAAACACAGGTATTTCTCAAATGGTCCATTCTGCTTGCGTATTGGTGTTCAGAAATACATGTTCAGTGGTCTCTGGATGTCTAGCCCACTTAAAATTCATTGTAATCATTGCAATAGATTACGAATATCCCTGCAGAGGATAGTTCCTTGTGGTGTCCTTTACTGGGTTAGTTAAAAATGTTATATGCATGGCGTCTACAGCCTTTAATGAACTGATTATACCACAATTAGTTTTGGTGTCGTGCTGAGAGAAAAAGTGGAGAAGACGAATCGTGTTGGTTTGTAGGTTTTCGGTAGATTTTAAAACGAAGTTCTAGGTTTTCGACTTTGCAGAGAAGAACATCAGAGAAATGAAGAGTGTTGTCTACTTCTAGTGTAAACTGGACTGAGACCTCGACATTGTTGAGCTTGTGTTGGAGAGCAGGAACGCTGTAACGTCTGAAGGTTATGATATGAATGTGTATGATGTTCTGCTTTAATCAAACTTGCCTACTTTATTTTTCGGTAGGCAATGATTGTAATACCGTACAAGGTAAGCATGTGTTTGTTTATTCTCTCCTCTTTCTTTCTGTCATGTTTCATTTGTTAAAATTTCCTGATTTCCCTCAACGGTGATCTCCACATGTCATCTCCCCTTCCTAGTGCTCCTATAATTTATATTCTAACCTTCCCTGGTTTTTCTGTCTTTTCCTGTCTTCTTCCATTCTTCTAATCTTCCTTTTTCTCTCTTGTATCATATCACTCTGCTCTCTTAATTTTACTAGTTTTTCCCCTTTACTAACACTTTTCTGTGCCCCCCTCTGCTAACATTCTTATGTTTTCCCTGTGCTAATCTTGCTATACATGTCTGCTAACATTCTCCAATAACTTTGAAAGCATAATCTTGTATATCTTTGTCCTCATCGCTCTCGGGCCGTGTGGACCTGCTGCGCAGAGGCTTCTGAATCAGCTGGTTTTCTGCGCAGTTTTCCTGTTTTAGAGCAATCAAAATGGCGGATCGACATGGTCGCCGTGTGAACACAGTCTGTGTTGAATTGGTTTGTGGCACGCTTGCCGGCTCAACGATGCAGGTGTTACTTCCTACAATCATCGGTGAAGTATATGGCATACCAAATGAGGAATTGTATGGCATAGCACTCAACGGAGTTACTAGAATTTTCATCAAGGTTAAGGATGCAGGTTACTACTCCAGCATCGTTAACGAATATCATGAGAAGAGGATATCCGTGAACACTGCAGTGGAGGTATGCCTTCATGATGTTTCAAGCTACATGACATGGGTCAAAGTGAGGAATGTTCCATTTGAAGCAATGGAGCATGATGTGGTGGCGGTTTTCTGAAATTATGGAAAGATCCACATAGTGGAATTCGGAGTGTGGAAAGATGGACCGTATGTGGGGTTGCCTGAAGGTTCTTTTACACTGAAGATTACACTGAAGATGACTTTATGGCAGCCGATTCCTTCGTATGTACAATTGGATGACTTCAGAACCCAGGTCTTCGTGTATTATGTGGGACAGAGGAAGACTTGCAGATAGTGTGGGTCATTCGACCACTTGGCGGCTCAATGCCACATAAAGGCAGGACAGAGGGAACACATATCATCGACGGTAATTCAACAGCAAGGCACAGTCGCGTCAGAGGCAGGTGCGGTCACAAGACAGGCACCTAACAGTTGGAGTGAGGAGGTCGACAAGGCAGAGGAGGAAATGGACGCATGTGTCACGTTACCTGTTGGGATGGAACCTGTACAAGCGACGAAGAGGAAGGAAGATGACAGGTGTGCAGAGCAACAGGATGGATTGCTGGAGGTTTTAAACTCCTTTCTAAGTGAGGTGGAGGGCACTCTGGAGGAAATGAGGAGTGGCCACACGTCGGTGACATCACACGATGTTTTAGTGCCTGGGGAGACCTGTGCACTAATGGAACAGTGCACACAGTTGTGGCTGAGGTACACAGGGAGGGGATGGAAGATGAGGAAGTGTGTGGTGAAGAAGGTTCTCGCAAGCGAACGGCTGGAACATCGGAGATGGACGACGTCCTAACTCTAGAGCAGAGGTCGGGGAAAAAGTCGTGGAAAAAAAAGAGATGAGCCATGCGGAGAGGGGGGGAAGGGTAATAAGGAGATGAGCAGTTCAAAGGACATTGGAGGGGTTGGGGGTTTGGTCAGGCAAGGTGCCAAATGAGGAACTATCCAACAGTCAGGTATTATGGGACACCTACCAAGGCGGAGGGGAAAGCCGCCACTATTACAGTAATTTCAAGGTTGTGACGATTAATGTAAATGGTTTAAGGGCTGAAGTAAAATGAGTGTTGGTGGAATGATTCTTAAGGAGGTATGACATAGATATTTGTTTTATACAAGAGCATAATTATAAGGTTGGTTGTAAGCTGTTGCCGAAAGGATATCAGTTGTATGTAAGTGGGTCTGTGAGATTGAAAGGCGGTGTGGCAGTGGCTGTGAAGAAAAACAGTCCCTTATGTATTTTGCGGTGGGAAGAGGGATGGGGGAGGGTAGTGAGGGTGGACGGAGAGTGGGGAGAGACTAGACCATGTTTTATAGGGGTTTATATGCCGGTGGAGGGCACTGTTAGAGTTAAAGAGAATTTCGTACGAGAAGTCTTGATGTATCACTTCAGGGGTTTACCTTTAGTCACTGTCATTGAGGGAGACTGGAATTGTGTCATAAGGGGGAGGATGTGGAGCCAAGGGGAGCGGGGTGTGTGTTAGGCACGCTACACAATGTTTTGCAGGATGTGGGGGTTAGGGATGTTGGGGGGAGGGGTGAATGGCAAATAGAGTTTACGTTTGTTAGGAGGGGTTATTCCGCACAATTAGATAGGATCTATACATCGGACGCGATTGGTGTGATGGGAGTGAGAACTTTGGACGTGGGGTTTTCTGACCATAGGGCGGTTATAGCACATCTGGATTGGGAGGGCATGATTAGAATACAATCAGATTTTTGAAAGTTGAATGCGAGACTTGTGAAGAATGAGTAGGTGAGTGTGGAGTTTGGAGAATGGTGGTGAAATTTGTGGGGTACTAGCGATGGGGAGTCAAGTCTCTTGGAATGGTGGGAAGGTAGAGCCAAACCAGGTATAGCGGGTTTTTATAAATGGAAGGGATGGGAGGAGGCAAGGTGGAGGTATGGATTACAAATTTATTTAGAGTATTAGCTCAATTAGTGTTATGAGGAGGGGAAGGGGAGGCAGTATGGAAACATAGTGCAGCTCAGAGATAGGTTGGCAGAGATACATCATGAAAGATTTGATGAGATAAGGGTAAGGGCGGGAATGGAGGCAGTGCTGTGGGGGGATAAGCCTTCGGGTAGTGTTTTGCAAAGTTTTAGGACTAGGCAAAAAGAGCCAACTATTTTAAACTTAGAGGTTAGTGAGGATTTGGGAGGATATTATAAGGGGCAAAGGCTAAATACCACAGAGGGAATGAGTAATTATGCTGATTATTGGTTCCAAAAAAAGTGGAAGAAAGGGGAAGTAGGGAATGATTTTCAGGAAGTGTGGGGGGGGGCATGTTTTAGGGACGTGTGGGGAGGAGATGGCTGGGATGGATGGAGTGATTCGTATGGATGAAGTGGAAGAAGCAGTGTTCAACTTAAGTACTGGAAAGGTGCCTGGAATAGATGGGATTTTGAATGATTTCTATTGGGGTCAATGGAATCATATTAAGGACTGTCTAATGAAAGTAATGAATTGTATGCTAAGGGAAGGACAGTTAGGAATGACACAGAGGACAGGTGTGGTCGTGTTGGTAAGGAAAAAGCAGGAGGGAAGGACACTGAGTGCGTACAGGGTTATATCGTTAATGTGTACAGACTATAAGATTTTTGCGAAGATACTGGGAAATAGGAAGAAGAAAGTGGTAGAAGGGGTACTACATAAGGGACAGATGGGGATTCTGGGACGAAGCATGAGAGATGGGCATGGTCGCATTAGGGAATTTTTAGAGGGTTGTAATGGAGGTGGTATTTTACGTATTGATTGGGAGAATGCATATGATTGTGAATAGGGATTTTCTGGGGGCCAGTTTGCGACATCTGGGTTTCAGTGACGGAGTAGTAAAGTGGGTTGATATCCTGTATTCTGAGGCAGTGGTAAAGGAGCAAATAAATGGTAGGTTGGGTAGGATTGTGGAAATGGAGAGAGGTCTGAGACAAGGGTGTCCTTTGTCTCAAATTTTGTTGGCGTGCATACAGCACCCATTTTATGAAATAGTTGAGGGGGGGGGGGAGAGTTTAAATGGGGTGAATTCAATGAGGTGGTAGGATTTGTAGATGATGCAACTGTACTGATCACTGGTGTGGAAGGATTGAAAACCATAGGAAGGGTGTTGGAAATGTTCGGGAGGGCATCAGGAATGCATGTAAACAGAGCAAAATTGTGCTTACTAGAAATAGGTTCTTGGGTGGGGGGTGGATTGGGGTTGGAGTTTGGGTGGGAAGTGGCGGAATGGCTGAAAATTTGTGGAATTATATATATGGCTGATGAGCAGGAGGCTCGACGAGTGAACTCGGAGTTAGTGGGAGAAAAGGTAATGAACAGGATACGGAGCCTAAGGGCAGTGGATGTTACCTTACTACAAAGGGCAATTGTCATAAATACATTGGTCTATAGTAAAGTGTGGAGTGTTGCTGTAGTGTATCCTTTAAGGGTGCAGGAGGTGCATGAGATACAGAGGCGGGTGTTACATTATGTTTGGGGTTTTGGGAGGGCATGGCTCAGTAAAAAGGTGGTAATGTCAAACATACGTAGAGGAGTGGGACTTTTGGCGCTGGAGTCGAGAATGAAGGCACTGTATGTAAAACAGAGGTTTGTGAGGGAGGGGAGGTGAGAGGGGTAAGAGTTGGAATGGTGATGAAGGATGCACGAAGGTGGTGGTGTGGAAAGGAGTTTTCAGATTGTTGGGTGGGGGTGCAGTAGAGATTCTGCGAGCCCTAACTTTTGAGATTCAAGGAGTCTCTGAGGATGTGAGACGGGCTATTATGTACATAGTGGCGGATTTCCTGTATTTTTCTTGGGGAATGAGGGACACGGGGGGGGGGGGATTAGAATTAGGGCAATTGCGGCAGGTACATATCAAACGGTCTGCAGGAATAAACTCATTTATGGTGAACAGTGGAAAACACTTTTTCCGGAGTCATACCGCAACATTACAGTCAATGGACTCATTTTTTTGGCAAGCTAATTATATGTAAGGGACTGTTTTCTCTTTAAGAGGGGTCACTTAGTTTTTTGGAGGGGGGGGGAGCACTTGATGTAAGGTTTTCGAGAGAGTTTGTGTGGATTGGAAGGGCCTGTAAAGTGTGGTTGTGTTTGTCATGTATGTTGTGTGTGACAGGTTTTGTAAAGCTCGTTTTTGTATCACTTCACGTTTTGTACTTAAAAAAAAAAAATGTTCTTAAAGGAGAGCTCGAGTGAAGTATCAGGTCTAAAGATGGGATAGTGTTTTGGAACGTATGATTATACCAACTACATTGAGTTCATGTAGGGTGTACCCACTATTTAATTTTGTGTACTTCAGAGTATATATTATGAAAAAAGTGTTGGTTTTAAGAATTTTTTTCACATATTGTGTCTCACATAATTATAATTTCCAGTGTCATGTGACACGTCGTTACATATCTAGGTCAGTATTGTTAAATCGGGTGTTCATACCGTTATGGTTTTGTCCTGTGTAATGTAAGCTGTAAATGGCATGATTAAAGTTGGGCACCTTTGGGTGGTAGAGTTTTAGGGGATGGTCAGGGTAGGTGTTTAAAGGGAAACTTGTACTTGCTAAATACATGTGATATACGGGGGTTGTGTTTGATGGTTTATAGGAAACTGTGTATTATATATCTTACTGTATGGGTTATT
The DNA here is from genome assembly GCF_026875155.1 of Cherax quadricarinatus. Taxonomy (NCBI): domain Eukaryota; kingdom Metazoa; phylum Arthropoda; class Malacostraca; order Decapoda; family Parastacidae; genus Cherax; species Cherax quadricarinatus. The sequence goes on from NC_069426.1 coordinate 3,975,234, forward strand.
GTCTAAGAGAAATGTTAACTTAGGTTTTGGCATCCATGTTTGCATGGTAATTATAGCCTCTGAACATTGATAGTTGGTATGTTCTTTTGTCATTTTGTATTGTAAATTATGTCATTTTGTATTTGCCATTTTGTATTGTAAATTATGTATTTAAATAGGTATGATACAGGTCCGGATATCCGCTTATGTAGTAGTTATCATGGTGGGGCGAATAGGGGTTTTATGAGTTATTACTGCAGGTCTTTAGAATCTTTTGTTAGTGGTAGGAGGACCTTTTGGGCCACAGAGCTCTTATCTCCATTTTCAGTTTTGGAGGTTGTACGACCTAGGTCACTTGAAGTGTATATTGCCACAGTCAGAATGTTGATCATGGAATATGATATACTGTGTTTTATATTTTATTGTTAGGATACCTGTTTGTTAGGTCAGATGTTTTTCTATTTTTAATTTTTATATTTTGTAATATGCCGGATTAAATAAATAAAAAAGTATGGTGATGTGGCACCAAAACTGTTAAAAAGTATTGTAATAATTGAAGGAACTTTACTGAAAGAAAGAATATAGACAAACATTGTTTGAGAGAGTGGTGTTATAATTTGTGGTGAAGGTGGATAGGCAAGTGTAAACCTTTTGGATACTAACAAAACAACTCCTTTGTGGGTAGTTGTGACTAAGGTGAGGTAATGCAATTGTGAAAGTGTATATAGACGATGTTAAGGCATTTGTCAGTTAGTATGCAGATACTAACATGGTTAGGTACAAACTGTCTTATAATAACATGATACTGCATAAATTTGTTTATTAGTAGTGTTTTCATATCATGTATCTGTATATTGGGGGAAAGTGTTTTAGTTATAAACTAAGTTAAGGGGAAGAGGGTTGTGCCACAGTTGTGTGGCGGCGAGGGTTTCTAATCCTGCACTTTGTAGGTTTTGAGTGTGTGTTAACAGAGTGTAGGGGTTTAGCGTTCTTTGGATTGGTGTGGTGTAAGTTATGTTGATGTTGTAAATTGTGAAAGTTTTAACTTTGGTCCATTTGTTGAACAACTTTTTTAAGCTTGTGTACATTTTTGTATAGTGTAAGTTTTTAAATAAAATATGATAATAAAAAAAAATCTCGTATGTCTGCCATTATTCTATTTCTTTTGATAACATTCACTTGTATCTTTGACAACATTTCCTTGTATTTCTCATGCTGTTCTCTGTTTTTTGGGCAGCATTCTTTTGTAACATCGACAGCATTCTCTCGTATTTTTTATAG
>NC_069426.1:3978993-4059197 GCF_026875155.1 Cherax quadricarinatus
ACCAGCATGGCGTGAAATATGAACCCAGCTGGGCATATATTTTTATGAAATGGGACATTAGCGCTATCGGTCTGTAATTCCTTGCTGCTGCTTTACTGCCAACTTTGTGGAGTGGGGCCATGTCTGTTGTTTTTAGTGACTGTGAAATGACCCCTGTGTCCATGCTTTGTCTCCATAGAAAGCTAAAGGAACGTGACATAGGCTTCTTGCAGTTCTTGATTAACACAGAGTGCATAGGCATGTCATTTATTGCCTTCTCGAAGTCATTTGGTGTTAGGATAATATCAGAGATGTTTGAACTGACCAAATTCTGTGTCTCGGCCATGAAAAAATAATTTAGGTTGTCGACTCTTAGTCTGGTTAGCGGCTCACTGAATACCGAGACATACTGGGACTTTAGTTACTTACTCATTTCCTTGCTGTCATCTGTGTAAGTCCCATCTCTTCTATGCAGCATAAATGGCGTGAGATTTAATATGTATGACTCCCCTCCTACTCTTCCTCTTCCTCCTCCTCTTCCTGGAAAACAAATCTCGATGGCTTATACTTTTTGTATTATACAACACTGGAACATTTAGCAGTGTGTTGCTTCCCTGTTCCATGTGATAGTTACCGAGGGGAAAGAAAATATATTTCCCTGTCACTCTTGACTGCACATAGTAGATTTCCCTAATCAACTGACGAAGTCTGTTAGTCTGAGAGACCAAGCAGTAAAAACATCCACACCAACTTTCATTGAGTTTACTTCTTTTTTCTTCTTATTATTATTGATATTTAAACGAAGAAGCACTAAACTTGTAGGGCTCACACAATGCTTGGTGTAAATAGGTAATAAAATTTAAGCCAAGGAAAAGAAGAGCAGCTCCACTACCCTCGATCATGAATTCGGCATCAAGGAGCATTCTTTGAAACATAATAATAATAATAATAATAATAATAATAATAACCTATATTGCAGATTTAGCTGGCATCATTGCCATATTATATAGAAAATCCCTGGTTATGCAGAATATTTCGAGCAACTTTGGTTAATCTTGTTCTTCAGGATGCGACCCACAAATCGACACTATACCCAGCCCTTCTAGGGTAGGGTAGGTGCCTGAGCCAGAGCTTGTAGCTCACAAGACTGTCATTCCCATTAGCCCCCTTGGGGCGGGGATGTCAGACCAGAGAGGCCTAGCTTGTGGCTAGGTCTGGGACCAGTTGGTCCCGAAGATGAGGAGGTACTTGTGCCTCCTCCCATGGGAGACTTAGGTCTCAGATACTCCCTAAAGAGGGAGCCAAGGCCGGGCCACCACTTGGAAAAGGCCCGGGCCGGGAGAATACCGGCGAATCTTTAATAACAATAAAATAATAATAATGCGACCCACAACAGTCGGCTAATACTCAGGTATCTACTTACTGGTAGGTGAAAGGAACTAGTAGGTGAAAGGTACTAGTAGGTGAAAGGTGCAAGTAAGTGAAAGGAACTAGTAGGTGAAAGGTACTAGTAGGTGAAAGGTACTGGTAGGTGAAAGGTACTGGTAGGTGAAAGGTACTGGTAGGTGAAAGGAAACATGCCCAACGATCCCGGACATGAGTGTGTGAACCCAGGACTCTATCAACCAAGCCACGACCTGGGTCCTCTTGCGGGTGATAAGCTACAGGAACTATGGGTTTGAAGTGCGTTCCTGATGAAATCTTTTTCACTGGATCCTAGACCTCTTGAGAAAGTTGAACTACAGCTTTCTTTCTTTTTTTTTTTTTTTTGCTTATGAAGGCCATTGAGGTACAGCTACTAGACCCTTTGCGTGAGTTAACATACCGAGAACTTGGTTTGTATTAGGGCTCAGGTAAAAAACTCTGGGGATATGAGTTACGGACTGCACAGACCGAAACACATCAAGTTCTTCTTCAGTTAGGTCTGCAGAGAGATTATTGTACACAACAGTTACTTTCAATAATTCTAGATGACTAATTTCCAAATTTTGGGGATACATTGCTCATATAGGTTTGGACAGCAACAGAAATAAAATGTGTACTTTTTAGTAACACACACACACACACACACACACACACACACACACACACACACACACACACACACCACACACACACACACACACACAAACACACACACACAAGAAGTGGAACAGTCTGCCGAGTGATGTAGTGGAGGCAGGAACCATACATAGCTTTAAGACGAGGTATGATAAAGTTCATGGAGCAGGGAGAGAGAGGACCTAGCAGCGCTCAGTGAAGAGGCGGGGCCAGGAGCTGAGTATAGACCCCTGCAACCTCAACTAGGTGAGTACAACTAGGTGAGTACAACTAGGTGAGTACAACTAGGTGAGTACAACTAGGTGAGTTCACACAATGTCAGACCTCTCCACGACCTAATCTTTCCAGTTAATTCATTTCAATTCGTTAAGCTACATTATCTGAAGAGTGACACTGATGTGTTGTGAAGAGTGACACTGATGTGTTGTGAAGAGTGACACTGATGTGTTGTGAAGAGTGACACTGATGTGTTGTGAAGAATGACACTGATGTGTTGTGAAGAGTGATGCTGGTGTGTTGTGAAGAGTGACACTGATGTGTTATGAAGAATGACACTGATGTGTTGTGAAGAGTGACACTGATGTGTTGTGAAGAGTGACACTGATGTGTTGTGAAGAGTGACACTGATGTGTTGTGAAGAATGACACTGATTTTATTGTGAAGAGTGACACTGATGTGTTGTGAAGAGTGACACTGATGTGTTTGTGAAGAATGACACTGATGTGTGTGAAGAGTGACACTGATGTGTTGTGAAGAGTGACACTGATGTGTTGTGAAGAGTGATGCTGATGTGTTGTGAAGAGTGATGCTGATGTGTTGTGAAGAGTGACACTGATGTGTTGTGAAGAGTGACACTAATGTGTTGTGAAGAGTGATGCTGATGTGTTGTGAAGAGTGACACTGATGTGTTGTGAAGAGTGACACTAATGTGTTGTGAAGAGTGATGCTGATGTGTTGTGAAGAGTGATGCTGATGTGTTGTGAAGAGTGATGCTGATGTGTTGTGAAGAGTGATGCTGATGTGTTGTGAAGAATGACACTGATGTGTTGTGAAGAGTGACACTGATGTGTTGTGAAGAGTGACACTGATGTGTTTGTGAAGAATGACACTGATGTTTGTGAAGAGTGACACTGATGTGTTGTGAAGAGTGACACTGATGTGTTGTGAAGAGTGACACTAATGTGTTGTGAAGAGTGATGCTGATGTGTTGTGAAGAATGACACTGATGTGTTGTGAAGAGTGACACTGATGTGTTGTGAAGAGTGACACTGATGTGTTGTGAAGAATGACACTGATGTGTTCTGAAGAGTGACACTGATGTGTTGTGAAGAGTGACACTGATATGTTGTGAAGAGTGACACTAATGTGTTGTGAAGAGTGATGCTGATGTGTTGTGAAGAGTGATGCTGATGTGTTGTGAAGAGTGATGCTGATGTGTTGTGAAGAGTGATGCTGATGTGTTGTGAAGAAATGACACTGATGTGTTGTGAAGAGTGACACTGATGTGTTGTGAAGAGTGACACTGATGTGTTTTGAAGAATGACACTGATGTGTTGTGAAGAATGACACTGATGTGTTGTGAAGAGTGACACTGATGTGTTGTGAAGAATGACACTGATGTGTTGTGAAGAGTGACACTGATGTGTTGTGAAGAGTGACACTGATGTGTTGTGAAGAGTGACACTGATGTTTTGTGAAGAGTGACACTGATGTGTTGTGAAGAATGACACTGATGTGTTGTGAAGAGTGATGCTGATGTGTTGTGAAGAGTGGACACTAAAGTGTTTATGAAGAATGACACTGATGTGTTGTGAAGAGTGACACTGATGTGTTGTGAAGAGTGACACTGATGTGTTGTGAAGTGACACTGATGTTTTGTGAAGAATGACACTGATGTGTTGTGAAGAGTGACACTGATGTGTTGTGAAGAGTGACACTGATGTGTTGTGAAGAATGACACTGATGTGTTGTGAAGAGTGACACTGATGTGTTGTGAAGAGTGACACTAAAGTGTTGTGAAGAGTGACACTAATGTGTGTGAAGAGTGATGCTGATGTGTTGTGAAGAGTGATGCTGATGTTTTTGTGAAGAGTGATGCTGATGTGTTGTGAAGAGTGATGCTGATGTGTTGTGAAGAATGACACTGATGTGTTGTGAAGAGTGACACTGATGTGTTGTGAAGAGTGACACTGATGTGTTGTGAAGAATGACACTGATGTGTTGTGAAGAGTGACACTGATGTGTTGTGAAGAGTGACACTGATGTGTTGTGAAGAGTGACACTAATGTGTTGTGAAGAGTGATGCTGATGTGTTGTGAAGAATGACACTGATGTGTTGTGAAGAGTGACACTGATGTGTTGTGAAGAGTGACACTGATGTGTTGTGAAGAATGACACTGATGTGTTGTGAAGAGTGACACTGATGTGTTGTGAAGAGTGACACTGATGTGTTGTGAAGAGTGACACTAATGTGTTGTGAAGAGTGTGATGCTGATGGTTGTGAAGAGTGATGCTGATGTGTTGTGAAGAGTGATGCTGATGTGTTGTGAGGAGTGATGCTGATGTGTTGTGAAGAATGACACTGATGTGTTGTGAAGAGTGACACTGATGTGTTGTGAAGAGTGACACTGATGTGTTGTGAAGAATGACACTGATGTGTTGTGAAGAGTGACACTGATGTGTTGTGAAGAGTGACACTGATGTGTTGTGAAGAGTGACACTGATGTGTTGTGAAGAGTGACACTGATGTGTTGTGAAGAATGACACTGATGTGTTGTGAAGAGTGAGCTGATGTTTGTGAAGAGTGACACTGATGTTTATGAAGAATGACACTGATGTGTTGTGAAGAGTGACACTGATGTGTTGTGAAGAGTGACACTGATGTGTTGTGAAGAGTGACACTGATGTGTTGTGAAGAATGACACTGATGTGTTGTGAAGAGTGACACTGATGTGTTGTGAAGAGTGACACTGATGTGTTGTGAAGAATGACACTGATGTGTTGTGAAGAGTGACACTGATGTGTTGTGAAGAGTGACACTGATGTGTTGTGAAGAGTGACACTAATTTTGTTGTGAAGAGTGATGCTGATGTGTTGTGAAGAGTGATGCTGATGTGTTGTGAAGAGTGATGCTGATGTGTTGTGAAGAGTGATGCTGATGTGTTGTGAAGAATGACACTGATGTGTTGTGAAGAGTGACACTGATGTGTTGTGAAGAGTGACACTGATGTGTTGTGAAGAGTGACACTGATGTGTTGTGAAGAGTGACACTGATGTGTTGTGAAGAGTGACACTGATGTGTTGTGAAGAATGACACTGATGTGTTGTGAAGAGTGACACTGATGTGTTGTGAAGAGTGACACTGATGTGTTGTGAAGAGTGACACTAATGTGTTGTGAAGAGTGATGCTGATGTGTTGTGAAGAGTGATGCTGATGTGTTGTGAAGAGTGATGCTGATGTGTTGTGAAGAGTGACACTGATGTATTGTGAAGAGTGATGCTGATGTGTTGTGAAGAATGACACTGATGTGTTGTGAAGAGTGATGCTGATGTGTTGTGAAGAGTGACACTGATGTGTTGTGAAGAGTGATGCTGATGTGTTGTGAAGAGTGACACTGATGTGTTGTGAAGAGTGACACTGATGTGTTTGTGAAGAATGACACTGATGTGTTGTGAAGAGTGATGCTGATGTGTTGTGAACAATGACACTGATGTGTTGTGAAGAGTGACACTGATGTGTTGTGAAGAATAACACTGATGTGTTGTGAAGAGTGATGCTGATGTGTTGTGAAGAGTGACACTGATGTTTTTTGTGAAGAGTGACACTGATGTGTTGTGAAGAGTGATGCTGATGTGTTGTGAAGAGTGACACTGATGTGTTGTGAAGAATGACACTGATGTGTTGTGAAGAGTGACGCTGATGTGTTGTGAAGAGTGACACTGATGTGTTGTGAAGAGTGACACTAATGTGTTGTGAAGAGTGATGCTGATGTGTTGTGAAGAATGACACTGATGTGTTGTGAAGAGTGATGCTGATGTGTTGTGAAGAGTGATGCTGATGTGTTGTGAAGAGTGATGCTGATGTGTTGTGAAGAGTGACACTGATGTGTTGTGAAGAGTGATGCTGATGTGTTGTGAAGAGTGACACTGATGTGTTGTGAAGAGTGATGCTGATGTGTTGTGAAGAGTGACACTGATGTGTTGTGAAGAGTGACACTGATGTGTTGTGAAGAATGACACTGATGTGTTGTGAAGAGTGATGCTGATGTGTTGTGAAGAATGACACTGATGTGTTGTGAAGAGTGACACTGATGTGTTGTGAAGAATGACACTGATGTGTTGTGAAGAGTGATGCTGATGTGTTGTGAAGAGTGACACTGATGTGTTGTGAAGAGTGACATTGATGTGTTGTGAAGAGTGATGCTGATTTTGTTGTGAAGAGTGACGCTGATGTGTTGTGAAGAGTGACACTGATGTGTTGTGAAGAATGACACTGATGTGTTGTGAAGAGTGACACTGATGTGTTGTGAAGAGTGACACTGATGTGTTGTGAAGAGTGACACTGATGTGTTTGTGAAGAATGACACTGATGTGTGTGAAGAGTGATGCTGATGTGTTGTGAAGAATGACACTGATGTGTTGTGAAGAGTGACACGATGTGTTTGAAGAATGACACTGATGTGTTGTGAAGAGTGATGCTGATGTGTTGTGAAGAGTGACACTGATGTGTTGTGAAGAGTGACACTGATGTGTTGTGAAGAGTGACACTGATGTGTTGTGAAGAATGACACTGATGTGTTTGTGAAGAGTGATGCTGATGTGTTGTGAAGAATGACACTGATGTGTTGTTAAGAGTGACACTGATGTGTTGTGAAGAATGACACTGATGTGTTGTGAAGAGTGATGCTGATGTGTTGTGAAGAGTGACACTGATGTGTTGTGAAGAGTGACACTGATGTGTTGTGAGGAGTGATGCTGATGTGTTGTGAAGAGTGACGCTGATGTGTTGTGAAGAGTGACACTGATGTGTTGTGAAGAATGACACTGATGTGTTGTGAAGAGTGACACTGATGTGTTGTGAAGAGTGACACTGATGTGTTGTGAAGAGTGACACTGATGTGTTGTGAAGAATGACACTGATGTGTTGTGAAGAGTGATGCTGATGTGTTGTGAAGAGTGACACTGATGTGTTATGAAGAATGACACTGATGTGTTGTGAAGAGTGACACTGATGTGTTGTGAAGAGTGACACTGATGTGTTGTGAAGAGTGACACTGATGTGTTGTGAAGAATGACACTGATGTGTTGTGAAGAGTGACACTGATGTGTTGTGAAGAGTGACACTGATGTGTTGTGAAGAATGACACTGATGTGTTGTGAAGAGTGACACTGATGTGTTGTGAAGAGTGACACTGATGTGTTGTGAAGAGTGACACTAATGTGTTGTGAAGAGTGATGCTGATGTGTTGTGAAGAGTGATGCTGATGTGTTGTGAAGAGTGATGCTGATGTGTTGTGAAGAGTGATGTTGATGTGTTGTGAAGAATGACACTGATGTGTTGTGAAGAGTGACACTGATGTGTTGTGAAGAGTGACACTGATGTGTTGTGAAGAGTGACACTGATGTGTTGTGAAGAGTGACACTGATGTGTTGTGAAGAGTGACACTGATGTGTTGTGAAGAATGACACTGATGTGTTGTGAAGAGTGACACTGATGTGTTGTGAAGAGTGACACTGATTTTGTTGTGAAGAGTGACACTAATGTGTTGTGAAGAGTGATGCTGATGTGTTGTGAAGAGTGATGCTGATGTGTTGTGAAGAGTGATGCTGATGTGTTGTGAAGAGTGACACTGATGTATTGTGAAGAGTGATGCTGATGTGTTGTGAAGAATGACACTGATGTGTTGTGAAGAGTGATGCTGATGTGTTGTGAAGAGTGACACTGATGTGTTGTGAAGAGTGATGCTGATGTGTTGTGAAGAGTGACACTGATGTGTTGTGAAGAGTGACACTGATGTGTTGTGAAGAATGACACTGATGTGTTGTGAAGAGTGATGCTGATGTGTTGTGAACAATGACACTGATGTTTTTGTGAAGAGTGACACTGATGTGTTGTGAAGAATAACACTGATGTGTTGTGAAGAGTGATGCTGATGTGTTGTGAAGAGTGACACTGATGTGTTGTGAAGAGTGACACTGATGTGTTGTGAAGAGTGATGCTGATGTGTTGTGAAGAGTGACACTGATGTGTTGTGAAGAATGACACTGATGTGTTGTGAAGAGTGACGCTGATGTGTTGTGAAGAGTGACACTGATGTGTTGTGAAGAGTGACACTAATGTGTTGTGAAGAGTGATGCTGATGTGTTGTGAAGAATGACACTGATGTGTTGTGAAGAGTGATGCTGATGTGTTGTGAAGAGTGATGCGGGATGTGTTGTGAAGAGTGATGCTGATGTGTTGTGAAGAGTGACACTGATGTGTTGTGAAGAGTGATGCTGATGTGTTGTGAAGAGTGACACTGATGTGTTGTGAAGAGTGATGCTGATGTGTTGTGAAGAGTGACACTGATGTGTTGTGAAGAGTGACACTGATGTGTTGTGAAGAATGACACTGATGTTGTTGTGAAGAGTGATGCTGATGTGTTGTGAAGAATGACACTGATGTGTTGTGAAGAGTGACACTGATGTGTTGTGAAGAATGACACTGATGTGTTGTGAAGAGTGATGCTGATGTGTTGTGAAGAGTGACACTGATGTGTTGTGAAGAGTGACATTGATGTGTTGTGAAGAGTGATGCTGATGTGTTGTGAAGAGTGACGCTGATGTGTTGTGAAGAGTGACACTGATGTGTTGTGAAGAATGACACTGATGTGTTGTGAAGAGTGACACTGATGTGTTGTGAAGAGTGACACTGATGTGTTGTGAAGAGTGACACTGATGTGTTGTGAAGAATGACACTGATGTGTTGTGAAGAGTGATGCTGATGTGTTGTGAAGAATGACACTGATGTGTTGTGAAGAGTGACACTGATGTGTTGTGAAGAATGACACTGATGTGTTGTGAAGAGTGATGCTGATGTGTTGTGAAGAGTGACACTGATGTGTTGTGAAGAGTGACACTGATGTGTTGTGAAGAGTGACACTGATGTGTTGTGAAGAATGACACTGATGTGTTGTGAAGAGTGATGCTGATGTGTTGTGAAGAATGACACTGATGTGTTGTTAAGGTGACACTGATGTGTTGTGAAGAATGACACTGATGTGTTGTGAAGAGTGATGCTGATGTGTTGTGAAGAGTGACACTGATGTGTTGTGAAGAGTGACACTGATGTGTTGTGAGGAGTGATGCTGATGTGTTGTGAAGAGTGACGCTGATGTGTTGTGAAGAGTGACACTGATGTGTTGTGAAGAATGACACTGATGTGTTGTGAAGAGTGACACTGATGTGTTGTGAAGAGTGACACTGATGTGTAGTGAAGAGTGACACTGATGTGTTGTGAAGAATGACACTGATGTGTTGTGAAGAGTGATGCTGATGTGTTGTGAAGAATGACACTGATGTGTTGTGAAGAGTGACACTGATGTGTTGTGAAGAATGACACTGATGTGTTGTGAAGAGTGATGCTGTGTGTTGTGAAGAGTGACACTGATGTGTTGTGAAGAGTGACACTGATGTGTTGTGAAGAGTGATGCTGATGTGTTGTGAAGAGTGACGCTGATGTGTTGTGAAGAGTGACACTGATGTGTTGTGAAGAATGACACTGATGTGTTGTGAAGAGTGACACTGATGTGTTGTGAAGAGTGACACTGATGTGTTGTGAAGAGTGATGCTGATGTGTTGTGAAGTGACACTGATGTGTTGTGAAGAGTGATGCTGATGTGTTGTGAAGAGTGACACTGATGTGTTGTGAAGAGTGACACTGATGTGTTGTGAAGAATGACACTGATGTGTTGTGAAGAGTGACGCTGATGTGTTGTGAAGAGTGACACTGATGTGTTGTGAAGAATGACACTGATGTATTCTGAAGAGTGACACTGATGTGTTGTGAAGAGTGACGTTGATGTGTTGTGAAGAGTGACACTGATGTGTTGTGAAGAGTGACACTGATGTGTTGTGAAGAATGACACTGATGTGTTGTGAAGAGTGACGCTGATGTGTTGTGAAGAGTGACACTGATGTGTTGTGAAGAATGACACTGATGTATTCTGAAGAGTGACACTGATGTGTTGTGAAGAGTGACGTTGATGTGTTGTGAAGAGTGACACTGATGTGTTGTATTGTGAGGAATGCAGTGGAGATGTTGTATTGTGGACAGTAACAGTGGTGTTATGTGTTGTGAAGAATGCATTGAAAGTGCTGTGCTGTGAATAATGAGTGGTGTTGTGTTGTGAATTGTGACAGTGGTGTTGTGTTGTGAATTGTGACAGTGGTGTTGTGTTGTGAAGAAGGCAGTGGAGGTGTTGTGTTGTGCATAGTGACAAGTGTTGTGTTTTGAATAGTGACACTAGTTTTGCATCATGATGAGTGCCACTGGAGGTGATGTGTTGTAAAGAGTGGCAGTGAAGCTCCTGCTCATATGCACCTCCTGTTGTATTTCCTATACATATATCTTTTTAAAAGTGATTGTTAATTTTAAAGAAAAATAAATAAGGTTTATTCATCTTTTGCAATAATACAATAAATTATAAAGACCAAGCTTATTGATTAAAAGTAAATAAATATAATTCCTATCAAATGGAATTTTCATTTCAGAATAACAGTTCTTAACTTGAAGGATCGTGAAGGTGGTTACATCGAGAACTCAAAGTCCCCTGGGAACTCTATCCACGTCTTCACGCAAGAGGAACTTAACCAAGGAGTTATCTCATATACTCACCGTGGAGAAGCCAACACCAAAATCGCTCTCAAGGTTTCAGACGGCATCGAAACTGGAGAGCCAACTATACTAAGAGTGGCGGCATTTGGCCTACAAGTATACTTGGTCAACAACACAGGTTTGAGCATCACTCATGGCAGCTGGGCCTTCATCACTCCCAAGAACCTTTCTTGTACCACCAATGCTCCTGATCAAGACCTAGAAATTCACTTTGATATCACGAGTTCACCAGTTTTCGGCGTCGTCCAACTATTGCTAAACAACGGACTTTGGCAAAATGTAAACCAGTTCAGTAGTTCGCAGCTAGACAAGGACATGATCCGTTACAAACATGTCTCTAAGGAACCCAGTGAAGACGAATTCAAATTTAAGATAACTTCAGGCCAACATATGTTTCCAACGGAATACACTTTTGGAATATCTTTTGTGTCAGTTACAATTGATGTTATCAGAAATGCAGAACTACTTATAGACAGAATCCAGGAGAGTTTCATCTCTGAAGGATTTCTTCAGAGTGAAACCAAACCAGATCTTACCCCTGGAAAAGACATCATTTATAAGATTATGTCCCCTCCGTTATATGGGTCTATCTTCTTGAGCTCCGGAGACCTGACACAGCATAAAGAATTAGCTAATGGTTCTACGTTCAGCCAGGAAGACATTGCCAAAGGAAGAATCAAATACAAACTTCATCGTAAGAGCTATTCATCACTTAGTGATTCTTTTCAGTTTCAAGTTTCTAGCAATGGCCGTTCTAGCGACATTCGCACCTTTAGCATACGACACAACCCCCCTCCGGTGGACGCCAATATTGTAGTTGAGCATTTAGATGTTCAGGAGGGCTCCAGAGAGAAAATTACCTCTAAATATTTGAACATAGAAGTCCGAGGCATAAAGCATATAGTGTTCAATGTTACATCTAGCCCCAAGCATGGCTCGATTAACGTAATAGACGAGTCGATGATCCTCCCAGACAGAATAAACACCTCCACTTTCACATCCCAAGAGATTAAGTCTGGGTTAGTATTTTATCAACATGATGATTCAGAAACAAATAAGGATCGCTTTCATTTTGTAGCTTTAGCAGAAGATCCAGAAGTGGATTTTCAATATGTGGGGATTATGCACTTTAGAATCATCATGATCAACGATAATCACCCAGTTAGGGTTATGGAAAAGGTATTCAATGTTGTTACTGGAAGTGAAAGAGTTGTTACTTCCAGTGATCTTTTGTATATTGACCCAGATCTTGATACTCCGTCATCACAAATCCAATACACCAGACGGAAAATCCCTAATGGAGATATTTTCCATGTGGAGGATAGATCCGAACCTGTTTATCTCTTTACACAAGAAGATATTGACCGAAGGCTTATTGTTTTTCGCCACGACGGTCCTCCTTACGGCAAAGCTGTGATATCTGTTACAGATGGAGATTTGTCTTCTACAGGTATCCTGGAAATTGTCGCATCTGACCCTTTCATCGAAATCGTCAATAATAGCGGCATCATTGTACCACGAGGCCAGGAGGCTGTTATCTCAAACTACAACCTTAGTGTGGAGACTAACATGAATGCCTGGGGATCGGCCATCGTATTCCATGTCACCACTGCACCTCGACATGGCCGCTTGACTGTGTCTGGTCAGTTCGTTGCCAAGTTTCAGTTCACAGAGGCCGACCTGCAGAGCGGGACTCTCAAGTATGTCAACAAAGGAGAAGCCAGTTTTAGGGATGAGTTCCACTTCCAGGCCAGAATCAGTGATACCACCATAGACGGCATCTTCGAAGTGAAGGTAAGAATCCATCTAATAGATTATTTGTGAAAGTTTTATTTGGGGAACGGAAAAAAATATGGTTTTAAATTAAATAAGGAATAAGTAATGTATTTCGTTACTTTCGGGCACTGGTTAATCTTTCATTAGGAATTCAGCGGTTACCGGGCTCTTAAGCAACATTGTAATATTCATTGCATGTAAAATACTTTCTCACTTATATGGAAAACGAGTCTCTCAGACTGCTGAAACTACATTTTTAAACTGACTGATGATCATTTATTGTGAAGGAAATAGTTGTCAAGGTAACCAAGATGGCGGGAAATTCCATATGGTAGTCAATACTAGTCATCAATAAAGTATAAGAACAGATCGCTCTGAGAAGGTTGAATACCATAGTTAAGAGAAGTAACATTATAATTGGTATACAATACAGACGTAATGATAAATAAAACACATGTGGAACACTGGGTATCTTTATTGAGGAAACCTTTCACTTGTGTTACAGGCTTCATCAATCAGTTGCAGAGATAAATCACAATCTGGAGACAGTAGATGAAGTGGAAAGGTAGTTGAGGAATCAGTCCCTCAGCCCTGGACTGCTCTGGGTGGGATGAGTCATGAGTAAGAGAAGGGATGTGCAACTATTATCTACGTGTCCTCTTACAGTTTTAACTCATATTTTCCTCTTTAATGTGCTCAAACAAGATTTGACGGAGATAATCAATGGCTGAAAATGCATCTCTAGTTTCATAAATGTAAATAAAGAAGAAAAAACGAAATGCAAATATTTTGAAATTACTTTAGCAGGTCAAAAGTTCATAGCTGTAATATTGTACCTTTGATATACCTTTGAAGAGTTTCACTACTCTCGGAGCCCGGCCATGGGCCAGGCTCGTCTGATGCTTGCCTGGTCAACCAGGCTGTTGCTGCTGGAGTTGTGATCTCAAAGCTGAGACAAAATAATTAAAAAAATGCTCAGAGCTAATCTGATGTGTACCACCAACCATGGTATAAACCTTGGTAATAAATACCGACAAGTTGGTTTAGAAAGACACGTAAGCAAACACTATAACATATTTATTAGAAAACGTTTCGGTCCTGGGACCTTGATCACTTGATCAAGGTCCCAGGACCGAAACGTTTTCTAATAATTATGTTATAGTGTTTGCTTACGTGTCTTTCTAAACCACCACCAACCATGTACAGAAGGATAGTATAACAGACCTGCGGGTGGCCCTCTCACCACTGGGGTCCTGGGTTCGAATCCCAGATGAACTACCAGAAAAAAAAAAAGATAGAAACTGTAATCCAGAGGTGAGAGGCGCGACTCTCACCGCTTGCGTTATAATATTAAATAAATTTTTTAAAAATTTTGTTTTTTTTAAATAAAAATTTTATGATTAGTTTTTTTTTTTTTCAGTACAAAAAATAAATTATCTGCGACGCTAAGGTCATGTATCAGAAATAATACTAGGTTACTAGAATGATAGCTTTACAGTAGACTGAGAGTCCTACTGCACGATCATGTTTAGTACAGAATGTGGACGTGTCCTGTACATGTGGTGCCTCATGACCAGCTCCACGGGATGGGATGCGTCAGTCTGCCTGTGAGCTACAGCTGCGTCATGTTACCTCTCGAACATTATCCTTCACCATGAGCAAGGGCATGAAAAGAAAGTTTCTTGAGATGAATAGCGTGTTTAATAATCTGAAATGGAAGAATTTCTGCTCATAGAAAATAATAGCAAACCGTTGTGTCTTGTGTATCAATAAACAGTTTCTGTGATGGAAGAATATAATGTGAGGCGACATTGTGTGACATATCACAGTACATAGTATGCCCAGCATGTGGGAAAATTCAGTAGTGATATTTCGTGAACTTAATGACCAAACATCGCAAACAGAAGGAAGTGCTAATTAACATGGGGAAGCCTCATCAGCGAGTCTTACACCATCATTTGAAGTTGTTATGATGCTTGTGAAGAACAGTGTGCAGTGAAAATTGCGGAAGTATTTGGGGAAGAAAAAGTTGCCAGAAATTTTGAAACTGTATCATTATCACATCAAACAGTTTCAAGAAAAATAAACTTAATGAACATGTTTCTTTAAAACTGAAGAAATATAAAGAAACACTGCAAATACTTTTCATTGGCCTTTGAAGAGATAACAGACATCAATAACACAAGCTAGCTGTTCACGTTCACACGTGTTGTAGATGAGAATTTCATGGTACATGAAGAACTAGTGAAAATACAACTCTTGAGTGGTGGTACAAGAGGCTTTGATATTTATGCTGTTCTCGAGTCAATTGTCAATGAATATACACGATTTGAAAAGTGTTCCTATATTGTAATAGATGGTGCAAGAGCTATGACCGGCAGTAATGTGGGGGTTAATTGGTTTGCTGAAGGAAAATAGAGTTGAGTGTATCATACTAAAATGCATTAGCCACCAAGAAGCATTATGAGTGGTGTCATGCAGTGTTGGCAGCATAGTGAATTTAATCAGAGGTTGTAATAAATCACGAATGCACAAAATTCATGTGTTTCTTTGAACTAAATGCAGAATTCAGTGACCTAGCACTGCACTCAAGTATCAGGTGGCTGAGTGCTGAAAAAATGCTCCAGCATTTCTTTGCTCTTAGGAGAGATATCCTTTCATTTCTTCAAAATGAGCAGCTGAGAAGTACACAGGTGTGCCAGCCTCGGTTGCAAGATAAAAACTTTCTTTGCATCCTAGTATTCCTAACAGACATGACAGCCCACTTGAATGTGCTCAATCTGAGCTTACAAGAAAACAACTGATTGGACACATTGTAGATTTCCACAAGAAGCTGCAGCTATTCACTGTGTGTTTTAGAATGATCTAGCACACTTTGCTTTTTGTCGTGAACTCTTGGCAGATGATATTGAGTCAGACTTTTTCATGTTTTGTCAGAAAAGTTGAAATTTTATCTAGTGAGTCTGAGAAAAGTTTTAAACTTCGAAAAATTTAATCCAAGTATCCTTTTAACAATCTCATGGAAGTTAATGGGAGACACAGTTACCAGAACTTCAGCTTGAACTGTATGAACTGCAGTCTAGCTCACTGTTGCTTGCAAAAAAAAGATACACGACAGTCGTCGTGCAGCCGCCGTGGACAGGAGACGCCTTCGCTCCTGCTCTTGGGTTATCCTGAGTAATTCTCGATCAGAGCAACTCTGAGCACTGTTTCTCGAGTTTTCTCTTGGGTTATCCTGACCTGAGTCGTTCTCGACCAGAGCTGAGAGGAAACTTGCTTGCGGTCACTTCGAGCACCATCCCATCAAGAGGGTAAGGTGGTGACTTGCTTGTTCACCCCTCTCTTCCCCATCCTTCCCTCACACAAACATCTACACTGTCCCACACACTAACACTCTGCTTACATTGCTATCCTTCTGACTTTCTTATCTTCTTTTTCGGCAACTTCGCCTTTAGCAAGTTAACACAAGGCATTTTGACCATCCCATAGCCCGGTGGTTTTTTTAAAATCCGGCCGATCTTTGCCTTGGGCCCTGACCCCCTCACTTCTCGAGGGTAGGCTATCGTAGGGACTGACCTTCATAGGATGTTTAGAACTACCACCAAGGAAAGACTTTTTTGTTAAAGTAACTTGTGTGTCAGATGTACCTTCCTGGACATCATGACACGAATACGAGTACGAATACGAGTACGAATACGTGACGTTGACAATCAAAAGCCCAAGAAGGAAATTCTCGAATGTGTTTGTTCAAATTCAACTGTTGCTCCAGTAGATGTTTTTCAAACCCACGCTGAGGTAGTACTTCTCTCTTCTGAAGAAGAGTTACTCAACTGCTTAAGCATGACGTTCTTGATAAATTGAAGACTTTTGGTATTGTCCCAATTGCACCTGAAAGCTATCAAGCCCAACGAACTGTGTTTATGGCCAAAATTAACAGTTCCATGAGAGAAAACTCAGTGGGGGAACTTATTGCAAACTTTAATCAAGAGAATTCTGAATTTAAGGTTGTCCAAGCATATAAATTCTCTAAACTTGCCAGCAACCAGGTAACATTCAAGTTAATGCTTGAGACACCTGAAGCAGCCAAACTCGTATGTCAAAATGGTTTCAAATGTTTTGGCACCAGATGTACACCTGACCAAATCTCTCTTGAACGGTTTGTCAGTGTTACACAATGTTACAAATGTTATGCATTTGGCCATACCACCAACAAATGTAGTAGCCAATCGCTGATCTGCAGCATATGCTCTGGTGAGCATTCTTTTCGAGATTGCCGTAACAAAACTAAGCCCAAGTGTATCCTTTGCAATAGAAAACACCATGCTGTTTCTCCTATCTGTCCCGAGAGGAAAAAGGTAATACAGAAAATTCTAGAAGCCCAGAAACTATCCAATTCTTCCGAGGCCCCTCCCCAGGCACCTCCAACAATGTCCCAAACTTCCTTCCCAGCTCTGCCTGGATCTAGTGGGACTCCTCAGGCCTCTTCCACCGGTTCCAATGTTTAGAATTCTGCCCCTCTTGGAGTGCCCCAATCTAACCCTCACCTACAACAATCACAGCCACAAGGTTCATCCTCACTCCCCATGTCTCAGGGGTCCTCAGCCAGGGATATGACGAGAGCTCAACTAATGTACATGATGGCCAAGGACATAGCAGGTGGTGATATTCAATTCTGCTCTAATGTTTTCAATGATTTGTTAATGGCTAATGGGATCAGTCCCATTACAATCCCAGATAATGTTAAGGTTATTATGGCCCAGCCCCCTCAAGACAGGAAGTATGTGCCCTACTCTACCTCTACAAATACGCCTCATTAATCCCTTGTTCAAGGCTCACCCGCCTCTCATACCCAGGTTGTCAACTCCCCTCAGCCTGATGAGTCAATACCTGACCCTAACCAAGCCCCAGAGATTGGTGCTTATTCTTCCGCTATTGCAGCTGATCCTGTTGAACAAGAACAAGAACTTTCCCAGGATAATTCACCTGGCCTAACAAATTTTCCCTTGGAGCCTCCAGGGTCTCCCTTTTACACTCATGTGCCTCTGCTTCCTGTAACTGGGAATATCACACCTCAGTTCTCTGATGATGACTAATGTTTCTGTTGATATTACCAACTCTAGTGAGGATGGTGACATTGTTAGTACACAAACAACTACTCAGAATTTCCCTCCTCCCCTTGACGAGTCTAGTAGGGAGAGTGTATTCCAAACGTGATGTTGCTTGCAGACGTTCAGACCGCAGTACATGCGCGAAGTGCAAGAAATAATGGGGATTACAATTTTCCAACTTAATGTTCAACATTTCTTTAATAACCGTTACCTCCTTGAAGTTGAACTACATAATTACAATCCTGATGTTATCCTCCTGAATGAGACAGCTGCGGGAGTTGATCAACATATTAAACTGCGTGATTACTCTACTGTGGAGAAATCGAGAGGACCTCATAGTGGCATGGCCGTCTTAGTTAAATTAGGCTATGCATTTAGAAATACTCACATTGACGAAGATAACATTCTTGCAATAGAACTGACGACGTCTCATGGCCAACTATTGATAAGAACTGCATATTTTTCCCTGAGACAACCATGTATAGAGCCCGTTCCCTTACGTAGGATATTAAGCAGAAATATTCCTACAATTCTGGCAGGAGATTTTAACGCTCATCACCCTGCCCTCTTTAACTGTGGAGTTGGTAAGCTACTGGGCGACTTGAAAGGAAAACAACTA
Organism: Cherax quadricarinatus; assembly: GCF_026875155.1. NCBI lineage: Eukaryota > Metazoa > Arthropoda > Malacostraca > Decapoda > Parastacidae > Cherax > Cherax quadricarinatus. The sequence goes on from NC_069426.1 coordinate 3,997,412, forward strand.
TTTAATATCATGACAGCCAGGAATCTGTCATTTCAAGGCCCATTCTTTAAATCGTATATTGGTCCTCATCCAGGGACACCAGATATAGCCTTGACCAACAGAGACTGTGACCTCTTTCATTGTCGAGTCTCTCCTGGTGGAAACGTAGGATCTGACCATATCCCTGTTATAATACAACTACAAGCTTCTCCATTTAGAATACCTGTACCTCCTTAACCCATCTCAACACCCTGGGATTTGACCCCTTCAGGGGTGACGATGAAATTGTGTCGGAAAATTTACCTTCCACTGCAACTGACGACGCGATCAGCTCCCTTCACAGCCGAATACTTGATGCTACTAATGCAACTTGTCAATTAGCTTCCACAAAGATCTACCAACAATATAAACCTACTAGGGAAGTTAGAGACTGTATGAGAAATTATCAAATAGAATGTCGAAGACATCTTCAGACACAACCACCAGTGGCTACATTGTATAGATTGAGGCAGGAATTAATTACCATGATTAGTCATCACAAATGTGACTTACGGAAATTTCTAGTTCTCCAAGCTAACCAGTATAAACGTCAACCTAAAAAAATTTGGAGCAAGATTCGGCAACTTTTAGGGGCAAAGCACAAGACTCCCAGCTACCTAATTCATACCTTCACTGATGATGAGGTTGAGATTAAACATGATGATCCACAGGACCAGGCTAATTTGATGGGTGATGTATGGGAGAAAATTCTCTCCCACAATAACAGTCGTACATTTAATAATAACTACTATCAGTTGGTCAATGACTGGAGAGATGAGAACTTAGCTGATATCCAACCACTACCTTCCATCGATACATCAACTCTTGAAGATGACCGCCCGCTTACTAGACTTACTACACTACTTGAGATGAGTCAGGTTATTGGAAGAACGTGAAACACAGCCCCTGGTCTCTCTGGAATAACAATGAAACAAATAAAGTTCCTACACAGAAACTGTAAACAGTCTTTGGTCAATATCTTTAATGCCATCTTGGCCTCCGGACATTTTCCAGTGGTTTTTAAGGCTGCGAGGATGATCTTTCTTGCGAAACCCCAGAACGACATCCACCAACCTGGAAACTATGGACATATCATTACTTGAAGTCACTGGCCAAGTTCTTGAGAAGATCATTTCCAATAGATTGAACTATTATATGGAGTTTAATCACCTTTTTACATAAAAACAGCTCGGCTTTAGGACACATAGAGATACCCATCATGCAATAAATATTATTTTCGATGCTGTAGCGAGTCTGAAACACCAGGGCAATCTTGCCCTAATTGCTACCAGAGATGTTCATAAAGCTTTTGATAGCTTATGGCATGATGGTCTTATATATAAACCTATTGACCTACCTGACCATAACTGGACATTTCTCAGATTTATATATAACTTCTTAACTCAAAGAAAAATCATTCCTACCTTTCACGGCAGGTCGACAGAGCCTTTTATACCGACAGCTGGTGTCCCAGAAGGATCGTGTCTTAGTCCAATTCTATTCAATATTTTTCAATATTCTATTCTATTCAATATTTTTCGGGCCACCATGCCGTGGTGGGAATCGGCCGATGTGTTAATAAAAAACAATTATGTGAATGATCTTCCCCAACCGGAGTTCAATGATGCAATTATAACGCAATTTGCAGATGATGTTATCCATGTCGTCTCGTCAACCCCTGTAACAGGAAAACATAAGTATGAGAGGGTCATAGAAAAAATGAATATTGAACTTCGCCGAACATCTAATTGGGAAAAGAAATGGAGAATTACGACCAACCCTGACAAAGTCCTTGTTAGTATGACAGGATGTTTTGCATCAACCATCGAAGACAAAGGGGGGGGTATCTCCATTAGAGGTACACCTGTAGCCGTTAGAAACCCTAACAAGATCTTGGGATATGAAATAGGCTGCTTCACTCAACTTCTCACGTCAGTAAAAAGATCAACATAGCCAAAGCCTGTGTTAGCAGTCTCTATAGATTTAATCAAGCCTCTTCACACGTCAAAAAACATCTGTATAAAATGATGATAAGACCTATACTCGAATATCTATGTGTCCCAATGTTGTTAACAACAAAGACCAACATACTACGGTTACAACGGGTCCAGAACAGAGCTCTCCGCTTTTTTACGGGTACCAGGAGGAGAGACAGAATCAAAATGGCAGATTTACACGTACAACAGGATATTACTACCTTAAATGTACGCCTTGGTATGCTGAAGAAGAGGCAACTATATGCAATGCAAGAACTCTACTTACCAGATAGAGAACATCATCCCCAAGTTGAAAATACTACCGACTATATCATTAACACTCCTCCCCACAGGACCCAAAGAATGACTCCCACAGAGGCTGCGTCGCTTCATCCATAAGGAAGATTACCAACGACTAATGATCTTGAGCAACCTGCCTGCAGATGAACATGATTGGGTAACACCAGAACCCTTCTATGTCTACTAAGAATATTATCGCTCCTAATTATGGAGATATCTTATACAACTTTTCTACTTTCACATCTACTATTAAAAATTCGCTATATTTACTATGGCGGGACACCACCTTGCAAGAAGCCAATGTGCCCAGTAATTTTTCATGAGTTGTCTATATAATCATCGCCTTGCCTTGTCGTTGAAATCTTCGTTATGCAATTGCAACTTGTATATCTATTACCGATTCAGAGTCATGCACCTATATATCAGTTATATCTGTGTGACTCTGATGGGTAAGTGTTATACCCCTTCCAATAATTTTTCTGTTATTACACACACACTTTTATATTGCACCAAAGTGGTTGTGTCACTTCCCTTTTTATATCCTACCTCGTTCCCCCTCCCATCCTTTTTCCATATTTCTGTCCCTACCCATCCTTCTTCCTTACCCTTCTTACCAAAGCTCTGGTCGTAAGTTACAGTTACAGTTGTAAAGAAAAATGAAGATCGTTAGAGTTTCTGGAAGATGGTCTGCAAGGATAGATTCCTCAAGCTGAGAGACTTTGCACTAAAGCTGCACTCGATGTTCGGCAGCACATATGTATGTGAATGTACATTTTCTACCAAGAAGCAAGTAAAACCAGAAATCAGATGGGAAATGAAATACTGGACATGGGTCTTGACTTCCCATTACTAACATCGGAAATTGATATAGAGACTGGTAAAAGAAAGGACTCGACCCGAGACATCATATTAGTAGGTAAGAATATAAGTTACATTATTTCTGTATAAATTCAGAACTTTAAAAAAGAACTGCTTTCTCTTACACACCACACACACCACACTACACACACACACACACACACACACACAACACACACACACACACACACACAGGAGGAGACGTTAAGGGAAATCGACCTGACGACACTGGAGGACAGGAGAGATAGGAGGGACATGATAACGACATACAAAATACTGAGAGGAATTGACAAGGTGGACAAAGACAGGATGTTCCAGAGATGGGACACAGCAACAAGGGGACACAGTTGGAAGTTGAAGACACAGATGAATCACAGGGATGTTAGGAAGTATTTCTTCAGCCACAGAGTAGTCAGGAAGTGGAAAAGTTTGGGAAGCGATGTAGTGGAGGCAGGATCCATACATAGCTTTAAGCAGAGGTATGATAAAGCTCACGGTTCAGGGAGAGTGACCTAGTAGCGACCAGTGAAGAGGCGGGGCCAGGAGCTAGGACTCGACCCCTGCAACCTCAACTAGGTGAGTACAACTAGGTGAGTGCACAAACCACACACACACACACACACACACACACACACACACACACATAATAAGGAATCGTTCAAGACACTGTACACTGTATGTTAGGCCCATACTAGAGTATGCAGCACCAGTCTGGAACCCATACCTGGTCAAGCACGTCAAGAAGTTAGAGAAAGTACAAAGGTTTGCAACAAGGCTAGTCCCAGAGCTCAGGGGAAATTCGTACGAGGAAAGGTTGAGGGAAATCGGACTGACGACACTGGAGGACAGAAGGGTCAGGGGAAACATGATAACGACATACAAGATACTGCGGGGAATAGACAAGGTGGACAGAGATAGGATGTTCCAGAGAGGGGACACAGAAACAAGGGGTCACAACTGGAAGCTGAAGACTCAGACAAGTCACAGGGACGTTAGGAAGTATTTCTTCAGTCATAGAGTCGTCAGGAAGTGGAATAGCCTAGCAAGTGAAGTAGTGGAGGCAGGAACCATACATAGTTTTAAGAAGAGGTATGACAAAGCTCAGGAAGCAGAGAGGGAGAGGACCTAGTAGCGATCAGTGAAGAGGCGGGGCCAGGAGCTGAGTCTCGACCCCTGCAACCACAATTAGGTGAGTACACACATACACACACACACACATATATAAAATAATATATATATATATATAATATATATATATATATATATATATAATATATATATATAATAGTAGGCTGGTAGACAGCAACCGCCCAGAGAGGTACTACCGTCCTGCCAAGTGAGTGTAAAACGGAAGCTTGTAATTGTTTTACACGATTCAATTCAATTCAATTCAAAGTTTATTCTCTATAAGGATTACAATGCTGAGTTTACAGAATTTGGTTATTGTATTGTTTACATGTAGTAAAATAATAATTACAGAGTGTACCACTAGAACACCTAGCATGGCTAGGCATTTCGGGCAGACTTAAATTAAATCTTAAGTTTAAAATATTACAAAATTATGAGGTAAGTTGGTATTATGGCTAAGTGACTAATACTAGTTTGTGAGTTTAGCAATGTGAATGCTTTTGTTTTGGCACTATACATAGTTTCAGTATTGGAGTATCACAGGCCAACTTATGACTAGTTAAGATTCATTATTTTGAGATTGAGATTGATATTTCTGTTTATGGTCAAATGGGTGAGTGAGTGTAAGTGTTAACCACCAGGTGGTATTCGTGTAATTAGTTGACAGGGTGTATCAGGGAGATAAGATGTTTTCTGATGGTAGTTTTGAAGGTGATGAATGTGTCTGCAGTTTTAGAATTTTCAGGTAGGGTGTTCCAGATTTTAGGGCCTTTGACATACATTGAATTTTTGTAAAGGTTTAGGAATGTCATAGAGATGTTTGTGTCTGGTATTGTGCCTGTAGGTTCTGTCGCAACTATCAAGAAAGCATTTTAGGTCAAGGTTAATATTGGAATTTAAGGTCCTGTAGATGTAGATTGCACAGTAGCAAGTGTGGATGTACTGAACAGGGAGTAAGTTCAGATCTATGAAGAGTGGGGGGGTGTGTTGCCAGGGATGGGATTTAGTGATTATTCTTACTGCGGCTTTTTGTTGGGTTATTATTGGGTTTAGGGTGGTTTCAGTTGAACCCCAAGCACAATACCCTTTTTTGGTAAATAATAAAGGAAAACTTTAAAACACCACACATTACAACAACAAAGTAACCCCTTTTTTCAAAGGCAATGTCCTGGGAGGGGGTTTCCCCCTGAAATGAATTCCCCCTTGCTTTTTCTTTTCCCAGAACAGGGTTTTTCTTTCACAAAAAACACTTTTTTTGGGATCCTTGTTTCTTTACTCCTTGAAATCCATTTTTTTTACCCTTTGTGGTCCGAGGGGGCAGCCTCCCCATGGTAAAACACAGGATCCATTTAGCTTTTAAAAACCCAACAACCTTTTGGTTAAATCATAATATCATATTGCAGGAAAATTTTTTTTAAAGATCAACTTTCCTATTTTTTACATAACCTTGAGAAGCAACTCCTGCACTGTTTTCATTTCCCCCCAATAAGACTCTAAATCTTATCCTTGGATTTTTTGAAAAAAAGTTAAACTTTCCCACAACCATTTCCCCTTGTTTTGGCCTTTTTCCTTGCCCCACAAAGAAGAAAAATTTAAAAATTTTTGGTTTCTTGAAAACCACCACATAGACCCACCATATTAAATTCTCTTTTTTCATTTCAAATTATTTTACCCTTTATGTAGGTTGGTCTAAAAAAAAAAAGGGGTTTTTTTCCCATGGTAAATTTTGAAACACCCGAAAACATGTAAAAAATACGAAATACAGGGTATTTTTATGTACCCAGGTGGCGGTAAAAACCACCACATTGACCTTTGACCCATTGGACCCGCCGCAACCCTATTTTTGTCCAACGGGGAAAAAATTTAGCGAACAAATTTGGGTTTGGGCCATCAAGGCGCGCAGGGGTCCACTTATAACCCCAATTTTTACAGTGGTCACCGACAAATAGTTTTAGGGCAAATTTTACTATAAAAATTTGAGGAAATATCACAAAAATGGAGTACGTAAACACAAACTAAAAACACTTCAATACGGGAAAGACAAATTAATATTTTGAAGTGAAACAAATGAAATCCATTTTAAAGGATCAAAACAGCCACGCATACTGAAACGAATGAGTTTTCCCTTAAATCATTGTTTTCTCTTGGCAGGAAATGAAAAAAAGACCCTTTCACGCTTTTAAAATTTCAGTCTGCCCTAAATTATTGGAGCTCTTAAAATTCCTTGAACCTCCCTTGGAATGTAGTAAAAAAAATACCAAAAAGCAGATTTTTGATTACCCCAGTCGCACAACATACACTTACTATGAAAGGAAAAACACTTTGATGGGCGGTCAAAAATCCCCCAATGAAAAGCAAGGCCAATGAGTACACCAACGAAAAACAATTAGGTAAAGAACCAAACTTTAAACATCCCCTTTTGTCCAAAAGGGAAGAAACCACCACCATCCCCTACTTTTTAAAAAAGAGAATTTGAAAGTTCCCCAACCAGCCCTTTTTGCGAACTGAAAATGCTTATTTGGATGTGTAGGCTCACCAAAGCCGGGTTTGACAGGACATTAAACCGAGATGCCTATTTGGACCGGAAGGGGAGCTTTGCCCCCCGAAGTCGTACTCAGGTAAGTTTTTAATAAATATTTCGAAAAAACATTGACTTTTCTTTGATATTGGATAATGCATCAAAATTGGATCAAATTTTCAATTTTTTTTAGGGGGAAAACAAATTGAACTTTTTTTTATCTTCTACAGGGCTTTTTTTTTTTGCAGGTTTTTGAAACGCTATTTGTTTTATAGATACAGGGACCCCCGCAAAAACGACCCTCCAAATGCCCCAATTATGAAGTGTATTTATGTAATGGTTTTTCTGAAAATTTTTTGGGGGCTGAAAAAGGGTAAACTTTCTTCACAAAATTCCTTTTGGGAAAAAATTTGGGCAGAACTGGGACCTGAACAACTTGGAGTGAAAAAAAACGTTAACCGGGGCCACGTTTGTGTATTGATTTTCATGCAAAATTGTACAATTTTTTCTTTTACATTTAAGTGACCACCCAAATGTACCACCTAGTTTTACTCACCTAGTTGGGTTTTCAGGGTCGATTTATAGCTCCTGCCCCCCCCTCTTCACTGGCCCCTACGGGGGACTCTCCCTGCACCAGAGCTTTACATTTCCTCTTTTTTGGTTTTAAAATTTATAAAAACACTTTTTAAAAGATGCTCAGTCAAAGTTCATTAAGTTTTTTAAACGCTAATTTAGAAAAAAAATTGATTTTTTTTCTTATTGCTTTTCTTTGTCTGTACCTCTTCCCCCTTTTCTCGAGAAATACTTCATGTTTACCAAAGACGATGGGTATTAGTTTCAAAATCTGCAGCGGACACTAGCTGAACACTGTTTCTTTTTTTGATAACCCGAAGACGATCAAACCCTTCAGCGGGCCCGCTGGGGAAGATGAGGACAAGACATAGTGACAGTGTCTGTGTGAGGTCCAACTGAGTACTACCCGACAAGACACTCGTTACCCCGCTCGTAAACACCCTGGGGGGCAGCTGGGGCTCACCACCACCTCGGTGAGAGTAGGGCCTTTACCCCACCCACTGCACAGGGCCATTGTGGTGAGGGCAGGACAGCAGTGAATGTAGCAGTGGGGTAACAGTGACGTACAATGGGTGTACGTACTGAGCAATGACGTATTTTGACGTACAAAGCTGTACATGACTGAACAGTGACGTACATGGGGTTCTATGGCGTACATAACTGTTTTTAGTGACTGTGCATGGGTGTGGGGAAGTGGCGGGGTTAAACATGATGTAGACCGAAATTTTTGGGGGCGGGAAAAATATTGGAAAACCCGGTTTTTTAGTGGAAAAAACAGGACTGTGGGGGGGGGAAACCATGACTGGTATGAGTAGAAAAAAACAGTAATTTTTGTGATGGGAGCAGATGATTTGATGCATGAGAGTAGCATGATTATAGGAGTGTGAGCACACTGATTAAGGGGGGAGCACGTGACTGAGGGGATGGCAGTAATTGTGGGGGAGTGTGAGCAGCAGGACGTATTTTAGGTACGCACTGAGCAGTAACTGTGAGTGAGTGGAATTTCAGCCGGAGTTAGTTTGTGAAAGGGGAAAAACCCCAGAATTTGGGGACTGACACGATTACCTGAGGAGTAACCTGAGGGTTTCCGGGGATCAACACCTCTTGGCCCTCCATACCAGGCGATTAGTGAGGGGGTTAGGAAACAAGAACAACTGCTAAGTAAAAAACAGAAAAAGTGACTACAGGTTAGTGGGAACCAGGAATGTGTGAGTGAACCCCCCACTTTTTAGCCACTTCACTCCCACCCCTTACAGTTCAGGCTCCCCGCTTCCCCACTGCCACTAAGTCTAGGGACCTGCTTCACCGCTTTTCCCCCACATCTGGGCATCCATTGCGGGGGAGTGAAAAAAAACAAGCAAAAAAAATTGAGGGGAAATTGGGGGAAGCAGGAACAAGAATGGGTGATGGGGGGAGGAAAAAGTATGATAATTTGGGGAAGCAGGGCATGGACTTGTGGGGAGTGGGGAGAGGCAGAACAGGACTGGTGTGAGTGGGAGGCAGGGAAAATAGACTGTGTGAATGGGGGAGGGGAGGAATATGGGCTGCTGTGAGTGGGAGAGAAGGGAAAGTTGATTGTGTGGTGGGTGGGAGAGGGAGGAACAGGACCCGTGTGTGAGTGGGAAGAGGCAGAACCAAAATACTGTGTGTAGTGGAGAGCAGAACAGGGCTGTTGGGTGGGAGAGGCAGGAACATGGACTGTATGAATGGAGAGGGAGGAAAAATGGAATGTTGTGAGGGAGAGGGGAGGGAAAAGGACTGTGTGGAGTGGAGAGGAAGGAAAATGGACGTGTGTGAGTGGGAGAGGCGAAAATGGGCGTGTGAAGGGAGAGGCAGGGAAATGGGCTGGTGACTGGAGAGGGGAGGAACAGGACTTTTTGTGATGGAGAGGAAGGAACATGGGCTAGTGTGAGTGGGGGAGGCGGAACAGGGCTGTGTTTTTAGTGGGAGAGGCAGGAACATGGACGTGGTAGGGGAGAGGCAGGAACATGGGCTGGTTTTGAGTGGAGAGGAAAGGAAAAGGCGTGTGTGAGGGGAAGGCAGGAACATGGCGGTGAAAAGGGGGAGGCAGGGAAAAAGACTGTGGGGACTGGGAGACAGGGAAAATGGGCGTGTGAGTGGAGAGGAAGGAACGGACGTTGTGAGTGGGAGAGGAGGAACAGGATTTGGTGAGGGGAGAGGAAAGGGAAAATGATGTGTGTGAGTGGGAGAGGAGGAAAATGGACTGTGTTGAGTGGGAGAGGAAAACAAGGGGGTGTGAGGGAGAGGAGGGAACATGGACTGTGTGATGGGGGAGGGAGGAACATGGGCTGGGGTTAGTGAAGGGAAACAGGACTTTGTGTGAGTGGGAGAGGCAGGAACATGGACGGGTTAGGGGAGAGGCGGGAAAATGGAGTGTTAGTGGAGAAACAAACAAATTGTTGAAAGAATGGAAAAAAGCCCGGGCTAGAGATACAGCAAAGAAATCGTGGGAATGGACGCTCCCCGAGCACTTACTTGGTAGATTTTTCCTAAAAAAATATTTTTTTTTTCTCTCCCCTTACTTTCTCAAAAATCCATTGATAAAAACCCAATAGAAAGCAATATAGGCAGGCTTAAACCAAAAAAATCTTAAAAAATAATCAACAGTTTTTCAAACCCAAATTAAAAAAGAAACCAAACAACTGTACTTTCTCCAGCAGTTCACTGACACAAGAGAGATAAAAAAAAGACCTGGGAAAAAACTTTTCCCCAAACGGGGACCCACACTGAAAAAAACAAGAATATTGTTTTAACAAACCCATAAAAACACTCACAAAATCTAAGAACCATTGCAAACAAACCAACACCGGCCGGGGGTTGAACCCGCGGGCAAATCTCAAAAAAATCCCAAATTCCCCTTAGCCACTAGACCAGCTCCCCAAAAAATTCTCCAACGGGATTTCTCCCATGGAAGTTGCATAAGGGACCACTGTGACCACAAAACAAAAATTTTTTACAGACGAATCTCCCGCTAGCGGGCCCTGACACTCTAGCTCAAGTCCCCTCACGCCTGGGTAACCGACGGGCTGGAGTTTTTAGACCTCTGACCCGGGGTTTAATCCCGGCCGGGTAGGTTTGGTCATGAAACACCAAATGCTCCCACTGAAAAAGCAAAAAAAGATAAACCTTTTTCTCAAACAAGATCTAATCTCCCCCTAAAACCCATGACCAATGCCCGGCCGGGGGCTACCAGATGGAATTTCCCAAATTTCCTTCTATCTTGTACCAACAGAGCCCCCGAACACCGCATCAAAAGCACTTAAAAAAAAACTCGGAATCGTCTCACTCCCACCCTATTGAAAAAACGAGCCCCAGTCCTTTCGCATACTTTCCTTTCTTTTTTAACAAGTCACAGAAACTAGCACTTTTCCCCACACTACTCAAAAAGCAAGGGTTTAAAGCCAATAAAAAAGGGGTGGTGACCCCAAGAGTAAACAACTATAGCCAATACAAACTTACCCTTGCAAAACCAAAAAACTTCGAGAAACCATGCACAGGGACTATATTCTTTTAAAAAACACAAAAAAACCCAAACCCCTGCCAATTTGGATTCGGAAAAATAAAACATAATGAGAAATTATAAAAATGTACACCTGCTTTAACAGCATGGAAAATAAGGAATACTGCTAGAATTTTGTTGACCTAAGAAAAGCATTTGACACATAGACCATGGCCCCACTCCAAAAAATTGACCACATGGAAAAGGGCCATGTGCTGGATTACCTGGATTATGGAAGACCGGGGGGGTCAACGCCCCCGCCCCCCGGTCTGAGACCGGGCCCCTGGGGAATCAAGCCTGACAACCAGGCTGTTGCTGCGGCTGCACGAAAAACCAACAACGAGCCACAGCCCGGCTGATCCGGAACTGACTTTGGGTGTTGCCCGTCCCCAGCTTGAAGAGCCGGGGTCTGTTGGTAACCCCCCCTTATTGTGCGGGGGAGGCTTTGGGAAACAGTTGGGCCCCGACACTTATTGTATGGTTCTTAAGGCTGTGACCCCCCTGTTTTTCTTTGGGGGGGATGGTGCATCGTCTCCCAAGTCTTTTGTTTTCGATGGGTGTTTTTTTGTGGCAAGTTGGGTAAGTCCCTTAGGATTTTCCAGGGATATAATCATGTATCTCCCCTCCCGCGTTTCCCGGGAAATACAGGTTTAGGAACCTCAAAAACGCTCCCAATAAAAAGGTGTTTTTATTTTCCCTTAGCGCGCCCGGAAAGTTCCTTTTACTTTTTAAAGGGCGGCAAATTTTTCCTGCCCTTTAAAAGGGGTGTTTTGTCAGCAATATTCCACCTAGATAAACAAACCTGAAGAGTGTCTCATGGGGTTGGCCCCCCCTATTTTGAAGGTTCTTTATCCTTCTGTCAATTTTTTTAGCAGAGGATTGTTTCATGTTATGGTCCTTGAAGGTGAGATCCCCGACATTTTAAAACCAATTTCTTTAGGTATCGTATGTCACCATTAAAAAAACAGCCTCTCAAAACGGCCCTGTACTTGGACCTGCTCTTCCTCTTTTTCACATGATCTTCCAAACAAATCCCCAAAATCTAAACCCCTTCTCTTTCTGAGACATGACTTTTGTCATCTCCCACCCCAATCTGCCACCCTCAACACCATTTTTAAAGGGAGCTGCTCAAAATATCGCTTGGATGACAGCCAAAAAACTTACACAACACTGCAAAAACCCATATATTTATTTTGGAGCAAGCGGGGTTTTCGCAAATTAACTTAAGATCAACAACCCTAATTGCAGGGGCTAATAGGGCAAAATTTCCCTTGGCCCTTTCCCACCCAAAAACCAAAATTTCAGAACCCATATCCAACAATAAAAAAAAAGTATCCAAAACGGGGGGGATTTTCCCAAGATACAATATTTACACCGCAAATCCCTTCCACAATATCATTCACTTTATAATCCATATTTTACCTATGCTATCTGTGCTTGGGGTCAACTGCACAACACACCTAAATCCAATGAAAACCCCAACAAAAACTGCAGTAAAATAATCACTAAACCCCACCCGGGCAACCCCCCCCCCCTCACCTTCAAATCAAAATTACTCCCTTTCAGAACACCACCTACACTGTGAAATCTATATCTACAGGCCCCAAAATTTCCAATATTAACCTTCCCTAAAATGCTTTTTTGATATTGGACAGGATCCACGGGCAAACACCAACACAAACATCTCAGACATTCCCCTTTTCGACAAACCTTTACAAAAATTAAATGTATTTCAAAGGACCTAAAATCGGGAACACCCTACCTGAAACTCAGAACTGCAGACACATTCATCACTTTCAAAACTACAGTTAGAAACATCTTATCTCCCTGATCCACCCCGACAACTAACTACATGATAACCACCTGGGTGGTTCAAAATACACTCACTCACCCACTGACTATAAACCCGAAATACTAATCTTAATCTTAAAAATAAAAAAATCCTAACTATCATAAGTTTGCCTATGATACTTAAATATAAACACCTTGTATTGTGCCAAAACAAAAGCATTCACATTGCTAAACTCACAAATTATGATGTAGTCACTTAGCCTTAATACCATAATCTGTAAGGATTTAATGTTAAGAATTAATCTGAGTCTGCTCAAAATGCCTAGCCATGCTAGGTGTCCTAGTGGCCCCCTCTGTAATTAGTATTTTATAACATGTAAACCACAAAATACCCAAAACCTGTAAACCCCACATTGTAACCATTATAGAGAATAAACTTGAATATTGGGTTACTTGCGAAATGTTCCAGATACGATATTGTGAGTTTTATTTTTCTTAAGGTGTACTTTCTTGTGGCTTCACAGTATGTGCATGACGGATCAGAACACCTACAGGACACGTTCAGTATTGTGGCAGTGTCTGGGGTGCGCCAGAGTGTTCCAGCGCTGGTCAGTGTGTCTGTACGGGGCATCAACGACGAAGCACCCTTTGTCATCAACAACACTGGTCTCACCATTTGGGAAGGCAACACATTGTTTATCTCCTCCTCTAACTTAGGTATGTATGTACCAACCCTGCTCGGCTCTCCTATGGAACTCATTACGACCATGTAACAAGAAACTGGGAGGAAAAAATTTGATTCATATGACTTCTAGCAGAGAAAGGCCTAAGCAGAACCTGTATTAGTATGACCTACTGAAACTTGGTATGAACATGGGGACATAACAATGGGGCCCACTACGGGAGGCCTATTGGCCTATACTGGGCAGGTCCTTATCAAACTCAATTCTCTAAAATAACTGCCAATCAGATCTCAATGCTATCCAAGTAAAAAGCTTTATAACCCTACTTGCATGATAGTAGGATTGCTGGTGTCTTTTCTGTCTCATAACAGTAAGGTTGCAGGTATGTCTTAACTACTTCTACTACACTTACGTAGGTCACACAACACATACATGTACAAGCATATATATATATACTAACCCCTCTGGGTTTTCTTCTTTTTTCTTCCTAGTTTTTGTTCTTTTTTTATTTGTGCTTATCTCCAGGGGGAAGTGGGGACAGAATTCTTCCTCTGTAAGCTATGCATGTTGTAAGAGGAGACTAAAATGCCAGGAGCAAGGCTAGTAACCCCTTCCCTGTATAAATTACTAAATTTAAAAGAGAAATTTTTGTTTTTCTTTTTGGGCCACCCTGCCTGGTGGGATACGGCCAGTTTGTTGAAAAAAAAAAAAAAAAAAAAAATATATATAATATAAAATATATATATAAAATATATATAAATATATATACATATATATATAAAAATATATATATATATATATATATACATATATATATATACATATATATATATACATATATATATACATATATATATATACATATAATATATACATATATAACATAAATATATATATAATATATATATAAATATATATATATATATATATATATATATATATTTTTATATATATATATATATATAATATATATATATTAAGTAAGTAAGTAAGTTTATTCAGGTATACACAAATACAGTTACATAGAATTTATCAAACATAGCACATATGTGTAGAGAACCTAAAGGGTAACCCAAAAAAGTCAGACAGAGTGACTTATTTCCATTGGGCTCCTGTGTATTATATATATATAATATATATATATATATATATATATATATATTAATATATATATATATATATATACACATACACATACATACATACAGTTTACCCTCGACTCAATGCTGCATCACTAACGCCAAAATTGGCTAAAGGGTCACTTTGGTGTCAAATATTGGCATGGCCAATTCCAAAAAAAAATCGGGTAAGGGCCTTTATCCTGCACGTGCCCACGCGGCGTGGCCTGAGCGGCCAGGCCACTCCGGGCTCTGTGTATAGCCAGTGTGCCTTTGTTTACAAGCTTTGCGGTTTGATTCCACGCTTTCTGCATTATTTTGTTTATTCCATTTTTTAGTGCTTGTAACTGCTAAAAAGCCACCAGGGGCCCCCAAAAAGTTTTTAGGCCAACCCTTTGGTAAAGGTGGAGAAACACGATAAAAATTCAAGAAAAATTTGTAGAAAAATACGAAAGTGGTGGTAGTGTGGTGGTATGGTTGTGATGGGGGTAGAGGGTGGTAGTGATGGGGTGAGGGTGGTAGTGGAGTGTGGTGGTAGGGGTGGTAGTGGTTGTGATGGCGGTAGTGGTTGTGATGGGGGTAGAGGGTGGTGTGATGGTGTAGAGGGGGGTTTTTAAGTGATGGTGGAAGGGGGTGGTAGTGATGGGGGTAGGGGTGGTCCAGTGACTTTTAAGTGGTAAAGGTGGATTAAAACCGAGAAGGGAGGTAACCCAGAAAAGGACTTGTTCCCTGCAGTCTTTAGGGAAAAGGGATTTCCCTTCCAAATTGTAAACTCCCCCACCCTCGCCCCCCCCTTTTCATACTCATCAGTAATTCCTCAAAAAAGGTAAGTGTGATTTCAGTATTTTTTATTGTGCATGCTCTTTGTTTTCTGTGTAGGGAAATGCATTTTTGTAAAAAAAAAAAATTATTTTATTTAATATTTTTGGGTTCGGGAAAACGGTTTAATTGGATTTCCATTTTTTATGGGGAAAATTAATTTAGTAAACGCTGAATCGGCTGAAGGCTGCCTCTGGAAGGGAATTGCAGCGTTAGCGAGGGCCACTGTATATCTATATGTATATATATGTTTTTTAATTTTTATATATATATATATAATTATATATATATATATATAATATATATTTATATAATATTAAATATATATATATATATATATATAGTATTTTGGTCCTAGGTAGAGGTTGGTAGACGAAAACCCCCCAGGGAAGTACTACCGCCCTGCCCAGATGCCCTGTAAAACAAAAACCTGTAACTGTTTTGCATGATGGTGGGGATGCTGGTTTCTTTTTCTGTCTCTAAACAGCTAGAAAAGGGTATTTTGTACTCCACTTACACTTTGGTCACATTCCAGACACGAATGCTATATTTATACATACATCTGGGTTTTTCCCCTTTTTTCAAAATAGCTTTTGTTTTTTTATTTCTTCTATTGTCCATGGGGAAGTGGAAAAAGAATTTTCCTCCGTAAGCCATGCGTGTCGTATGAGGCGAAAAAAATGCCGGGAGCAATGGGCTAGTAACCCCTTTCCTGTAACTTTACTAAAAAAAAGAAGAAGAAAAAACTTTATAAAATTGGGATGTTAAATGGCGTGGATGTAGTGCGGATGACAAAAAACAGATGTTTTGCGATGTTATGAATAAAAAGAAGTTGGAGCCCTGGTTTAAAGGAAAAAAGCTAAAGGGGGTAGGAGAATTTCAGTGGGGGGAAATAAATGGGTTAAATTGGGTTCTGAGAGAGTTAGGAAAGGGAAAGGGGGGTAGAAGTAATTTTAAAAATGATCAGTTATGGAAGGGAAAAGAGAATATGAATGTGAAATTTAAAAGAATTATGTGGATTAAAGTAAGGTTGGATGGGGAGAAGTGGGTCAAAAAGGGGTTTTTATGCACCTGGAGAAGAGAGGAATGCAGAGGAGAGAGAGAGATTTTGGGAGATGTTAAGTAAATGTTAGGAGCCTTTAAACCAAAGGAGAGGGGTAATTGTGGTAGGGGACCTGAATGAAAAGTAGGGGGAAACTTTTAGAGGGGTGGGGGTAGGTAATTTTGGGGGGTCCCAGGTGAAAATGATAATGGGAACCCCTTTGATTGAACTTTGTTTAAAAAGGGGTTTTTTATGGTAATAATATTTTAAAGAAAAAAGGGGTAAATAAAGTATCACGATATGATGTGGGGAAATGACGTAGTTTGTTGGATTATGTTTTGGTAGTAAAAGATGTTGAGTAGATTTCAGGTGACTGTTATAGAGGGGCCACAGAATTCAGATCACTTTCTAGTTGTAGCTACACTGAGAAAAAAAGGGTAGATGGGTAAAAGGAGAATAAAGCATCGGGAAGGAGGGGTTTTAAGGGTTTAAAAACAAAAAAGAGGAGGAGTTAGGGTAAGATATAAACAGTATTGGGGGATAGAGGGGAAATGAGAGCATAGGCAATGGGGTCGAAGAGGTATGGGGTAGGTTTAAAAATGTAGTGTTAGAGTGTTCAGCAGAATTTTTGGGGTTTTAAGGAAAGTGGGGGGCAGGGGAAGGGAGTGATTGTGGAATGATGATGTAAAAGGAGTAGTAAGGGAGAAAAAGTTAGATATGAGAATTTTTACAAAGAAAAAGTGTGCAAGGAGGGGAATTATATGGAAAAAAGAGAGAGGTTAAGAAAAGGGGTGAAGAAATGAAAAAAAAAAGAGCAAATGAGAGGTGGGGAGAAGTTTAAAAAAAAATTTTGTTGAAAATAAAAAAAAAGTTTTGGAGTGGATTAAAAAGTTAAGAAAGCCTAGAGAACAATGGTTTTTGTCAGTTAAAAATAGGAGGGGAGAGTTATTAAATGGAGGTTAGAGGTATTGGGAGATGGGGGGAAATTTTTTGAGGAATTTTTTTAAATGTTGATGAAGATAGGGAAGCTGTGTTTCGTGTTAGGGCAAGGAGGAATAACTTTTGTGGAGTGAGGAAGACCAGTTGTGGGTGGGGGATTTTCGTAGGCAGGGGAAAAAATAAAAAGGGGGTAAAGGGCAGCCGGGATTGAGGGATAAAGATAGAAATGTTTTAAAAGCGGTGGGGATATAGTTTTTGGGGTGGTTTGGTTTTAATTTTTTTAAAATGTAGGAAAAGGGTAAGGTACCTAGGGATTGGCAGAGAGCATGCATAGTTCCTTTGTATAAAGGCAAAGGGGATAAAAGAGAGTGCAAAAAATTTTAGGGGGTAAGTCTGTTGGTGACCTGGTAAAATGTTGGTAGAGTTATAATTGAAAGAATTTTAAAGGGAAGACGGGAATAGGTGCAGATGAACAAGGGGGCTTTTGAAAAGGTAGGGGGTGTGTGGACCAGGGTTTTCGTGAAAAATATAAGTGAACAGTTTTAGAAAGGCTAAAGAGGCTTTGTGGCATTTTATGGATTTGGAAAAAGGCGTTGACGGGTGGATAGGGGGGCAATGGGCGAGTTGCAAGGTATGGTGTAGGAGGGAGGTTACTGAAAGCAGTGAAAAGTTTTTTTCGAGGTAGTGAGGCTCAAAATTGGTATGTAGGAAAAAGGGGAAAATTTTTTCCCCCTAAAAGTAGGCCTTTGACAAGGATTGTGATGTCACCGTGGTTGTTTAAATATTTATAGATGGGTTGTAAGAGATTTTAAAAGCGAGGGTCTTGGCAAAGGGCGTGGGGGTTAAAAAGATAAAGAAAAACACACAAAAGTGGGAGTTGTCAAGCTGTCTTTGCTGTGACACTGTGCTCTTGGGGAGATTCTAAGGAAACTGCAGAGATTTTGGGGGATGAATTTGGTTAGGGTGTGCAAAAAAAAAAATTTTTAAAAGTGAATACAGGAAGAGTAAGGGTTTTGAGGATAACAAAAAGATTAGGGGTGAAAGATTGAATTCAGTTGGAGGGGAGGGAGTATTGGGGGAGGTGAAGTATAAAGAAATTTGGGGTGGAGTGTAGCGGATGGGGCTATGAAAAATGAGGGAATCTAGAATTGTGGGGGAAAAAAAAGTGAGTGGTGATTGGGTTGTGGAGACAAAAAAACTTTTTTTCCTTTGGGGGCAAAGGGGGAATGTATGAGAGTTAGTTTTACCAACGCCTTTAATGGTGTGAAGCATGGGTGGGGGGGAATTTTGCAGCGAGGAGGGAAAGGGGGGAGGCAGGGGGGAGTGTTTTATGTTGAGGGCAATGTTGGTGTGATATAATGCGAGAATTCGAGTTTGGAAGTTAGGAGGAGGTGGGGATTACCAAAACTGTTGTCCCGAGGGTGGGAAGGGTTGTTGAGGGGGTTCGGACATGTAAGAGAATGGGGGCGAAACAGAATGACTTCGAGTGTATCGTTTTGTAGTGGAAGGAAAGGCGGGGAAAGGGGGCGGCCTAGGAAGGGTTGGAGGGAGGGGGTTTAAAAGGGGTTTTTTGTGGGGAGGGGCTTGGCTTCCGCAGGCATGCGTGAGGTGTTTGATGGGGTGAAAATGGAGACAAAAAGGTTTTTTTTAAAACTTGAGTGCTGTTGGAGTGTGAGAAAGTAACATTTATGAAGGGATTTAGGGAAAACCCGGGAGGCCCGGGCTTGGTCCCCGGGATGGGAATTACAGGCCTGCACTCTGAAGGAGGGGTTTAATGTTGCAGTTTAAAAAATGTAGGTAAAGCACCCCTTTGGGGAAGACAGTGATGGAGCGAAGTGGTGAAAGTTTTTCTTTTTCGGGCCCCCCTGCCTTTGGGGGGAATCGGCCCGTGTGATAATAATAATATAATAAATATTATTATATATATATATAATATATATTTATATTATATATTTATATATATATATATATTATAATATATTATAATAAAATATTATATTTTATATATATATATATATATATGGGGACGAATGATATTGGGACCTGACGATTGTTGGATGTGAAACGGGTAATATTTAGGAAGGGAAGGGAAACCGGTTATTTTCATATAGTCGGACTTGAGTCCCCGGGAAATGGGAAGTACAATGCCTGCCTTTAAAGGGGGGGTTTGGGTATTGGCAGTTGGGGGGATATGTTTTGTTTCTTTATACGTTTTGCTTCTAAACTGTTTATTTGGACCTCTGCAAAAAACGTGATAATTGTGAGGGGGGTGAAAGTGTTGAAAAGATTTATGAAAGATTTTTTTTTTTGGGGTTTTCTTTTTTTTTTGTCACCCGCCTCGGTGGGAGCGACCAATTGTTGGGAAAATGTCATGTTTTAAGGGCAATGTGTGGGTAAAATTAGCAGAAAATTCGGAGTGTGGAAATTTGGAGAAAGGTGTGGAGTTAATAAAAAAAATATTAGTCAGAGGGCAGAAGAGGGGGTTTTTGAGGTGGTTTGGTATTTAGAGAGAATGGATCAAAGTTTGAATGACATGGAAAGCATATAAATCTATAGGGGAAGGGGGGGGGGTGGGGTCATCCTCGAAAAGGGGTTGGGGAAAAGGGGGGGAAAAAGGAGGTTTTGTGGGTAAGGGGCTTGGACTTCCCGAAGCGTGGTGAGGGGTTGGTAGGAGTGAAGGAGAGAATGGTACTTGGGACCTGACGATCTGTTGGGTGTGAGCAGGGTAATATTTAGTGAAGGGATTCAGGGAAACGGTTATTTTCATATAGTCGGACTTGAGTCCTGGAAATGGGAAGTACAATGCCTGCACTTTAAAGGAGGGGTTTTGGGATATTGGCAGTTTGGAGGGATATGTTGTGTATCTTTATATGTGTATGCTTCTAGACTGTTGTATTCTGAGCACCTCTGCAAAAAACAGTGATAATGTGCGAGTGTGGTGAAAGTGTTGAATGATGATGAAAGTATTTTCTTTTTTGGGGATTTTCTTTCTTTTTTTGGGTCACCTTGCCTCGGTGGGAGACGGCCGACTTGTTGAAAAAAAAAAAAATATATATATATATATATATATATATATACAGTGGACCCCCGGTTCACATTATTAATCCGTTCCTGAGAGCTCATTGTAAAGCAAAATTATTGGAAAGCGAATCAATTTTCCCCATAAGAAATAATGGAAATCAAATTAATCTGTGCAAGACACCCAAAAGTATGAAAAAAAAACTTTTACCACATGAAATATTAAATTTAATGCAATAGAATAATTATAATAACAATAATAACAATAGAATAATCACAATAGAATAATTGACACTCACCTTTAATTCAGATCTGGTGATGATTGAAGGGATGGGAGGAGGGGAGAGTGTCGAAGTTTTTAATGTTTAGAAGGGGAATCCCCCTCCATTAGGACCTGAGGTAGCAAGTCCTTTTCCGGGGTTACTTCCCTTCTTCTTTTAATACCACTAGGACCAGTTTGAGAGTCACTGGACTTCTGTCGCACAACATATCTGTCCATAGAGGCCTGTACCTCTCATTCCTTTATGACTTTCCTAAAGTGGTTCACAACATTGTCAGTGTAATAGTCACCAGCACGGCTTGCAATACTGTGTTAGGGTGATTTTCATCCATAAAGGTTTGCAGTTCAATTCACTGTGCACACATTTCCTTAATTTTTGAAGTAGGCACAATGGATTCCACAACTGGCATAGGATTCTCAGGGTTAGTCCCAAACCCTTCAAAATCTTTCTTCATTTCCATACTAATTCTCACCCTTTTTACCACAGGGTTGGCACTAGAAGCTTTCTTGGGGCCCATGGTGACTTATTTTACAGAAACAAGCACCAAAAACAGTGATAATATGGAATGTACCGAATGTATCCTTAGATGCGTGCACACTGGCACACACAGAGCAGTTCAGGCCACACGTGGACACATCTCGTACGAATCGTATCGCATACCGGGTTTTGTAACGGGAACCGAGGCAAATTTTTTGCGATATAATGCTTCGAATACCGGATTTATCGGATACTGATGACTTCGCGAACCGGGAGTCCACTGTGTGTATATATATATATATATATATATATATATATATATTATATATATATATATATATATATATATATATATTATCAGTGGAACCCAGTTTACGATATTTTTTCATTCTAGAAGTATGTTCAGGTGCCAGTACTGACCGAATTTGTTCCCATAAGGAATATTGTGAATTAGATTAGTCCATTTCAGACCCCCAAACTTTACACGTACAAACGCACTTACATAAATACACTTACATAATTGGTCGCATTGGGAGGTGATTGTAAAGCGGGGGTCCACTGTGTGTGTATATATATATATATATTATATATATATATATATATATATATATATTATATATATAGTGATAGTGAGGTGCCGACCAGACCCCTTATATAGCTTCCTTGGATGCTTTACTTTCATAGTTCCTTGATAATGTGAGTAGTCACGAAAGCGCTTGGAATTTCTCTATTCTTTCAGAGTGGTTGTTTTGCATATATATATATATATATATATATATATATATATATATATATATATATATATATATATATATATATATATATATATATATATTATACAGTGGACCCCCGCATAGCGAACGCCTTGCATAGCGAACAATCCGCATAGCGAACGCTTTGTTCACTAAAATTTTGCCCGCATAGTGGGACAAAAACCCGCTCAGCGACCTTCGTCCGAGACGCGTCCAATGTGCGGCCTCAGCCAGCCCACATGTGCCGCCCGTCCCATTGTTTACCAGCCAGCCTCGCGGTAACATTCAAGCATACACTCGGAATATTTCGTATTATACAGTGTTTTCGGTGCTGTTTCTGGAAAATAAGTGACCATGGGCCCCAAGAAAGCTTCTAGTGCCAACCCTGTGGTTAAAAAGGGTGAGAATTAGTATGGAAATTAAGAAAGATTTTTAAGGGTTTGGGGCTAACCTGAGAAGCCTATGCCAGTTGTGGAATCCATTGTGCCTACTTCAAAAATTAAGGAAATGTGTGCACAGTGGGTTGAACTGCAAACCTTTATGGATGAAAATCACCCTGACACAGCTGTTGCAAGCCGTGCTGGTGACTATTTCAATGACAATGTTGTGGCCCATTTTAGACAAATCGTAAAGGAACGGGAGGTACAGAGCTCTATGGACAGATTTGTTGTGCGACAGAGGTCCAGTGACTCTCAAGCTGGTCCTAGTGGCATTAAAAGAAGAAGGGAAGTAACCCCGGAAAAGGACTTGCTACCTCAAGTCCTAATGGAAGGGGATTCCCCTTCTAAACACTAACACTCTCTCTCCCCTCCTCCCATCCCATCAATCATCACCAGATCTTCAATAAAAGTAAGTGTCATGTAATTGTGCATGCCTTTTTCAGTTTGTGCGTACTAAAATTAACATTTTTTTGTGGTAAAAAAAAAGTTTTTTCATACTTTTGGGTGTCTTGCACGGATTAATTTTATTTCCATTATTTCTTATGGGGAAAATTAATTCGCATAGCGAACATTTCGCATAACGACCAGCCCTCTTGCACGGATTAAGTTCGCTATGCGGGGGTCCACTGTATATATATATATATATATATATATATACTGGCACCTGAACATACTTCTGGAATGAAAAAATATCGTTAACCGGGGGTCCACTGTATTAGTATTATTATTATTAATTTAGGTAACTAGAGTGCAGATCCAATTCCCTAGATCAAGAGCCCCTCACCAGCGTCACGGTTTGTTGACGCTGGTGAGGGGCTCTTGATGTAGGGAATTGGATCTGTGCTACAGTTCCCTAAATTAATAATGATCATACAGTGGACCCCCGCATAGCGACTTTAATCCGTGCAAGAGGGCTCATTGTTATGCGAAATTATCGGTATGCGAATGAATTTTTCCCCATAAGAAATAATGGAAATCAATTAATCCGTGCAAGACACCCAAAAGTATGAAAAAAAAAATTTTTGCCACATGAAATATACATTTTCCTACACACAAAGAGAAGGATACATGCACAATAGTAGAGTAGTACATGCACAATATATATTGTGCATGTACTACTCTACTAAATGAAGAATAAATGACACTTACCTTTAATGAAGATGGGAGCAATGACTGATGAGACACTGTGTCCTGGGAGTGCCTTTTCCTCCTGAGTACTGTAGGTCCTGTTTGGCATTTTCTTCCAGAACAGGCCTTATCACACTGTGTATGCCACAATGATTCTTAAATCTCTCAAACCAACCTTTGCTGGCTTTAAATTCACCAATATGAGCACTAGTTCCAGGCATTTTTCCCTGTTCACCTGGGTGTTAGTCGACTGGTGTGGGTTGCATCCTGGGAGACAAGATTAAGGACCCCAATGAAAATAAGTTAGACAGTCTTCGATGACACTGACTTTTTTGGGTTATCCTGGGTGGCAAATCCTCTGGGGTTAATTGTTTCTTGGTATTCTCAATAAGCCACACCAACAACGGTGCTACAGCAGCAGCAGCAGCAGCTGACAGTGCTACAGCAGCAGCAGCAGCTGACAGTGCTACAGCAGCAGCAGACAATGCTACAGCAGCAGCAGACGGTACTACAGCAGCAGCTGACGGTGGTACAGCAGCAGCAGCAGCTGACAGTGCTACAGCAGCAGCAGACGATGCTACAGCAGCAGCAGACGGTACTACAGCAGCAGCAGATGGTACTACAGCAGCAGCTGATGGTGGTACAGCAGCAGCAGCAGCTGACAGTGCAGCAGCAGCAGCAGCAGCTGACGGTGGTACAGCAGCAGCAGCAGCTGTACCACCAATAGTAGCGATGGTTGATTGGGGTTTATTATACAACCCGGCCAGCTCGGAGACACGCACTCCACTTTCATACTTATCAATGATCTTTTTCTTCATCTCTATAGTAATTCTCACCCTTATTGCTGTAGGGTTGGGACTAGAAGCTTTCTTGGGGCCCATGGTCACTTATTTTGCAGATAAAATCACCAAAAACACTGTAATAATACGAAATGTTCCGATTGTATGCTTGGATGTTACCGCGGAGGCTGGCTGGTAAACAATGCCACCGGCGGCACATGTGAGGCTGGCTAAGGGCGCACATTGGACGCGTCTCGGACGAAGAGCGGTGAGCGGGTTTTTGAGCGGTATGCGAGGCAAAATTTTTGCGATAAAAGCGAGCAGTATGCGGATTGAACGTTATGTGATGCGTACGGTATGCGGGGGTCCACTGTAATAACAATATTATTATTATTATTATTATAATAATGATAGAGCTTCAGTTCCCTAAATTAGTAATAAGAAGAATTATTATTATTTTTATTATTATTATTATTATTATAATGATAGAGCTTCGGTTCCCTAAATTAATAATAATAGTAATACATAATACGTACATAATAATAATTCAGAATGCCGCCGCTAGTTGTCAGGGCTGAGGCCAAAACATCAGGTAAGCAGTACATGTGTATACATCGCTGTGGGAGCAGTTCTCTCGTGCTTGCTTGCACTTTTTCTACAGTCATTTGGCGAAATTTCTTTTTTCTAACTATAGGTCTTAAGAAAATAAGTGCAAAGAACAGTGCTGAGAAGACAAAGAGGATGATTTCCATGGACTTAGCCATGCATTACCAGCTTAGTACATCTACAATATGTTGATACTAAAGCTGTATCAGTTAAGTTCAGTGATTAAAAAAATAAATTTTATCAGTTAAGTTCAGTGATCAAACAAAACAATATTGTTGTTGGAGGTTTACAGGGCCACTGACATCATACGCCACACCCTCAACATCCCCCACCCTCAACCTTCCCCACCATCTCTGCTCCAAATGTGTAAGTACACATACACTTTATATAAACAGTTTAATATTTCTTTACATTCTGTAGTGTATTATGATGTATTATGTTTTTATATACGATATCTCTACAGTTAGCCTCAGAAATACTTCGTTTTCTCTTACAATAAGAGGATGGGAAGATACTATAGTGAAAGTTGGACAGGAAATGGCGGACGCTTCCGCCACTGCATCTGCCACCATATTATGGCCTATTTTATATATTCTAGAGTATATATCATGTTTCTGTGTTAATTATATTGTTTATTATGTCATATTAGATGCATTGTGATAGATAAATAAGCCGTACAGTTGATATTAGTGTCATATTCAAGTATTTTGTCTTGTCTCCAGAGTGCAGGAACGGATTAATGGCTTTTCAATTAATTTAAATGAGGAAAATTGATTTGATGTACGAGTATTTTGAGTTAAAAGCTAGGTCACAGAATGGATTAAACTCGTAAGTCAAGGTTCCATTGTGTCTTTGTTTCCTTCGTTAATTCAAAGACTTAAATGCTTATATCTTTTCTTGCCACTTTTAGCAACACTGGCATGCCTACTGGGTGTCATAATTGCTTGGCAGATAAAAGATACAGCAATTAAAAGATCAAAACACAATTCACAAACACAGCTAGCTTGTAGCAGAGAAAGACTGGACATGTATGAAGTACGAATGCTGGAATGGTGGGGTGGTGTTGGGGGAGTGGCAGGGGATGGCAGGAGGTTTCCCCAGCTGATCCACATGGCAGCCACTTGAGTAAAAGGGAATTTTTTTTTTCCTTCCCGCAAATTGAACCATGTTCAATTAATTTTACGACATGTTACATAAAATTGTGCAGCAATAAACGCGTGCTAAATGACAGTCTACTGTAGTTTATATTAGAGCTAATTTCCTCTATTCTGTTCATTACAATATACAGTAAACTACTGTATAAACATTTAAAAATATACTAATAATGTTATAAATGGTGCAAAGATGACAGTAAAAAAATATTAAAGATGGTTGACACAAACCCACTATCATTATAGTGTGCTCCTCACTTAGTGATGAATTTGTTTACTGATGTGGTCTTAGGAACGGAACTCTGTCTTTAAGTGAGGAGAGGCTGTATGTATATATACAGTGGACCCCCGAGTTTTGTTGGCATCGACTTTCGTGAAATCTGACTTTTGGCAAGTTTTTTCGGCAAAATTTAGCCTCGCGGTTCGTGATTAGACTCATGATTCAGCGACCATCCGGTACCCATCCGCCCATCACCGCGCACACAAAGCCAGTCTCCCGCACCATTCATACTCAGTGTGCCATTGTTTACCAGCACGTGACCATCACCCTGCGGGTTCATACAATACATTTCATAATAATCCATTGTTTTCTGTGCTTGCAACTGCTAAATAAGTCACCATGGACCCAAGGAAAGCTAGTGCAAGCCCTTTGGTAAAGAAAGCGTGAAACACAATCGAATTCAAGAAGGAAATCATTGAAAAATATGAGAGCGGAGTGCATGTTACAGAACTTGCCGGGATGTATGGCAAACCTCATTCAACCATCACTTTGATCGTGGCGAAGGGAAAGGAAATAAAGTGTGCTGTTGTTGCAAAAGGGGTAGATATGCTGACAAAAAAAGAGATCGCAAATCCTGGAAAAGTGGAAAGGTTTTTGTTGATGTGGATTACCCAAAAACAGTTAGCAGGAGATAGTATTATGCAGTCGATAATTTGTGAAAAGGCAAGGCAGTTGCATGACGATCTCGTAAAGAAAATGCCTGCAACGAGTGGTGATGCTTGTGATTTTAAAGGCCAGCAAAGGTTGATTTGAGAGATTTAAGAAGCATAGTGGCATTCACAGTGTGATAAGGCATGGTGAGGCTGCCAGTTCTGACAAAAAAATAGCTGAGAAGTTTGTACAGGAGTTTAAGGAGTGCGTAGACACTGGAGAATTCAAACCCCAACAAGTGTTTAATTGTGATGAAACAGGCCTCTTTTGGAAGAAAATGCCAAAGAGGACCTACATCACGCAGGAGGAAACGGCACTCCCAGGACACAAGCCTATGAAGGATAGGCTTACTCTCATGTTTTGTAGTAATGCTAGTGGGGATTGCAAAGTGAAGCCTTTACTGGTGTATCACTCTGAAAATCCCAGAGTGTTCAAGAAAAGCAGTGTCGCCAAGAGTAATTTGTGTGTGATGTGGAAGGCTAACAATAAGGCATGGGTCACAAGGGGAATTTTCCTAGACTGGTTTAATGAAGTGTTTGGCCCCAGTGTGAAGAAATACCTCCTGGAAAATAAAGTGCCACTCAAGTGCCTCCTGGTAATGGACAATGCTCCTGCTCATCCTCCAGACTTGGAAGAGCAAATAGTGGAGGAGTTTAGTTTCATCACAGTGAAGTTCTTTCCCCCTAATACAACTCCTCTCATCCAGCCCATGGACCAGCAGGTCATTTCAAACTTCAAAAAACTGTACACCAAAGCAGTGTTTCAAAGTGCTTTGAAGTGACCTCAGACACTGAATTGGCCCTAAGAGAGTTATGGAAAGATCACTTCAATATCCTCACTTGCATAAACCTTATAAGTAAGGCTTGGGAAGGAGTGACTTGCAGAACTCTGAATTGTGCTTGGAGAAAATTGTGGCCAGAATGTGTACAAAAGAGAGATTTTGAAGGGTTTGGGGCTGACCCTAAGGAGCCTATGCCAGTTGTGGAATCTATTGTGGCATTGGGGATGTCCCTGGAGTTGGAGGTGAGTGGTGAGGATGTGAAAGAGTTGGTGGAGGACCACAGGGAAGAGCTAACCACTGAAGAGCTGCAAGAGCTTCATCTGCAACAGCAAGAGATCACAGCTCTGGAAATTGCTGCAGAAGAGGAGGAAGAGAGATGGAGGAAGGTGCCTTCTTCAAAGATTAAGGACAGTTGTGCAAAGTGGACTGAAGTGCAAACATTTATGGATGAACTTCACCCTAACAAAGCTGTTGCAGGCCGTATTGGCAACATATACAATAACAGTGTTGTGTCCCACTTCAGACAAATTTTAAAGAAACACCAGAAACAGAGCTCTCTGGACAGATATTTTGTGTGACAGGGGTCCAGTGACTCTCAAGTTGTTCCGAGTGTCTTTAAAAAGCAAAGAAGGGAAGTAACCCCAGATAAAGACTTTATACCCAAAGTCCTAATGGAAGGAGATTCTCTTTCCAAACAACATTGTACACCTTCCTCCTATCCCTTCCTCCCATCTTCCATCCACCCATAAGTCTTCAGTAAAGGTAAGTGTAATGTTATTATTATTTTTTATATGTATGTACTTGATTTCTCATTGTTTTCAGTATGTAAATCTATTTAATTTGAAAACAAAAATTTTATTTTAATATTTTTGGTTGTCTGGAATGGATTCAATTTTATTTCCATTATTTCTTATGGAGAAAATGGTTTCACCATTCGGCAATTTCGGCATTCGGTAGACTCTCTGGAACAGATTAATCACGAAACTCAGGTGGTCCACTGTATATATGTGTGTGTGTGTGTGTGTGTGTATGTGGTTCCTGGAGTCTAAATCTCAGCTCCAGGCCCTGCCTCTATCCTGATTGTTACTAGGGTCATGCTTCAAGAACCTCATCGTACTTCTTAAAGCTATATATGGATTCTGGTATTCCACTTCCTGATTACTCTAAGGCTGAGGAAATACTTCCTAACATCTCTGTGACTCATCTTAATTTTCAACTTCTTGCTGTGCCCTCATGTTCCTGTTTCCTATCTCTGAGTGTCCCTATTCACCCCTCTCAATACTTCTCAGTATTTTGTTCATTGTAATCTTATAATTCAAAGCCATTCTGTCTTATAATGACATAAGGCTGTGCCTTAACCTTTCCTTATAGGACATACCCGTTAGCTTCAGGACTAGTGTTGTTGCCAACCTCTGCACTTTCTCCTTTTGTGTGTGTGTTTGTGTGTGTGTGTACTCACCTAATTGTACTCACCTAATTGTGGTTGCAGGGGTCAAGACTCAGCTCCTGGCCCCGCCTCTTCACTGATCGCTACTAGGTCCTCTCCCTCTCTGCTTCCTGAGCTTTGTCATACCTCGTCTTAAAACTATGTATTGTTCCTGCCTCCACTACTTCACTTGCTAGGCTATTCCACTTCCTGACGACTATGTGACTGAAGAAATACTTCCTAACGTCCCTGTGACTCGTCTGAGTCTTCAGCTTCCAGTTGTGACTCCTTGTTTCTGTGTCCCCTCTCTAGAACATCCTATATCTGTCCACCTTGTCTGTTCCCCGCAGTATCTTGTATGTCGTTATCATGTCTCCCCTGACCCTTCTGTCCTCCAGTGTCGTCAGTCCGATTTTCCTCAACCTTTCCTCGTACGACATTCCCCTGAGCTCTAGGACTAGCCTTGTTGCAAACCTTTGTACTTTCTCTAGCTTCTTGACATGCTTGACCAGGTGTGGGTTCCAGACTGGTGCTGCATACTCCAGTATGGGCCTAACATACACAGTGTACAGTGTCTTGAACAATTCCTTATTAAGGTATCGGAACGCTATTCTCAGGTTTGCCAGGCGCCTGTATGCTGCAGCAGTTATTTGGTTGATGTGTGCCTCCGGTGACGTGCTCGGTGTTATGGTCACCCCAAGGTCTTTCTCCCTGAGTGAGGTCTGTAGTCTTTGTCCACCTAGCCTATACTCTGTCTGTGGTCTTTGCCCCTCCCCAATCTTCATGACTTTGCATTTGGCAGGGTTGAATTCGAGAAGCCAGTTTTTGGACCACATGTCCAGCCTGTCCAGGTCTCTTTGCAGTCCTTTGTGTGTGTGTGTGTGTGTGTGTGTGTGTGTGTGTACTCACCTATTTGTTTTGTACTCACCTATTTGTGGTTGCAGGGGTCGATTCACAGCTCCTGGCCCTGCCTCTTCACTAATTGCTACTAGGTCCTCTCTCTCCCTGCCCCATGAGCTCTATCATACCTCGTCTTAAAACTATGTATGGTTCCTGCCTCCACTACGTCACTTTCTAGGCTATTCCACGGCCTGACTACTCTGTGACTGAAGAAATACTTCCTAACATCCCATTGATTCATCTGAGTCTTCAACTTCCAATTGTGACCTCTTGTGTCTGTGTCCCTTCTCTGGAACATCCTGTCTTTGTCCACCTTGTCTAATCTGTGCAGTATGTTATATGTCATTATCATGTCTCCCCTGACCCTCCTGTCCTCCAGTGTTGTCAGGCCGATTTCCCTCAACCTTTCTTCGTAGGACAATCCCCGTAGCTCTGGGACTAGTCTTGTTGCAAACCTTTGCACTTTCTCTAATTTCTTGACGTGCTTGACTAGGTGTGGATTCCAAACCTGTGCTGCATACTCCAGTATGGGCCTGACGTAAATGATATACAGAGTCTTAAACGAATCCTTACTGAGGTATCGGAATGCTATCCGTAGGTTTGCCAGGCGCCCGTATGCTGCAGCAGTTATCTGATTGATGTGCGCCTCAGGAGATATGCTCGGTGTTATACTCAACCCCAGATCTTTTTCCTTGAGTGAGGTTTGCAGTCTTTGGCCATCTAAACTATATTGTGTCTGCGGTCTTCTTTGCCCTTCCCCAATCTTCATGACTTTGCATTTGGCAGGTTTAAATTCAAGGAGCCAGTTGCTGGACCAGGCTTGTAGCCTGTCCAGGTCTCATTGTAGTCCTGCCTGATCCTCATCCGATTTGATTCTTCTCATTAACTTCACATCATCTGCAAACAAGGACACTTCTGAGTCTATCCCTTCCGTTATGTCGTTCACATATACCAAGAACAGCACAGGTCCTAGGACTGACCCCTGTGGAACCCAGCTTGTCACAGGCACCCACTCTGACACCTCATTGCGTACCATGACTCGTTGTTGCCCCCCTGTCAGGTATTTTTTGCCTTTTTCAGTCCCTTTCCTGTTATGTTCCTGACCTCTATTTTGCAGTAACCCTTGTGGGAACTGTGTCAAAGGGGCCTTTCCTGCTCCAAAAAATATGCAGTCGATCCACCCCTCTTCTTGTCTTATTTTCTGTCCCCTTTCATAAAACTCAGTAGGTTTTTGTGAACGGGGTTTTTCCTTCCTAAAACCATGCGGGTTTGTCAATTATCACTTGTGTCTTTCCAGGTGCTCCACCACCTCCCCCTGATAAATGATCCTCTCCTTACCTTGCTACTATAAGTTAGTGATCAGCTTATTTTAGTGCCTCATGTCTGTCTCCCTTTTAAAATTGGGGGAACATTTGCCATTTTCCTACCTGGGGGATTTTGCCCAGTTTCAAATGATTGTTGAAAAACTTTTTTTAAACTCACACAATATCTTGCTCCCTCTTTTGAGGACCCAGGAGGATGTTTCTGGTCCCCCCCGCCTTTGAGGTGTCAAGTTTTGCATAGCACTTCTTCACCTCCCCTTTTGGTTTTAATGTACCTTTTCTGCACTTGCGGGTGTCCCCCCTGTTGATTTCCGGGGTCCTCGGGTTTCCACTGTAAATACCTCTTTAATTTTGTTGAGCCCTGACATCCCTTTTGGTCTTTCTTGTGAACCCCCCATCACCCCCTCATCATTACTGGTCCTTGACTGTTGTTTTTTCCTGATGTGGCTGTAAACCTTGGGTCATCTTTTCTTTTGTGCATGTCATTTTCATATTTCTGGCCCCCCTTTTTATGTGCTATTCTTTCGGTCTTCGGCAAAAATTTTTTATTTTCCCGAGTTCTCTGCTTCCATACCTTTTTCCTTCTCTATAACCTTTTTTTGCTCCCCCACCCTTTGGGTGAACCAAGGACTCGTTTGTTCTTCCCATTATTCTTTTCCCTTTGGAAAAACCCTCCCTCCTCCTTCATTTTGTTTCCACAATCCCCCATTTCTTGTACTGGGTTTTCCCCGTAGTTCCCTCTCCCACTGAATGTCTTGAAGGAAGTTCCTCATGCCTGAGTAGTTCCCCCTTTTGTAGTCTGGTTTTTCCCAGCCTATTCCTGCTACTCTCTCCAATTGGAGCTCAACTATGTAGTCGAAGCACAGAACCACATGATCACTAGCTCCCAGGGGCCTTTCATACATGATACACTCGATGTCCGAACTACTCAAGGTGAATACAAGGTCCAGTCTTGCTGGTTCATCCTCTCCTCTCTCTCTGGTAGTGTCTCTAACATGTTGATGCATGAGGTTTTCCAGTACCACATCCATCATCTTGGCTCTCCATGTTTTGGGACCCACATGGGGCTCCAGGTTTTCCCAGTCAATCTCCTTGTGATTGAAATCACCCATAACTAGTAACTTTGCTCCCCCCATGTGTGGTCTCCTGGCCACCTCGGGTAGTGTGTCGATCATTGCTCTGTTGCTCTCATCGTATTCTTCTCTTGGCCTCCTGCAGTTCTGTGGTGGGTTGTACATTACTGCAATTATCACCTTATGTCCCTCAGACTGGACTGTTCCTACTAAGTAGTCCCTTTCGCCCGTGCCATCCATTCCTTCCATTTTCTCAAAACCCCACTGGTTTTTAATGAGCAGTGCAACTCCTCCTCCCCATCTCCTCCCTCTGTCTTTCCTGAGGATTTGATATCCGGATGGAAAGAATGAATCTGTTATTATTCTGGTGAGTTTTGTTTCTGTGAGTGCTATTATGTCTGGGGATGTCTCCTTGATTCTTTTGTGCCAC
The DNA here is from genome assembly GCF_026875155.1 of Cherax quadricarinatus. Taxonomy (NCBI): domain Eukaryota; kingdom Metazoa; phylum Arthropoda; class Malacostraca; order Decapoda; family Parastacidae; genus Cherax; species Cherax quadricarinatus. The sequence goes on from NC_069426.1 coordinate 4,030,190, forward strand.
TCCTCATACTTGTTTGTTATTCCATCTGCATTTGTATACCACACCCTCAACTTCTTTTCTAAGACTGTGGTCTGGGAGGTATATTGGGGTTGGGGAAGTGGGAGACCTGGTAAGGAACTATGGGTTGTTGCTGTGGGGGTGGAGTTTGTAATGTAGTGGGTGGGGGCATTGGATGTGGCATGGGTGTTTTGATTTAGAGTGTTTGGTTGCACTGGGGTTGACCTGGTTGGGAGGCTTCTATAGGAAGTTGTGAGGGAGGCTGTATTTGATCTTCTTCCTGGGTCTGGGATCTCCTGTCTGTCTTCTCCATCCCCTCTCTTTCCTCCTTTCACCTTTGTACCATCTCTCTCAGTTTCTGCCTTTCTTCTTGTGTTCTGTCGCAGTCGAGATGCACCTTCCTGTATGCCGGCATGTCCCTTAATCGTGCTTTCTCCTGCAGGATCCTGGTCCGAGTCGCTTCTGCCTTGAAGGTCACTTTCACTGGCCGCGTTCTTTTTTTTACAAACCCCCCTATTCTCCGAAAATTTTCCAGCTGGGTCATGTCTTCTCCTATTGCTTTCATGATGCTTTCAATTGCTTTTTTTCCCCTTGTTTTCTTGCTTCATATGTTTCCCCTTCAACTTCCTGGAGCCCATACACAAAGACTAACCTCACCCTTTCATTCTCCCACTGCATATCCCTGTGTATCCCCTCATTTAATTTGGTTTCCTCCACTGCAGCTTTCCTTTCTTCAGTTTCACTGGCTAATGTACTTGGGCTCAGTGGCCTGTCATTTTCCCTTCTCGGTTTTCCTTGGGCTCTGTTGTTGTCTGTTAGGGCCTCCACATAAAGCTTAGCTCTTTCATTTACTACAGTCTCCTCTGATAGAGATTCTCCATGCAGTTGTGCCCCTTCTTTCCCTACTGTCCCCTTATTTGTGACTGAGGTAGCAGTCACTGTTGTCAATCCCAAAATGTTCTTTAGTTCTTTAGGCTGTTTCAGATTTTTCAGTTCCTCTTCTAAACTCTGTATCCTAGCCTCTGCTGCTTTGACATGCGCCTCCCACTTCCTGCTTTCCAGATCTATCCTCTCTTCCATTCTCATGCTAAGTTCTTCTAGTTTCTTTTCCCATTCATGATCCCTTTTTATGAGCTCTGCTGCCCAATCTTCCTTTGCAGCTTCCTCCTCCTGTCCCTTGGTTTTTCTTGTTGCTGTGTGTGTGTTAGTAGTTAGTTAGTTACCATTTTGTCCTAGGCACATGTCGATTAGACACTAGGCCTGTGTACTCACCTAATTGTGGTTGCAGGGGTCGAGACTCAGCTCCTGGTGTGTGTGTGTGGTGTGTGTGTGTGTGTGTGTGTGTGTGTGTGTGTGTGTGTGTGTGTGTGTGTGTGTGTGTTAGTGTGTATGTATGTGTGTATTCACCTATTTGTACTCATCTATTTGTGGTTGCAGGGGTCGAGTGATAGCTCCTGGCCCTACCTCTTCACTGATTGCCACTAGGTCCTCTCTCTCCCTGCTCCATGAGCTTCATCAAACCTTGTCTTAAAACTATGTATGGTTCCTGCCTCCACTATGTCACTTTCTAGGCTATTCCACTTCCAGACAACTCTGCGACTGAAAAAATACTTCTTAACATCCCTTTGACTCATGGGAGTCTTCAACTTCCAATTGTGACTCTTTGTTTCTGTGTCCCATTTCTGGAACATCTTGTCTTTGTCCACTTTGTCAGTTCCTCGCAGTATTTTATATGTCATTATCATGTCTCCTCTGACCCTCCTGTCCTTCAGTGTAGTCAGGCCAATTTTCCTTAACCTTCCTTTGTAGGACAATCCCTTAACTCTAGAACTGTTCTTGTTGCAAACCTTTGCACTTACTTTAATTTCTTGACATGTTTAACAAGGTGTGGATTCCAAACTGGTGATGCATACTCCAATAAGGGCCTGACGTATATGGTGTACAGGGTCTTGAATGATTACTTACTGAGGTTTCGGAATGCTATTCTTAGGTTTGCCAGATGCCCATATGCTGCAGCAGTTATCTGATTGATGTGTGCCTCAGGAGATGTGCTTGATATTATACTCACTGCAAGATCTCTTTCCTTGAGTGAGGTTTGCAGTCTTTGGTCACCTAGACTATACTCTGTCTGCAGTTTTCTTTGCCCTTCTCGATGTTCATGACTTTGCATTTGGCGGGGTTAAATTCAAGGAGCCAGTTGCTGGACCAGGCTTGTAGCCTGTCCAGGTCTCTGTGTAGTCCTGCCTGATCCTCGACTGATTTAATTCTCCTCATTAACTTCACATCATCTGCAGACAGGGACACTTCTGATTCTATCCCTTTCATTATGTCATTCAGATATAGCAAAAACAGCACAGGTCCTAGTATTGACCCCTGTGGAACCCCGCTCATCACAGGCGCCCACTCTGACACCTCGTCACATACCATGACTGGTTGTTGCTTCCCTGTCAGACATTCTCTGACCCATTGGAGTGTCTTTCCTGTTATGCGTGCCTGATCCTGTAGCTTTTACATTAACATCTTTTTAGGAACTGTGTCAAAGGATTTTTTGCAGTCCAAGAAAATGCAGTCTTTCCACCCCTCTCCCTAGTGTCTTATTACTGTTACCTTGTCATAAAACTCCAGTAGGTTTGTGACACAGGATTTTCCTTCCATGAAACCATGCTGGTTGTCATTTATAAGCTTGTGTCTTTCTATGTGCCCCACCACTCTCCGCCTGATGATCTTCTCCATGACTCTGCATACTACACACGTCAGTGACACAGGTCTGTAGTTTAATGCCTCGTGTCTGTCTCCTTTCTTATAAATTGGAACTTCATTTGCCATCTTCCATACCTCAGGTAGTTGCCCAGTTTCAATGGATGTGTTAAAGATTTTTGTTAGTGGCACACACAGCATCTCTGCTCCCTCTCTAAGGACCCATGGAGAGATGTTGTCTGGTCGCACCGCCTTTTGAGGTATCAAGTTCACATAGCAGCTTTTTCAACTCCTCCTCGGTTGCGTGTATCTCATCCAGCACTTGTTGGTGTGCCTCCCTATTCTGAATTGCTGGAGTCCTTCTTGTCTCCACTGTAAATACCTCTTTAAATCTCATGTTGAGCTCCTCACATACCTCTTGATCATTTCTTGTGAACTCTCCACCTTCCTTCCTCAGCCTGATTACCTGGCCTTAACTCTGTGTGTGTGTTTGTGTATGTACTCACCTAATTCTGGCTGCAGGGGTCGAGACTCAGCTCCTGGCCCTGCCTCTTCACTGAGTGCTACTAGGTCCTCTCTCTCCCTGCTCTATGAGCTTTATCATACCTCATCTTAAAACTATGTATGGTTCCTGCCTTCACTACCTCACTTGCTAGGCTATTCCACTTCCTGACTACTCTATGACTGAAGAAATACTTCCTAACATCCCTTTGACTCATCTGGGTCTTCAACTTCCAAGAGTGACCCTTAGTTTCTGTATCCCCTCTCTGGAACATCCTGTCTCTGTTCACCTTGTCTATTCCACACAGTATTTTGTATGTTGTTATGTCTCCCCTAATCCTCCTGTCCTCCAGTGTCGTCAGGCTGATTTTCCTTAACCTTTCTTTGTGGAACATTCCCCTTAGCTCTGGAACTAACCTTGTCACAAACCTTTGCACTTTCTATAATTTCTTGACGTGCTTGATCAAGTGTGGGTTCCAAACAGGTGCTGCATACTCCAATATGGGCCTGACATACATGGTGTACAGTGTCTTGAACGATTCCTTACTAAGGTATCAGAATGCTATTCTCAGGTTTGTTAGGTGCCCATATGCTGCAGCAGTTATCTGGTTGATGTGTGCTTCCAGAGATGTGCTCGGTGTTATACTCACCTGAAGATCTTTCTCCTTGAGCGAGGTTTGCAGTCTTTGGCCACCTAGCCTATACTCTGTCTGTGGTCTTCTTTGCCCTTCCCCGACCTTCATGACTTTGCATTTCGTGGGGTTGAATTCGAGAAGTCAGTTGTTGGACCAGGTGTCCAGCCTGTTCAGGTATCTTTGAAGTCCTACCTGATCCTCATCTAATTTAATTCTCCTCATTAACTTAATATCATCTGCGAACAGGGACACTTCTGAGTCTAACCCTTCTATCATGTCATTGACATATACCAGAAATAGTGCTGTCCTAGGACCGGCCCCTGTGGGACCCCACTCGTCACAGGTGCCCACTGTGATACCTCATCACAGTACCATGACTCATTGTTGCCTCCCTGTCAGGTATTCTCTGATCCATTGCAGCGCCCTTCCTGTGATACGCACCTGATCCTCTAGCTTCTGCACCAATCTCCTGTGAGGAACTGTGTCGAAGGCCTTCTTGCAGTCCAGTAGGTTTGTGACACAGGATTTGCCTTCCATAAATCTGTGCTGGTTGGTGTTTATACTCTTGTTCCGTTCCAGGTGTGCGTGTGTGTGTGTGTGTGTAGTGAAAGCTAATATAAACGAAGTCTTAGAGTAAATATTAAAGCAACATATAATATCATCATAGGATAATACCTTTCTTGTATACCTAAATATTACATATGTACAAGTAAATCAACGGCATGGTCTTCTCCACAGCTGTGTTTGACCTAGACACACCTCCAGAGAATTTGAGCATCACCGTAACCACCCCAGACACTGGATACCTGGCGATTTCATCAAACATTACCCACCCTGTGTCAGCGTTCACCCAAGCTCAGGTCAATGAGGGAAATGTCTTCTTCATCCATACAGGTGAGTGTGCCTGGCTGCATGCTGCATCATTATCTCTGTACTGACCTCGTACTTGAGGTGCCATGGTTAGCAGTGTTTCTTGACCTCTTATTCATCTAATATTTCCTTTCCAATTGATTAGCCTAGTCTGAGACCTGGCCACAAGTGTGATGACCCCAGAAACTTTTTATAAGACAGCAAACTAGGTTGTTGTAAATGGAGGGCAAACAAGGTGTATAGTAAAAGATAATGTACATATGCATTATGCTTCAGTTCCTGGGCTTGCTTAATAAGTTTTAATCTGCTAATGTTTTAAATCCATGTATGAAGTCAGCCACCTTCTTTCACTTTCTTTCGATCTTGTTTTACCACATCACTTCTTTTACAATGAAATATTTTTTCTAATGTGATCTGGCTTAATTAGATGTTCAGTACTCATAGAGAACAAAAAGGCACATAACTGTAACTGGAACAATATACAAATAACCCGTACGTAGGAGAGAGAAAAGCTTTTGATGACGTTTCGGTCCGTCTTGGACCATTCACAAGTCACATTGACAGAAGAGACTGAGTGAAGCAGTATACATAGGTGCGGAGGACAGGGACAAGAGAAAGAGAGGAGGAAAGAGAAGTAGTGGTAGTGGTAATGCTGGTGGTGGAAGAAGTAGTAGTAGTAGAAGTAGATGGTGGAGTAGTTTGTGCCACAAGAGATAGAAAGGGGAGAGAAGGGTGGCAATAGTAATAGTATGAGGAAAAGAAAAAGGAACACTGCAGTAGAGCTGAGAGCCCAAAAGGGCTAAGACCAAAAACACAATGCTTATTGTGTACTTACAAATGATCCTTTCCCTCCCATGGAATCACCTGAAATTGCTAGTGAGGTTACTCTTGCAATCAATAACAGAAAATGCTTATTTTTAGGTGAGTGTTTTTAAAGGAAAATATAAATTTGTTGGAGAAGCTAACCTGGGTGTGTAGTGATGTTATGAGATACAACCCACCCACTATTTTGTTAATATATTAACAGTAAATATGATAAGAACACTAGTAAAGGACTTATGAAAAAAGTAATAAAGGTATGGTAAACTGAAATGGGCAGGATCTGAGCCAGGTCTAAAACTAGCTAGTCAATGTTCACTCTGATAGTCCACGCAGGCTGATAAGAATCCTTTAACTAGGTATTTTTCTATACACTAGAGAGGTTAGCAGGGGTCAAACTATGATCATGACTCTTACTCCCACATAGTGGAGGTGAGATCTAGCTCAAGTCCAGCAAAGTCATTGTTAATAACTTGTGAAATTTGTAAAATATAATTGTTGTAAAAAACTTAGGGAGCTGGCTTGGTTTATACCCATGGCAAACTATTCCTAAATCTCACAGAGTATTGCTCTCACCAGTGCTTAGAAGGGGTTTGAACCTAACTCATTCCCTGAGTATTTTTTACAATCATGTCATGACGATTCTCATGTCTTTGATAATAGTTTTGAAGGGATTTCAGCTAGATCTCATTCCAGCCATGTGGGTGGAGTGAGATCTTTGTCCATACAAACTTGTATTTATGGTCATTTAAAGGCCCATGCTAACCTCTCTGTTGTACAGAAATAAACCTAATTGGAAGAAGCTTGTTTAGCCAGCATAGAACACTAGTGAGAGCACCGTCTAGCCAGATTTAGGACTAGTTTGCCATGGGCATGAATCCTACCTTTTTCCTGAGTGCTCCTTATATCATAAAATAAGCAAACGGCCTTGTTGGGATGCTGTTGACTGTCTTCAAATGTTTAACTAACATAAGTAGCACATTGGCATAACATTATCAGGCCTCAGCTGTTTTCTACAGCATGCTATCTGAAAAATAAGTGGACTCAACCTGCAGGGAGTTCTGGGGATCAATGCCCCCATGGCTCTGTGGCCTCATGTTGACCTAAGCATGCATCATATTCTTCATCACTTATTCTGTCTGAGCATCTCACGTGGATGCATTCCTCACACCACAGATAATAGCTTGACTGTGGCTGCCCACACCTTTACCACAGTGAACACAAGGCACCTTATTTGTCTTGTTTGCACCTGTACATTAGTTTGGGGTCCTGGATTAGTTTGAGTATCACCACATAACAGTGCTACAATTAGTGCAGTGCACCACTGTTTTGCTTGTTTAGGTGCAGTGTTGCCGTACATTGCAGCCATAGTGACACTTTCATTGTTGACGGGATGGCAACTGTGGGGCTTTCATTGTCAAGGGTGCCATTACTCCAGTCACCTTTTCCAACCTCCATGAACGATTTCCTTCTGCAGTGAATTGCAGAATTAATATAAATATGATTATGGCAACCCTCACCCCTCTCCCACCTGCCATTTTCCCACTTTTACTTTCTTTGATGCTTTCACTCCTCAACTTAATTTCTTCTTCCCTTTTTCAATATCCACTGATCACTAGTTTAGCAGCTTCTTTCATGGCACAATAAAATATTCTTTTTTTTATGCTATTATAGACAGTTGTATTTATTTATATATATCACATATCTTCCAAAATTATATGAATCATACAGTAAATACCATACAAACATAATACAAACATCCAAATACAGAGGAGAGTTCGTCATCCAAGTGCTAAAGTGCTAAATGATTATAATTTTACACTTTCTCTGGTCCACTAATACTATAGAAAAAGAGCATATCACTGGGGAGCTCTAGAAGAATACTCCTCCCATATGCCAAGACTCGTAGTGTGATTTCCACCCCCTCCCCCCAAAAAAATACTCACAAATAATATGATGGGCTGGGTTTTCCTCGATATCTCAGAAGTTATTGACCCATTTACTGAAAATCATCCATTATTAATGAACAGATTAAAAGGATTTTCCCCAGCATTCAACAGTGAATGTTTAGCAAACTCGTGAAATTTTTTTGCAAATGGCACTTTTTTTTTTTTTTCATTTGTGGAGGAGTAAAGGGCCAATTTTTACTAAATTTCAAAAATCTTCCAACTTTATTTTGGAGGGATGAAAATAAGGGAAATTTTTTCAGTAGGGAGTAACACAGACACAATACCGTGACTGGAAGAGTACACAAATAACCCGCACATAGTAGAGGGGAGCTTACGATGACGTGTCGGTCCGACTTGAACCATTTGCAAAGTCACTTTGTAAATGGTCCAAATGGTCTTGGACCATTTACAAAGCGACTTTGTAAATGGTCCAAGTTGGACCAAAACATCGTCGTAAGCTGCCTTCTCCTTTGTGCGGATTACTTGTGTATCAGAAGGGAGAGCCAAACACACTTTTGGCAGTGCCAGGTCAGATCTTCCTGCCAAATCCAAGTATATATTTTTTCATTAATTTGTGTGTTGGCAGATCTTAATGAACTTTTATATGATAATACGACAGGAATGCCTATTCAAATATAGAAATGAATAAAAAAAACAAAAAAATTCAGTGCCATATCCTCCTTCATGTAGTTTTTGATACAGTCTTGTGGCAAGTATTTTGTATACAACATATTATTTTTATTATTAACACATTGGCTGTTTCCCACCAAGGTAGGGTGGCCTGAAAAAGAAAAACTTTCATCATCATTCACTCCATCACTGTCTTGCCAGAGACATCCTTACACTACAGTTATAAAACTGCAACATTAACACCCCTCCTTCAGAGTTCCGGCACTGTATTTCCCATCTCCAGGAATCGAGTCCAGCCTGCCGGTTTCCCTGAATCCCTTCGTAAATGTTACCCTGCTCACACTCCAACAGTACGTCAAGTCCTAAAAGCCATTTGTCTCCGTTCACTCCTGTCTAACACACTTACACATGCTTGCTGGAAGTCCAAGCCCCTCACACACAAAAACTTCCTTTACTCCCTCCTCCAGCCTTTCCAAGACTGACCCCTAAGCTGCCTTCCCTCCACTACAGATTTATACACTCTCAAAGTCATTCTATTTTGTTCCATCCTCTCTGCATGTCAGAACCACCTCAATAACCCCTCCTCAGTTTTGGTAAGCCTGCTCCTCCTAATCTCCAAACTGGATTCTCTGCATTATATTCACACGACACATTGCCCTCAGACATGACATCTCCCCTGCCTCCAGCCTTCTTGTTGCACCATTCATCATCATGCTTCACACCCATATAGAACATATATTCTCTTTATTCTAGTGTTTTCCATTTTAGTTTTTAATTGGATTGCATTACCAAAAATAACATTACAAATGCGCACTTTGTGACAGGAGCACCAAATTTGCCACACTTCTAGCTTGTTATACAGTGGACCCCCAGTTAACGATTTTAATCCGTGCAAGAGGGGTAATTGTTATGCGAAATAATCGTTATGTGAATGAATTTTCCCCATAAGAAATAATGGAAATAAAATTAATCCGTGCAAGACACCCAAAAGTATGAAAAAAAAATTTTTTTACCACATGAAATGTTAATTTTAATACACACAAACTGAAAAAGGCATAAACACTTACATGACACTTACTTTTATTGAAGATCTGGTGATGATTGATGGGATGGGAGGAGGGGAGAGTGTCGAACTTATTGTTTAGAAGGGGAATCCCCTTCCATTAGGACTTGAGGTAGCAAGTCCTTTTCCGGGGTTACTTCCCTTCTTCTTTTAATGCCACTAGGACCAGCTTGAGAGTCACTGGACCTCTGTTGCACAACAAATCTGTCCATAGAGCTCTGTACCTCCCGTTCCTTTACGATTTGTCTAAAATGGGCCACAACATTGTCATTGAAATAGTCACCAGCAAGGCTTGCAACAGCTGTGTCAGGGTGATTTTCATCCATAAAGGTTTGCAGTTCAACCCACTGTGCACACATTTCCTTAATTTTTGAAGTAGGCACAATGGATTCCACAACTGGCATAGGCTTCTCAGGGTTAGCCCCAAACCCTTCAAAATCTTTCTTAATTTCCATACTAATTCTCACCCTTTTTACCACAGGGTTGGCACTAGAAGCTTTCTTGGGGCCCATGGTCACTTATTTTCCAGAAACAGCACCGAAAACACTGTAATAATACGAAATATTCCGAGTGTATGCTTGGATGTTACCGCGGAGGCTGGCTGGTAAACAATGGCACGGGCGGCACATGTGAGGCTGGCTGAGGGCGCACATTGGACGCGTCTCGGACGAAAATCGGTGAGCGGGTTTTTAATCGGTATGCGCGGCAAAAATTTTGCAATTAAAGTAAGCGGTATGCGGAATAATCGCTATGTGATGCCATCGTTATGCGGGGGTCCACTGTATTGTGAACAGGTTTCGATAAAGAATCATCACCAGATTGGCCCCTCTAAGCAATGGTAACTATTTTGAAAATCTTTAGCTTTATTTACTGGAAATTTATACTTCTTCTCTACCGGGAAAAAAGTTCATTTAGAAAGAGAGCTTATTCGGCTTATAAGGTTTCCAAAAGGTTACAAAATTGTTCCAGAATTGTTACAAAATGCGACATCTATTAGGTGAAGGTCTCCAGAGATTACTAGAAAGTCAACTTACTGATCTGCCTCTAGTATCTAGCATGCTGCTGGTTTTATAACAGTTCATCAAAGTATTCTAGTCCAGGTATCCCTGGTATCTCAATAACCCTTTTGGACTGCAACTGAAAGAATGCAAACCAGTCAAATAAATGTTGAGATCATTAATAAGAAAATTGTCTAGGTGGTAATATTTAATGTAATTTGAATAATTAAGGAGATAATCCCCTACCCAATTCTTGGAGTATAGCTTATTATACTTATATATCATATTTATTCTGTACTTAATGTATATATAGTGCTATGGGCACTTCAGATAATGTACCATACACTATGTTACTCTTATGAATTTGTACCATCTGGTATGCTGCTATAATGAGATGTACTCATAAGTACAAGAGTAATATAGGTATATAGGGTATGCGTTTGTGAGTGATTGGTATGTGCTCGGATTGGCCCAACTTAGACTTATAATACGACTGACAACATGTTTCTAGAAAACTAACTTATAGACCTTTGAGACTGTCAAACAGCTTGCTTGAACAGTATGAAGACCCATTCACCAAACAGTAGTAATGCTCAAAGCATCAGTGTATAGTACAGCATCAGTCAAGGAATGAAAGAGACCAAAACAACTTTACCTGTGGACCTTCAGCAGATCCTAAAAATAAAAGGCATAAAACTCCCATATTACTAAAACTTAGTTGAGCAGTTACAAGTTCCCAACTACGACAGTGCGTAGATGCCAAAACAAAAGTAGGTTGAGAGTTGAACTCAGGACCAGAGATATAGAGAGTGTTTCATGACACACAAACATCTAGTAACATCTAAATAATGCTCTGTGAATGGAGTTGTACAGAGTTACAAGATATATGTCCCTGCTCACCAATGGAGACATACTCTACCAAAAACTGAGTCTGAATAACACAAGCTGAGAAGAACAGTGTTCTCCCAGCTGTTTCTTCCACAAGGAGTAGCAAGAGAGAGAGGCACGGCCAGCAGATTCAACATCTGATGACTCATGCCAGCTTACCCCTGGCACAAGCTGGAAAATAAGCAAGCAGGTAGTTTGCAGAGTGCTGGCAGCCAATCAGAACTCTCCTTCAACATCCACAATGAGAAGTGTAGTTGTTAGTAAGTAAGTAAGTTTATTCAGGTATACACAAATACAGTTACATAGAATTATCATACATAGCAACATATGTGTAGAGAACCTAGGATAACCCAAAAAAGTCAGACAGAGTGGCTTATTTCCATTGGGGTCCTTTTACCTTATTATTATAATATAAAGGTTATAATATTTTCTTATTATTCTATAATGAAAATAACATCTTATTATCATGCTAAAAAGACTATCTACTACACGAGGGTCATTAAGACTATCTACAATACGAGGGTCATTAAGACTATCTACAATACGAGGGTCATTACTAGGAATAAGGTAAAATTTACACATATGTTAGCTAAAAAATAGAAAATCATTCCCCTCCCTTTCTGTAGCTACATTCATCAGACACCTTTTGGCACTCTTCTTGAACAGGTTCATGCTATGACTGGCTTTGACATGTGCAGGCAGTCTGTTCTATTCCTTTATTACTGTACAATAAAAGGTGTTTGAAGCCTGGCGAATGACTGTGGGTACTACAAAGTTGTGCTCTCTTCCCCTAGTACTATGATTGCTTTGGTTCCCAACCTTGACAAAATTGACAGCAAGATATTCTGGACACTGTTTGTGAGCAATTTTATAAACATGATTTAGCTTCAGTTGTTTTACTCTGTCTTCAACATTCAGCATATCCAACTGCTGTAATTCATTCTGGCCTACATGCTCTCTTGGTCCCAGCCCCAGGATGAATCTTACAATTTTGTTCTGGATGATTTGCAGTCTATCTTTCAGTTTTTTTATCAAGGCAGAGTACCATGAAGAGCAAGCGTAATCCATATGGCATTGTATAGGGGCTAGACATAGGGTCCTGTGAGCCTCAGTAGGTAGACACTGTGCTTGTCTATACAGGAACTTCAGTCTGGCATTCGCTTTCTTTACTACACTGTTCCCTATCAATTCTCCTGACATGCATGGGTCAAAGGGGATTCCCACATATTTTACTGATGAAACCAAAGTGATGGGCTCCCCATTACACTGGATATTAAAATTATTTACCCTTCTCAGTTTATGTTTCGTGCCAAAGAGAATGGCTTCAGTTTTCCCGAGGTGTAATGATAGTTTGTTGTCTACTAACCATTTGCTGCAGGACTCCAGTTCCAGTGTTAAAACATTAGAGCACTGTCATCTGCATACAGTAGGAGTTTGCACTTGACACTGATAGGCATGTCATTGACATAACATAAGAATAATAAGGGACCCATACTACCTTGAGGAACTCCACATGCTATCGGCATGGGTTCTGATTCCGTTTTGTTGATTTTGACAATTTGTCTCCTGTTGCTAAGGTAGGACTTAAACCAGTCTACAGAACCTATACTGATAGCTTGAAGTTTCTTACATAATATATTGTGGCTGCCAGTATCGATGGCCTTTTGCAGGTCTAAGGTTACCATGCCTATGAGGTTCCCCTTTGACATTTCAATTCTCAGGTAATCCAATCAATCAGATTAATTAGGGAGGTGTTGGTTGAGTAAGATCTTCTAAAGCCCGATTGATAGCTATGGAGAATGTTGTTGTCATTAAGGTACTTAACTACTTGAGAGTACACCGCCCTCTCTAGAATTTTGGATATTATACTGAGTATACTAACAGGCCTATAGTTGCTTACATCAGACCTACTATTTTTCTTGAAGATAGGAGTAACTCTGGCCTCCTTGAACCCATCCGGTACGGTATGGTGATTGATAGATTTATTATGTGAACAATAGTAAGGTTATGAGGATAACAAAAAGATTAGGTGATGAAAGATTGGATATCAGATTGGAGGGAGAGAGTATGGAGGAGGTGAATGTATTCAGAAATTTGGGAGTGGACATGTCAGCGGATGGGTCTATGAAAGTGAGCAGTGCACTTAGGAGTCTGTGGAGACAAAGAACTTTGTCCTTGGAGGCAAAGAGGGGAATGTATGAGAGTATAGTTTTACCAACGCTCTTATATGGGTGTGAAGCATGGGTGATGAATGTTGCAGCGAGGAGAAGGCTGGAGGCAATGGAGATGTTATGTCTGAGGGCAATGTGTGGTGTGAATATAATGCAGAGAATTCGCAGTTTGGAAGTTAGGAGGAGGTGCGGGATTACCAAAACTGTTGTCCAGAGGGCTGAGGAAGGGTTGTTGAGGTGGTTCGGACATGTAGAGAGAATGGAGCGAAACAGAATGACTTCAAGAATGTATCAGTCTGTAGTGGAAGGAAGGCAGGGTAGGGCTCGGCCTAGGAAAGGTTGGAGGGAGGGGGTAAAGGAGGTTTTGTGTGCGAGGGGCTTGGACTTCCAGCTGGCATGCGTGAGCGTGTTTGATAAGAGTGAATGGAGACAAATAGTTTTTAATACTTGACATGCTGTTGGAGTGTGAGCAAAGTAACATTTATGAAGGGTTTCAGGGAAACCGGCAGGCCGGACTTGAGTCCTGGAGATGGGAAGTACAGTGCCTGCACTCTGAAGGAGGGGTATTAATGTTGCAGTTTAAAAACTGTAGTGTAAAGCACCCTTCTGGCAAGACAGTGATGGAGTGAATGATGGTGAAAGTTTTTTTTTTTTCGGGCCACCCTGCCTTGGTGGGAATCGGCCAGTGTGTTAATAAAAAAAAAAATAGGGATTGATAGTTCAGAAGCACCATCTTTTAGGAACTTAGACGGGATGTTATCTGGGCCAGTGCTCATAGTTGGGTTTAACCTGCTTAGTTCTTTTTGAATAAAGTCATGAGATACACTTACTAGTTGACAACTGTTTGGGGTTACCCCTTTATTGGTATAGTATGTTTGAAACTTATCAGAGTCTGTGTTAAAGGTATTTGATGCAGCTGGTAGTTTACTTACTAGTGTTGATGCAACAGATGTGTAGAAGAAATTAAAGCAATTGGCCTCCTTAGATGTTCGTGGCATTCCCTCGTTCTCGGATAGTGAGTACTATGTTGAGACCTATCTACTGGCCATGGGGGCCTATACCACAAACTGTTTTAGTCTGTTGCAGAGCTTTCTGGGGTTATGCTTTTTCTTCAGTTTTTGATCAATAGTGCTTTGCCTTTGCTCATTTTAAGTCTCTGTATCTGTTCCACCCTTTGGGAATTCATATTAGTGCTGCAATATCCTGTCGTTTGCTTTAATCTTTTTAGCAGTGGTCTCTGAATTTCTTAGTATACTAATATCTAAGTATAGTCATTCCAGGGTTCAGTTCTTCGTTTAATCTAACCTTTTAACTGGTGCAATATTGTCAGGTTGTAGTGAACATTGTTATGAATTTTTACCAAGGCTTCATTTTACTTCCGTGCAACTTGTTTCCTCCTGTCGTCACAATTGTGTTGCTATTTGGCCAAGTGTTCCTTTACTGTAGTTTCCAGTTGACCTCAATTTTCATTGTCAGGTGTAGGCCTATTCCGATCCATTAGTGATTTTTCCTAGTGCAGTAAATGATGAATTGATCCTAAGGCCTGTGGTAATGACGCCCTGATCGACTAAAGTTTCTCAGAGCGGTTACAAAGTATGTGGTCAGTTAGATGGCTGAGAAACTGTGTGATCCGGGTTGGTGTATTTAATTAGTTGAGTGTAAACCTGTTTAAACCTAGAATTTGCTTATATCATTTGCTTAGTCCGTTATTTTGATGCTGAATCAAATAATTGAAGGTTTCCCAGATATTATTGTCTAGCAATTGTCTTCAGATCGGACAATACTCTGGAAAAGTCTTCTAAGAATGGTCCTGGGTGGAGGGCTGTAACTAGTTCCTACTAAGATGGTTTGGTTCTTGGGAAGCAGCACTTCAAACCATAGAATCTCCTGTTTTTATTCGTTATTTAATTAAGGTCTTGGGTTGTAAGCATAAGTCATTTCTAATGTAAGCACATATACACCACCCTTTCTGTTCCTAATCTAAGGCTTTGTATATTTGCAGCCTTCTATTCTGTCCTCGTCAGTCAGTCACGTATCATTCTCAACCAAGATTCAGAAGATGGTTATAACTGCCGCCCTTATTTGTTAGCTTGGAGTCCTAATCTCTGGCCATTTAGGAAGAAGTGATCTTGCGTTGGACATGAATAAAGTGAAGGCTGTTTTCATAAAACAAATATAATTCATCAATATATGGCAATGGGTCATTGTATTAACATTAGGTAAATCAAATGTCTTCATTGCTAAAGGGTAACTGAGCCAAAGTGCATTTGTTAGCGCAAAGTGAATTTATGGCACCGTTACTATAATTGTACATACATACATCATGCCAACCCACCTCTTACCATTTACATAAGGTGCCATTTCTGTTTTTCATGCATACTTTAGTAAGTGTTGCACCTGTTTGGTAGTAGTGTTTGAGCTAATAATGGCTGTTATTGTCTATATTGACCTATGTATGCAGTACATTTGGAGTTAAGGTAATCATTCTTAAGCAAAATAAGAGCCATTATACCGTCATTTTATCTGTTTTTTTGTCTGTTTTGCTTTGCACAATGATTGAGGGGTTGGATTTAATTTTTGTATCACTTAAGAGCGCTTACAATAGAGCTTGTGTGCACTGTTTTTGTTTGGGTATCCGGTGTTGCCAAACTTGCGGGTAGTGGACATTTATTTTCTGGTAGGTGGCAACGTTTGAGACTTTTAATGTCCACGGGCGCTAGTACTCCATTCCCTTTTCCGCCCCCATGACTGATTTCTTTCTTCATGGTTTTGAAAATGAAAGATTAAATATAATATGGGCAGCCTTTACCCCCAAATGCTGCCAGTTTCGCTTTCGATCTTTTACTATATACAATAACTATTTATTTATCTATTTCCAGTCACTTAGTACAATAGTATTGGCTTTAGCAATCACACTGAATATTATAGTAAATTTTCTTCTTCAAAACCCTCTTCACTGCTCACTTTTCCTTAAATTCACAAAAACCCTTTCAGTTAACCCTTATTACACACTCCCTTCCACTCACTTACAGTCCGGTTTACCTATAGACTTCTAATCACTTTCCATTATGGTAGAACCAAAAGGCTTAATCTAATTGTTTATCTTCCAAATCCCCTTCAATTCCATTTTATAGGGGATATGTTCGGGTTGTTCGATGGCCTGACCTGGTTGCTGACTTCAGCCATTATTTAAAAAACTGAGGGAAGTAAACGCCCACCTACAACTGACTTTCTAGAGTTTAAATATTATTCTTTCCACGACTGGGCACTGAGGGATAACTGTCTATAAACTTGGGTTTTATACTGTCGATTTGTCGATGTCTCCTGTGTTTCCTCTCGTTAGCAATGGTACAGGTGATTGATGGTGGTCCAGATATGATGCTACTGTCAGTAAGCATGAACGCTCACACAGTAAGATGAGAAATTCACTTCGCTAGTTGTTTTACGTAAGAGAGCAGTAGGGTGTTTGGATGCGGTCTAGCAATGTTTTAAATGTCACTCAATTCTTTCCCTCGTTTGGCACTGAGATAAAAAAAGTCCTACAGACCTGTCATTTCCTTGCGCGTATTTGTTGCATCAGGTTTTCTGCCAGTTTCTTCTTGTGATACGAACACACAGGCTATTACTCTCTAGGCTCTTATCTGAACTATTAGATCGTCATATGTATCTGATAGTTAATCTAATAAACTGCTTTCTACAGGGATGGGATGTCTTGCATATGTCAAGAGAAAAGTTGTAACGACAGGCATATATTGAAACTCACCATGTTATCTGCATCATAATATATGTATATAAGAGAGAAAATAACACACTATGTGTTGGGACCATGCACTCACTAAGCTGTTGTTGTTTGTTAAGAGGCCCCGAGAGGTGGTGCTAGTATTATCCTGCTGCTGTTTTTACCAACAGGATAGTCAGTATCATCTACCTAATCTGACCCCCTTCTAAAAATATCTGAGACAGTATTCTCCCAAACTGATAGGTGAGGGACGTACACCGTCCCGACTTCGAGAGCCCTTGTGCTCTTCGTCACAGGTTCAATATTTTCAGTGGGTTTGTATTCAACTGCTGGAGCAGAATCCTCTAATTCCGCTTAGAGTAGTCTCAAGGGGCCTTTCTTAGGAGGAAAACGATGCATCTCCGTAAATATATTAGTCGTTATCTTGAGATTCCACACTTCTATGGAGATTTCAACTGGGGGCCCTAAAATGTTTGTAGATACTGCTAGTTTCTTCACATATTTTGTAAGCGAATGTGAGGGCGTATTGTGGATTAGCTTGCAGGAGCGCATACCTTTCCACTAAATGGAATCTTCTTGTTTATCTACGGTGGCTCTTAAGGAGAAAGGGTCCAGGATGGGACATAACCAAGTGGCACGGAGGCTCCGATAGAGGAACGATGTGAATGTAGTTGAGGGTTTTCATGAGGGGTTGCATTAAGTGTGTCAGTTTAGCTGTGCACACAAACAGTCTATCTAATAAAGGAGAGCATAGGTAGGACTCGTTGCAGTGTTGAACAGGTAGACTTGCGCGGACTTCATTGTCACACATTGTACACTGCCTTCATTGTACCACTGACCGATCACTGATCCAGTGCCTCGCTGGGGTGTAGGGGCTTGTTGTTCTGCTGCGGGCAATAACTTTGCTAGCCAAAAACTTCCTTGAAGTTCGTTATTTTGTTTTCTCAGGAACGAGGATTCCCCTGTCTGAAGGCGCATATAGCTAGGCAATTACCAATAATAGATCGTCAAACTGCTGAAAGCTCAACTAATACAGCTTGCAAGGCAGAATCTTATGTTTGCACAGGGGAATCAAAAGAGGATAAACCTTTGAATACGTCATATACTATGTTAAGGAAATTCTTCTTTTTGATTTATGCTTGCGTAGAGGTCACTTTGAAATCTATTTCTGTCTCTCAAACTTGCTGGGTGGATTTTATGGAGAGCTCTTCTCTAGGTTGATGAAAGCTTTGGCTGCATCTGCAATACTCTGCATGCTCTGATCACTTGGCGCCGCACATCTTCTCATGCAGTAGGGCTAGCGCGCGCAGTTTGATTTGACCAAATGGTACAGGCGCGTAACTCCTGGGTTGACACAAAGCCTTGCTGGACGCGTGAGAGTGATTGCAAATCACATGGACATGCTGCTCCAACAAGCTCTGACCTAAAGAATGCATTCAGGTGAGCATGCTTCTCTTACGGTGGGTACAGAATCTCTCAAGTCACGCTCTTATGATTGTTCCTTCCTCCAGCGTAATATCTTGTCCATTATTTTATCCTACTTTTTGTGCCTTCTTGTCGAACATATCTCAATAACGGACCCGTGGTCAGTCCTTATGGTGAAATGTTACAGTTAAATACTTTGCCTCCTGTGCGCGAACTGCTTTCATGATGGCTAGAGACGCTCCTTTATCTCACAGAGCGTAACACTTATATTGATCCTTGGAAAAGTTCTCGAAATGAAGGCTATGGTCGTCCTGCTCGGTTAAGGACACTGCACTAGCTATAATGCGCAATGTCTGATGCATCCGTGTTTCATTTCGGATTGGTCGGGACTCACTTCAAGGCTTGATATATACTACACTCGCTGAGTTTACACATGTCTGTTTTGAGGGTATGGAAAGCGGTTCTGCTTCTTTGTCAATCGGACTATGTGGTAGCACTCAATGGGCGGAATTTAATGAGAGTTGGAAGAATCCATTGTGAGTATATAGCAAAGACGGCCAAGAGTTCAGATCGGAGTGCTTTTGCGTTGACGGCCATTGGAAGATCAGGGCATCTGGAAGTTACCGTAGAGGTCGTAGTCGGTTCAGGGTTGGGAAAAGCTGAACCTACTCTCTCACTACATAACCAGGATGTAAGCTTTTAGCTTGCAAAAAGTGCACTTTTCATATCATTGTAAACTGATATTTTCTTCTTGGCGGCTCCAAACACTTTTTATCATAGGTTCTGAATCTGTTCATCCTGGGTCTTGCCACACAATGGTAACATCTATCTAATACTCATACTGTTCTCTACGGTGTTGCTCTTCCCTGAATGGTGAATCCATAATTCGTGGGACGCAGGCTACCCACCATTGCGGTGACTCCAAAAGGGACTTCGGTAAACTGATCAGCTATCATAGCCTGAAATGCAGTGTATGGTTTTCGCTTCATTCCTATATAGGGGACCTCGGTATGATGGCACTCAGTGATTCAATGATGCTAGTATTTCATAAGTATGAGCAATTTTGTTCACTGCTCATCATTTCGAGGTGAGGGTTACCCATCAAGAGTGTAAAGTTGGTGATTGTATCAGGGAAGTAATCGATAGCAAGTCTCCGTTTCTATAATACATCCTTAACAACAACAACCTGTGCACGCAAGGGGAAATTACTCGGGTCTATATACGCTCCTTCTAAGCAGCCTATGAAGTTTCTTTCTCAATAAACATCCGTTCCTTCATAAGAATAGCGGAGTGACTAGCTGGTTATATAGGATGGCGAATCGCGATAAGATTTGCAAACAGTTTGGTGGGTTCTACCTTAAAGTGCTAATTCACAGGACAACAGAGGAGGAGTTCATACTCTTATGTCTGGTGGACATACCTGCAGATTATGAAAAGTATCTGAACAAGGTAACATCGAGCATAGTTGGTGGCAGAATAGTTAAATTAGTAATCTTGTTAATCCTTTCCATAACTCTGAGATTTTCCTTACAAACCCTAAGGTCTGATAAGAGAGGATGTTGATGCCATGGCAAAACGGTACCTGATGAAGTGATGTAAGTCAAGGAGTGCGGTTTAAACTAAGTATGGGTTGATGAAACTCTCATGAGCTGCATATCAATAAGACCATCTACTTCCTGTTCCTTTGATGAATACTTTCAAACTGCCTAGTGGAAAGTGATTTGGAAGTAGCCACAGAAGTCATGTTGCTAGAGTCGATGATCACTGGATGTGTGGAGGCACTAGCTCTTGTTGATGCATTACGCACGACATACTTAAGCAAAGTGACCTTTCTTGTGGCATTTATGCACATTGCTGAGACACGTGAGAGAGTACACTGATTGACGTGGATGTCTTGAAAAAGCCACAAAAGAAAAACAACCGTACCTGCTGTGCTGTCACTGAGGTCCGGTTCCACAGTCACTTCATTGCAAGAGTCGTGGTCAGGTATGCAGCACCATACCACTCGAGAAGCTGAGTGTACTGTACTACTCAGGAATTCTTTGTGCAGCTGGAATTAGAGCTTCTGGCCTGGCCAAAGGCAGTGGCTAGACGAGAGTTTTATTCTCAAATATTAAAAATAATAAATATATATACGTTGTAAGTTGCCTTATTATTGGCGATTGCAGGCCACTGATTAAAAGCATCCATGATGGACTCTTCACAATTATGAGCGCTGTCACTGTTGGAAGTGACAGTCCTTACCTAAGAATTTTCAGTGCTTGAAGGTATACCTTAAGGGTTCATTAGGTCTGCCTAGAGGCGTGTTGCAAGGCGATAGAGTGCGAAGATTATCTATTTGTAGTATTTATTATACTTGAGACTTGCGGGTTTGCAAGAAGTCTTCATAGGTATTTACACTCAGAAATACCTGAGAGATATATTTAGGTGACACAAAATTGTTGGCGACTTAGTTTATCTAGATCTGATCAAGTTTTTAGAAAAGGGCTCTCAGAGTTTTCGAAATAGATGAATGGTTAGAGAGAAACCGGACATGTTGATAAAATTGCCCATGGGCACTCTTGGGTATCTTTATTGTGGAAACGTTTCTGACCACACAGTGGTCATCAGTCCATTAATAAGGAGAAGAAACTTGAGAACAGGAGGAGAATGAGGTAATCAGTCCCTCAACGTGAGTCGATAGTGTTCAGGGTCTCAATCTAGAGTAGGAACTACGCGCAGATGAGCGGAGAAGAGCTTATAAACGTATGGCAGGAGGAGAGGTTGCAGCAGTCATAGGCGTGGTGTGTTACATTTGTTCTGGAGGAAGTAGGTTTTGCACAGAATTAGGCAAGCGAAGAATTCCTAAGTATTAAGATCAGAAGTTGCAGGGTCTGCGCTGGTTTGTAGATTGAATGGTTCAGAGACACCGAATTAGCAAGCGAAAGAATTGAGGGACACTGAAACCATCGACTCAAGAGATTTGAGGGACTAGTTACTCATTCTCTCCAGAGAGCTTCAAGTTTCTCTATGTATGGGACGATGAGGCCACGGTGTGGCAGAAACAGTTTTCATCAATAAAGATACCAAGAGTTGACATGTGTTATTTATCAAATGTCGGTTCTCAGAATTCATCTACAAACCTGTCGACACTGCATATCTTTGGCATCTTAATTATTAGGGATATTCTTTCGTTGCTAACTTCTTGGGCAAACATACTTTCCACATTGAACAAATGTAACACTACACCTAATGATGCTAATATCTCTCCGCCTTACGGTTTTATAAGTGCTTCTCCGCTCACTGCGTATTCTATATCAAGATTGATGGACTGAACCACATCGACTCAAGGTTGAGGGGGACTAATTCCTCATTTCTTCCTGTTCTTCAATTTTCTCCTATGTATGGACTGAGACGCCACTGTGTGGCGAAACGTTTCCTCAATAAAGATTACAAGAGTTGCACATGTGTTAATTTATCAAGTTTCGATAGTCTTAAACCAGTGCTTCCATTCCTGAGCAGCAGTTGATAAAGCTGGGGGTCACAGGTCTAGCCTCTCAGGTTTCACAGTAAACGCTCCATGTTTGTGAATGTAGTCTAGCGCAGGATCAACACAGTAAGCCCAGGATTCTATATTCAAAAAATTGTGATAGAAACAAAGGACCTTATCTCTAGGCTTTTATTGAACATAGAATATCTTTGTATTCCTCGCAACAACAAAATATAATGGACTGTACATCTATTAATAACTGTTTCAGGGATGGTGATGTCTTGCATATGATCAAGAGAAAAGTTAACACTTCAGGGCCACATATTTAAACTCTACATGAATTGCATCACTAATATATAGCGAAATACAGAGAGAGTAATCACACACTGTGTTGGGGCCATGACACACAATAGTGTTGTTGTGTTAGGGCCCGAGAACGGTGTTGCGTAGTATCCTGTGCTGCTCACCCACTGGAGCAGTTATCACTAGTTGTCTTCCCGTTGAACACTGGTGCAGAGTTGATAGGAGGGTCAGTTATTTCATTGTTGTGGAAAACCGTCTCTTGTCTGGTTCTCCGTGCTGGCAGAAGGTATGGTACATTGAATGACGGTCCTCTTTTGCATATTTAGTCCCATTTCGTTGTCGTCACCGTCAGTTTTATGGATCACTATAGGTTCTTAGAGGCATGTATGTGCAGCGTACTTGCCATTTGGCCAATCACTGGAGTTAGGATAGGCCCAGGGAGGCCAAGATTTGGAGCACAACAACTTATTGCGGCTTCTACGGCTGCAGCATAGAGTGCACAGCAAGCCAGGTTCGATTCCCAGCGGGTTGGGAAACATTTCGAAAGTTTCCTTACACTTTGTCCTGTTCAGCTAGCGCAAATTGGTCCTGGGTGGTAGTCGACTGGTGTGGGTCCACATTCACTCAGGGACATGATTGGAGGACCAAATGGAAATAAGTTAGACAGTCCTCGATGACTCATGAGTCTTGGGGTTTCCTGGGTGGGGTAACCGTTCCGGGTTAAAACTAACGAAATCTATCTTATTCTTATCTTACTAGATAGTCTTTCGGAATTTGTAGTTTGCGTTGAGGACTACCAATAATATAGCTACGTTTTCTTGAGCTTAACCTTTCATTTTCTTTTGTGATATATTGGGTAACTTACTAATCAAACGCCTCTTTACTAGGGTATTAGCCCGGAGCGTTAGTAATGCTAATTAAAATAAAAAAAAGACATCAGTGTGGCTCATAAGGGAAGGGCGATAGCTTACAAGAGTTAAAAGTGTCTAAGGAATGGGTATATTCAGGTATGATCAAGGAACGGTAAAGAAACTGTTTATTAAATTATTGTAAATCTATTACATCTACGTGGACCAGTTATGTCAGATCTCGGGTTTATTTCATTACATAATATGGTACAAAAGGTTTAGAGATACATTGTTGACTATAAGATGGCAATAAAATCTCACGTAAAACAGGTGATTTCAATACATCGTTAAAAACAATGTGATTTCTCACTTTATCAAGAATATCAATGTGAGAGGTCACGAACGCGCTAGGAATTTCAATTATTCTTTCTAGTGGTTGTTTTGCAGGGTGACCCAAAAAGAAAGAAAATCCCCCAAAAGAAAATACTTTCATCATCTTTCAACACATTCACCTCACTCACACATAATCACTCTCTTTGCAGAGGCACCCAGATACAACAGTTTAGAAGCATATATAACACACCCCTCCAAACTGCCAAATATCAAGCCCCACCTTTATAGAACAGGCATTGTACTTCCATTTCCAGTACTCAGTCGGATATATAAAAATAACCGGTTTCCATGATATCCTTTCACTAAATATTTACCATTTCACACACAACAGCTCCTCAGATCCAAAAACCATTCTTATCATTTCACTTCTATCCTAACACGCTCACACACTTAACTGGGGAGTCAAGCCCTCGCCCACAAAACCTTCCTTACCCCTCCCTCAAACCTTTTCGAACACGACCCTACCCGGCCTTCTTCCCATACAGTTTATACGCTCTCCAAGTCATTTACTCTGATCCATTCTTCTAAGTGACCAACCCACCTACGACAACCCTCTTCAGCCTCTGAACTAATATTTCATCCTATGATACTCCAATATTCAAATTCTAATTCAAATTTCAAAGTTTCATATCTATAAGGATTACATTGTGAGTTACAGGAAAATTTGGTTATTGTGTGGTTTTACATGTAGTAAAATTGCGATTAAAGAGTGTTACACTAGAACGCTTAGCAGGCTAGGCATTTCGGGCAGGATCTTAGTTTTATTCTTAAATTGTAAATATTACAAATGAGGTAAGTTGGTATTATTGGTAGGATAATACTAGTTGTGAGTTTTAGCAATGTGAATGCCTGTTGTTTTGGCACAGTACATAGTTTCAGTATTGGTGATATACAGGATTTATTATTTTTAAGATTGGATTAATATTTCTGTTTTATGGTCAATGAGTAAAGTGGTGTAAGTGTGAACACCAGGTGGTATTCGTGTAGTTAGTTGACGGGGTGTGTATCAGGGAAAATTAGATGTTTTCTAATGGTAGTTTTGAGGTGATGAATGTGTCTGCTGTTCTAGGGCGGGGGGAGGTTTTCTCAGGTAGGGTATTCCAGTTTTAGGGCCTTTGACATAATTGAATTTTTGTAAAGGTTTAGTCGGACACGGGGAATGTCGTAGAGATGTTTGTGTCTGGTGTTATGCCTGTGGGTTCTGTCACAACTATCAAGAAAGCATTTTAGGTCAAGGTTGATATTAGAGTTTAAGGCCCTGTAGATGTAGATTGCACAGTAGTAAGTGTGGATGTACTGAACTGGGAGTAAGTTTAGGTCTATGAAGAGTGGGGGGGGTGTGTTGCCAGGGATGGGATTTAGTGATTATTCTTAAAGGACCCCAATGGAAATAAGTCACTCTGTCTGACTTTTTTGGGTTATCCTAGGTTCCCTACACATATGCTGCTATGTATGATAATTCTATGTAACTGTATTTGTGTTTACCTAAATAAACTTACTTACTTACTTACTTACTTACTTACTGCAGCTTTTTGCTGGGTTATTATTGGCTTTAGGTGAGTTGCTGCAGTTGATCCCCAAGCACAAATAGCATAGGTGAGGTATGGATAAATGAGTGGTATAGTGTGAGAAGGGCATTTTGCGGCACGTAGTATCGTATCTTGGAGAGGATCCCAACCGTTTTGGATACTTTTTTGGTTATATGCTGGATATAGGTGCTGAAATTCAGGTTGTTGTCAAGGTATAAGCCTAGGAATTTGCCCCCATTATTTCTGGTAATTAGAGTGTTGTCAATCTTAATGTTAATTTGTGCATCTCCTGCTCTGCTACCAAACATAATATAGTAGGTTTTGTCAGTGTTAAGTGTAAGTTTATTGGCTGTCATCCAAGTCGATATTTTAATCAGCTCCTCATTCACAATGGTGTTGAGGGTGGCAAGATTAGGGTGAGAGATGACATAAGTCGTGTCATCAGCAAAGAGAATGGGTTTCAGGTGTTGGGATACGTTTGGAAGGTCATTGATGTATATGAGGAAGAGCAGGGGACCAAGGACACTTCCCTGCGGAACTCCAGTATCAAGTGGCCGTGTTGCTGATGCTGTGTCTTTAATGGTGACATACTGATACCTATTAGTAATGTAAGATTTGAAATAAGCAAGCGCATGGCCTCTTATACCGTAATGATCAAGTTTGTGGAGTAGGATGTCGTGGTCTACTGTGTCAAAAGCTTTTCTTAGGTCAATAAAAATTCCTATTGGATATAGACACTATGTATTGTGCCAAAACAAAAGCATTCACATTGCTAAACTTACAGACTATAATGTAGTCACTTAGCCTTAATACCATAATCGGTAATAATTTAAAGTTTAGAATTAATCTAAGTCTGCCCGAAATGCCTAGCCATTCTAGGTGTCCTAGTGGCCCCCTCTGTAATTAGTATTTTAAAACATGTAAACCACACAATATCCAAAATCTGTAAACCCTGCATTGTAATCCTTATAGAGAATAAACTTGATTGATTGATTGATTATCTCTACACCTCGTCCTAATTTCCACACTCCGAATTCTCTGCATAATATTTACACCACACATTGCCCTTAGACAGGACATCTCCACTGCCTCCAGCCGCCTCCTCACTGCAGCATTTACAACCCAAGCTTCACACCCATATAAGAGTGTTGGTACCACTATACTTTCATAGATTCCCTTCGTTGCCTCCATGGATAACGTTTTTTGTCTCCAAAGATTCCTCAAAGCACTACTCACCTTTTTCCTTCAACAGTTCATAAACCCATCAACTGACAAGTCAACTCCCAAATATCCTTCTCTCCAATGTGATATCCAATTTTTCTTTATCTAAATTATATGATACCCTCATCACCTTACTCTTATCTATGACTACTTTTAACTTTCTATCTTTACACACCCTCCCAAACTCGTCCACTAACCTTTGCAACTTTTCTTTAGAATCTTCCATTAGCACAGTATCATCAGCAAAAAGTAACTGTGAACTCCCATTCTGTACTTGATTCCTCGTAATATAATCCTACCCCTCTCCCGAACACCCTAGCATTTACTTCTTTTACAGTCCCATCTATAAATATATTAAACAACCATGGTGACATTACACATCCCTGTCTAAGACCTACTTTTACCGGGAAGTATTCTCCCTCTCTTCTACACACCCTAACCTGAGCCTCACTATCCTCATAAAAACTCTTTACAGCATTTAGTAACTTACCACCTATTCCATATACTTGTAACATCTGGCACATTGCTCCCCTATCCACTCTATCACATGCCTTTTCTAAAACAATAAATGCAATGGAAACTTCCCTACCTTTATCTAAATACTGTTCACATACTGTTCACACACACACACACACACACACACACACACACACACACACACACACACACACACACACACACACGCACACACACACACACACACACACACACACAAATATAGCTCACATGTTAGTTAAGACACTTGTGCAACATCTGGTTATCTTTATTGTAAACGTTTCGCCATCCATTGGCTTTATCGAATTCTAGGACATAATTAGAAAACAGAAGAACTATATACAAAAGATGAGGTAATCAGTCCCTCAGCCTTGAAGGTGGTGTTTACAACACCGTGGTTGTAGAGATTCTGAAGCACAGGTAAGGAGACTGGCGCTTATATAGGCGTCGGTGAAGAGAGACGTGTAGCAGACGAGGGCATAGTCACTGGTAGGCGGGATTCCCCAGTGGAAGTAGGTCCTTCCCAAATTGATGGGCTAGTTGTAGAAGTCGTGAAGAAGGTCTTGTAGATGTCCTCTGAATCAAGATACCATGATGTTGCAGTGCCTGACAAGTTGTGCAAGACAGGTATACAATACCGACAAGATGAAAGTTAAGACACTTGTGCAACATCTGGTTATCTTTATTGTAAACTTTTCGCCATCCAGTGGCTTTATCAATACAAATTCTGGACATAATAGAAGAACTATATACAAAAGATGAGGTAATCAGTCCCTCAGCCTTGGAGGTTTTGTAAACACCACCTCCAAGGCTGAGGGACTGATTACCTCATCTTTTGTATATAGTTCTTCTGTTTTCTAATTATGTCCAAGAATTTGTATTGATAAAGCCACTGGATGGCGAAACGTTTACAATAAAGATAACCAGATGTTGCACATGTGTCTTAACTTTCATCTTGTCGGTATTGTATACCTGTCTTGCACAGCTCACATGTAAGAGATAGTTCACTCGTGCGAGACAGGAAGTTCAGAGAGTTGTAGCAAAATTTATTTCAGTTTCAAGTTTCAGAAGAACAGGCAAAGTATGTGACGCCGCCAGTGAGTGAACGCAACTCTCCAAGAGATTTTGTGTGACGTCGGGTGCGTGACGGAACACGTCCCTCCATGAAACTGTGACGCCGGGTGTGTGACCGAACACGTCCCACCAAGAAACCGTGACGTCAGGTGTGTGCGCGAATATGCCCTTCCAAGAAACTGTGACGTCTGATAAACGGCCGAAAACGCCTCCAAGAGACTGTGTGACGTCAGTTGTGCGAGTGAACACGCCCCTGAAAGAAGTTATGACGTCGGTTGTGCGAACGCAACTATCAACAGGCTAGCTAATTATATAATTATTTACCACGTTCCTTCTGGCATGACTTTAAAAGCATTATTGGCATTAATTAAGATCTCGGTTTGCTTTATTTGATACAACTGTGAAAAAGATATGAAAGACGTTGGACATAATATTATTCTATACTTCCCTGAACAATATACGGAAGACGATAGATATAACTTTGTCCCATAGAACTGTGGACAAGATATCTAATTAAGACGTTAGAATTAGACATAAAAGCCTCTTGAGAACAAATGTTGGCCGGGGATTTAATTTGTATTTACGTGCCTAAGAGCCATGATAATAGTGAGTGTTATTCTGCGTGGTTAATGCGTTTGAGAACCATGGTGATAGTGACTTTTTTCCTGCGTAGTTTTTTGTTCCTCTGTCTTAATTATTTTTTGGAATTTTGAAATTAGAATTATATAAATGCTGATACATAGCAAGTGTGTGTGGCATTTTTCAGACGAAGAATCGAGCCTCCAAAAATCCTTGGGCTGAATGACCCACAGAGGTTTAGCACTTCATATAAAGCGCAATATTCTTCCTTTGTAAAAGCAGACAAGAAATAATCGTTGAAAATGGAACACATTTTTTTGAGAGGACATTATCACTAAACTGTCCACTTAAATTTAAGAGTTGCGACTGAAGAATTATAGACCAATATGCAGTTAAGAAATTTTGACATTGGTTTTGACAAGACTTAAATGTAGCGTCCCGTCTAACGTACGCGCCTGCGTTGATGACAAACAAGTGCTGCACGTTGATGACAAACAAGTGCTGCACGCTGATGACAAACAAGTGCTGCACGCTGATGACAAACAAGTGCTGCACGCTGATGACAAACAAGTGCTGCATGCTGATGACAAACAAGTGCTGCACGCTGATGACAAACAAGTGCTGCACGCTGATGACAAACAAGTGCTGCATGCTGATGACAAACAAGTGCTGCACGCTGATGACAAACAAGTGCTGCATGCTGATGACAAACAAG